>JALPQD010000272.1:329769-738884 GCA_023101885.1 Typhlomys cinereus
CTTAAAAGAAAACATTCTCTCAGTATTTCCAAACTTATCTAATCTATAATGCTTCACTGGATAGCTATGGGGCTGAGCCCACATTTTAACAGAGACTGATTTCTTTTAAAATACAAAGGCAGGGCTGGAGAGGTGGCTCAGGGGTTAAGCTTCCGCCTTGCAGGCGGAAGGTCCTGAGTTTGGATCCCAGATCCCACGTATAGATGCCAGGCAGAAGCGGGGGCGGCCTGCGTTTCTGGTCCTGGTAGGGCGGAGCCTGTGAATACCCGGGAAGAAGGAGGTGGAGGCGTCCATGGTGGTTCGCGAATTCGTCCGTGGTTCTACACACACACATATACAAACATGTGCGCACATACATACACACACACGCATAATTGAATAAATAATAATAATAATAATAAAAATTTAAAATACAAGCGAATGTTCTCTATACATTTAGCAGGAACATATTTTACAATTAACTATAGGATCCTCAACACCCCATAAGTCCCAGCGTGAGCTTTTGCTATTCCTCTCCAGGTTGATACTCTCAGTCAGGCAGGTCGACATAGGCACAGGCATGGCAGCAGGTTCTAACTTGAGAAAATGTATGCAGCTCTGTAGTCTCTACCTCCAAGCTTAACCACATCTCTAAGGGGGCCTGACTTGGATACTCAAGACCCATAAGGTTATAGCTGTTCTGTCGATGGAGCACTACTGAGGTATGCACTGGAAGAAAACACTTAAGCAATATAATTTATAAAAGAATAACTTCTCCTATAATAGCATCTTTCTATTCCTTTAATAGTAAGGTTGCTTATGGCTTCCTTTGAGGAATTCCAGAAGTGTATTGCCATCAGTTAGACGACCCATCTGTGAACCATGCATACTCCAAACCTGGGGTCCAGTCAGGCCCCATATGCCGAGGGTGTCTCTTTCGGGGCACAGGTGATCATTGGTGGGAATGCACTCGAATGGTCCATCTTTGTGATTTCTCATAAGAGTGTTGTTTGGGGTAAGAAAGACACGGCCCCCTTTTCTTCTGACATGGATTCTCCCAGTTTGGATTGCAAATACCATCTCTAGGGGCAGTCTTGGCATCTAGACTTTCTGGCTTGATGGTCTCTTCTTTGGCCTTCAGCCAGGGTAAGTGGGTATCATAGTTTCTTTTAAGGTTCTGGTGGACTGATAGCATAGCCTTATACTTCTGGAATTTCTGAGGGTAGTACATAGGTGGGAATTTTACGCACCTATGTTTTAAGACTCTAGAAGTTATTCTCTAATTTCCTTAAAATCAGTGCACACAAGTCTACTTATTGTAAATGACTAGACATGAAATTTCTATTTAGTATTTGACTGAAACTTAAAAAGCAGGCTTCTTCTCTACAACAGAGAGCAGAAAGCTAGTTCCAAAAAACCCTAAGAAAGGGCATTCCTAAATCCCAGAAGAATTCTTCCTGCCAGAGGCAAAACTTGAATTATCTCAAACAAAACCTAGGTAAGAATACTTAGCACCTGTCCATGGGCTTTATTGTGACATACCGGGATATTCCTAGCACTTGCCCATGGGGTTACTGTGACCTTCCCAGGGAACGGCTTTAGGCCTGAACTGGGAGAAGAAACCAAAGGCCTGACACAATCCCATATTTATCTTTATTCTCTAAAAAAAGCCAGTCCTTATCCCAAAACATGTTACTTTGAATCCACTTTCCAAACTGAAAACTATTCTACTAGATTAGTTGGATAGGAGCGTGGCATTTCCCTCCTTTTTTATTTTTAATTTGAGCTTCTCGAATTCTATGTTGAGCTGTCTGAAAGATGAGGAGATCAACCTGAAGATGCTGACGGAAAGAGGACTATAACAGTGATTATGATCAAAAATTGTCACGCCAATTGAATCAACATAGTGAACCAAGTGTTAGGATTAATATAGTGATTATATATTCCCAGGATATTCTGCCATCTGTCCTACATCAGTTACCTGTAAGTGAGCTTTACTAATATCCAATATCTTAGTTTTGTAAAGCTCCAATATCTGGTCTAAATCTCTATTATGCCAAATTCCTAATAGATGAGTATATTTTCTCCTATGGTTTATCTGTCTCATTTAAGGTTGGATTAACACAAATAAGTTTATGGCAACACGTCAGAAAAGAAGGGTGGCAGTTGACAAGAAAGGGCAATAATAATAATAATACTAATTAATACTGATTTTCCTAAAATAAGCATAGCTACAAATCTTTTAGGCCTAATCAATGCATCTCATCTCTTAAGTACCTCCAATCCTGAATTACATACCAATCTTAATGAGATGAGTCTGAATTTTGTCCCAAATATAAATACTATCTCAGTACCAACACAATTAGCCAATGGACGATAAATACAATTGGTGGGATAAATGTCAGCAAAAGTGAACAGAAAATTGTTGTATATGTTTTTCGAAACCAAAAGCAAAACAATAATGCATTTTAAATAGAAAATAAAATCCTTTTAGCATATGAAAAACAACAGCTAACTTTTAAAGTCCAGTTTGCAGGAGACTTTCAGAGTCAGTCCAACAGAGATCAAGAATCCATCCTAGCTCTATATCAATCACATAGAACTAGGCCAGCCTAATCTCTCCCCATCCTGGAGCTCAGGGACATTTGCGGAAGAGGGGGCGGTAAGATTGTAAGAGCAAAAGGATGGGGGAGGAGCAACGATTTGCAGATTCTCACAATAGTTGGGCCAGCACAGCAATCATAATGGGACTTTGCATGCTAACTATTTCCTTCTATGATGATCTTTTTTTTTTTTATTAAAAATTGAATTATACAATTTTTAAATTTTTTTACAGTTTCCCTCCCTTCCCCCTCTTCCCCCTCCCCTTCCCCAGTGCCTCCCCCCCAATTCCCAGAGATTCCTTTATTGTGTACGCTAACTCTCCACTGGGTCCTCCTCTCCGAGACTATCGGACCCAGTGCATTTTCCATAAGCCCTTTTCCCCCCCCCCTCTTTTGTTCCCCTTAAGCCAAAGATCCCTACTAGGCTGTCAATCCCTTTCTCAGGGCTCTCTGTGCCCTTAACAGAGGCTAGACTTTTGAGGCAACAGTGGCGCTGGCATTGCGCAGGGCATGCAAATTCCCATTATGATTTGCTTTGGCCCCAACTATTGTTGAGAATCTTGCAATCGTTGCCCTCCCATCCTTTTGCTCTTACAATCTTACCGCCCCCTCTTCCGCAAATGCCCTGAGCTCCAGGATGGGGAGAGATTAGGCTTGCCTAGTTCTATTGATGATATAGGCTAGGATGGTTCTTGATCTCTGTTGGAACTGACTCTGAAAGTCTCCTGCAAACGGACTTTAAAAGTTAGTGTTGTTTTTCATGGCTAAAAAGGATTTTATTTTCTATTTAAAATGCATATTGTTTTGCTTTGGGTTTCGAAAAACAATACAACAATTGTTCTGTTCCACTTTTGCTGACATTTTCCCACCAATTGTATTTATCGTCCATGCTAATTGTGTTTGGTACTGATATAGTATTTTAGATTTGGGACAAAATTCAGACGCATCTCATTAAGATTGGTATGTAATTCAGGATGGAGGTACTTAAGAGTGAGAGGCATTGATTAGGCCTAAAGATTTGTAAGCTATGCTTATTTTAGGAAAATCAGTATTCATTGAGTACTTAGTTATTCTTATTGCCCTTTTCTGTCAACTGCCCCCCTTCTTTCTGACGTGTTGCCATACACTTATTTGTGTCGCTTTAATCCATACCTAAATGAACAGATAAACCATAGGAGAAACTATTATCTCATCTATTAGGATTTGGCATAATAGAAGATTAGGACCCGATATTGAGCTTTACAAACTAGATATTGGATATAGTAAAGCTCCACTTACAGTGTACCTGATTAGGACAATGGCAGAATATCTCTGGAATATATATCAACATATATTAATCCTACCACTTGGTTCACTATGTTGATTCATATTGCGTGACAAGTTTGAATCATAATCACTGTTTATATTCGCTCTTTCCATCATCTTCTTGTTGATCTCCCATCTTTCAGACAGCTCAACCTAGAATTCGAGAGCCTCAAATTAAAAACTAAAAAGGAGGGAAATGCCACGCTCCTATCCAACTAATCTAGTAGAATATTGTTTTCATTTTGGAAAAGGGTGATTCAAATAACAGGTTTTTGGGATAAGGACATGGCTTTTATTTTAGAGAAATAAAGATAATATGGGAATTGTCAGGTCTTGGTGTTTCTTCCCAGTGTCAGGCCAAAGCTGTTCCTGGGAATGTCCACAGTAACCCCATGGTCAAGTGCTAGGAATAGCTCGGTATGTCCAATAAAGGGTCCTCATGGTACAGTGCTAAGTAATCCTTACCTAGGTTTTTGTTTGAGATAATTTCCAGTTTGGCCTCTGCTCATGAAGAATTCTTCGGGATTTAGGAATGCCCGTTCTAGGTTTTTTGGAACTACCTTCTGCTCTCTGTTGTAGAGAAGAACCTGCTTTTACGTTTCATCACATACTAAATAGAAATTTGCATGTCTGTCTGTACAATAATAGACTTGTGTCACTGATTTTAAGGAAATTAGAGAATAACTTCTAGAGTCTATAACACATAGGTGGCTAAAATTGCCCACCTATTCCTAGCCCTCAGAAATTCCGAAGTATAAAGCTAGCTAACTCAGTCGCACCATAACCTTAACAGAAACATGATACCCACCTACCCTGCTGAAGGCCAAAGAAGAGACCATCAGCCAGAAAGTCTAGATGCCAAGACTGCCCCTAGAGATGTTATTTGCAATCCCAACTGGGAGAATCCATTCAGAAGAAAAGGTGGCCGTGTCTTTCTTACCCCAAACACCCAACACGCTTATGAGAAAATCACACAGATTGACCAATTCGAGTGCATTCCCACCAATGTCACCTGTGCCCCGAAGCGACCCCTCGCATATGGGGCCTGCTGTAACCCCAGGTTTGGAGTATGCATGGTTCACAGATGGGTATCTAACTGATGGCAATACACTTCTGGGAATTCTCAAAGGAAGCCATAAAGGCAACCTTACTATTAAGGAATAGAAGATGCTATTTAGAAAGTTATTCGTTTAATAATTATGTTGCTTCAGTGTTTTCTTCATGCATACCTCAGTAGTGCTACCATCGCATAAACCAGCTAGCCTTATTGTCTTGAGTTCCAAGTCAAGGCCCCCTTAGAGATGTGTTTGTTGGTGGTAGGACTACAGAGCTGCATACTTTTCTCAAGTTAGAACCTGCTGCCATGCCTGGTGCCTATGTCAGCCTCCTGACTGAGAGGTATCAACCTGGAGCGAGGATAATAGCAAAGCTCACGCTGGGACTTATGGGGTGTGAGGTGATTCCTATAGTTAATGTAAAATATGTTCCTTTCTAAAATGTATAGTAGAACATTCTGCCTTTGTATTTTAAATTTTTATTATTATTAATTATATTTTTCAATTATTCGTGTGTGTGTATGTATGTGCTCACATTTTTGTATATGTGTGTGTTTTATAAAAACCCACGGACGATTCCGTCGAACCACCATGACGCCTCCACCTCCTTCCTTCCCGGTATTCCACAGGCTCCGCCCTACCAGGGACCGAAACGCAGGCCGCCCCGCATCTGCCTGGTCATCTATACGTGGTATCTGGGATCAAACTCAGGACCTTCCTCCTGCAGGCGGAAGCTTCACACCCTGAGCACCTCTCCATCCCTTGCCTTTGTATTTTAAAAGAAATCAGATCTCTGTTAAAATTGGGCTCAGCCATACTATCCAGTGAAGCATTTAGATTGAGATAGTTTGGAAAATACTTAGAGAATGTTTCTGTTAATGCCTTGTCCTGAACATGGGTTAGGGTCTGAAAAATGTCCACCCTGAAGGTATTTTTTGCTACCTCAAAAATTTATGTTCTGTTGTAGGTGCAACATTCTTTACCCAAATTTCTGTATAAAAGTTGTCATAAAGTTTCCAATCAACGGGGTTCAGGATACCCCGACGAGAGGGAGCCGCGTGTGTTCTTTTTCTCTGCCCATGTCCTGGGGAGCCTGGTCTCGAGGCTGCGACGCGGGTCTGTGGCACAAATGCCATGGAGAGCTCACAGTAGTTGATAGAGAGCTCACAGTGGGCATAGAGTGCGCACCACGGTCAAGGAGCTCAGCAGAAGTCCATAGAATACTCACGTGCTCAAATAGCTTACAGTGGTCAAAAGAGAGCTCACAGGTGTCAGACCTCATAAGTGTCATAAGAGCCCTCCCGGGTCATAGTTATATTGGTCATAAGAGCTACGGTAAGTCATATATACTTCAGAGTTTCTCATCGGCGCTTACATGTCCACAGAGCCACAGTGATCAAAGTGAACCTCAAAGTTGATCATAGATAGCTCAAATTGTACAGGGAATTCACCGTGGCACCTAGAGCTTATAATAGTCATAGAGAGCTCAAGTTTTCATAGAGATCTCATACTCTTCATAAAATCTCACATTTCAACACAACTAACAGTTATCCCAGGTCATAGTCATAGAGTATGCAAAGTTGTGATAGGACATAATGCTCCTAGAGTGCTCACAGTAGTCATAGAGAAATCATAGGGGTCACAGACAACTCATAGTGGTGATAGCTAAGAGTGGTCTCAGATAATTGACAGTTGTTATAGCTCACAGTGGTCATAGCGCATAATGATCATAGAGTACTCATAGTGGTCATAGCTCACAGTGGTCATAGAGAGCTCATATTAATCATAGAGAGCTCACAGTGGTCATAGTTCAGAGTAGTCATAAAAAGTTCAGAGTCGTCATAGTTCATAGTGGTCATAGGGTGCTCACAGTGGTCATAGGTCATAGTGCTCATAGATAGCTCAAATGTCATAGAGTGATCCCAGTGGTAATAGAAATCTCACATGGCCATAGAGACTGATGTGGTAAATAGCTAACGAGGTCGACAGAACTCTGGCATATAGAGATCATAGTGGGTCAAAGGTTCATAGTGGTCTAACAGCGATCGATGGTTTCATAGTGACCTCACTGTGGTAATACCTCATAATGGTCATAGACAGTTCACAGTGATCATATCTCATAGTGATCATAGAGAACTCATTCAGAGTTCATAAACTCCTAGTGGTAATACAGACTCATATACGGATCATAGGGAGCTCACATGGTCAAGCGAGAGTACACTTTCATAAAATCTCACAGTGGAATAGAGATCTCACAGTGCCATTTTGCAGAGTGGTAATGAAGAGCTCACAGCCGTATAGAGCACTCACCTAGTTTAGAGCCCTAACACATGAAGAGTTCCACAGTGGCTATCATAGTGTCCAGAAACTCACAGTGGGTCTACTCATCAGTAGTTCATACAACAACAATGTCACGAGAGTACAGGTGATCATAGACAGTTCACAATTCTCATAGAGAGCCCCACATTGTCTTTTTTTTAACCTCGTACAACGATAGGTACACATTCCCTCCCTCCCTCCCTCCTCGCTCCCATACGCCTGTCCCAACTCTCCACCCCTCTCTCCCCATCACCACCAGGCCTCCCCCCCAATTCCCAGAAGTCTCTTGGTGGCATGTCTGATTTCCTCTGGCCCTCTCTCCGATGACACAGACCTCATGGCCTCCGAACCCGCTCCCGTGTCCCCTTGTAAGCACACTGCCTGTGGCTTACCAATCCATTCCTCCGATCTTGTGACGTTAGAATCAGAGACGTTTAGGTCAACTAGTTACAATGCTGCAGGGCATGCAAGTCCAAATGATGGTGCTCAGCCCTAACAAGTAAGATGCGTACTATCATTGCCCTCCCTCCTATTTGCTGCTTACACTCTTACCGCCCCCCTCTTCCGCAAATTCCCTGAGCTTCAAGATGGGAGAGAATAAGATGGCCTAGTTCTAGGTGGTTGATATAGCGTCTGCTAATTCTGGATTTAGGTTTTTTGATTTTCCGTTTGCAGTTTTTCTGCCCTGCAATGCCCCTTCACTCCATCCTGGTGGGAGTATTTCTCCCCTGGCAGAGACAAAACGTTAGAGTCTTGTGATAAAACACATTCAATTACAGATGTAATAAAAGTGGGAAACCAAGTAAGGGAGGGGTCTTTAAGCCCCTTTGAAATGGTTACATCGTTTATCGCCAGACATATGCCGCTCCTCTACCCTGTGAGATCACCCCCCTCATATATACAGGAAAACAAATCTGTGAACTTTAACTCAGTGTCTCATTACTTTATTTGGGTCCTTGGGTGGAGGCCGATTTTCACTTCTGCTACCATGGTCCCTTCTCTCCTTGTTCTGGGTGGCCTCTCCTACCCCCCATCCCTCCTGTTCATAATCCTTGGAAGTTACTGTGCTCTAGTGGGCGGGTGGTTTTGGTACAGGAGCCACCATTAGAGTACATCGGCGCTTAATTTTCTGGGGCTAGGGATCTTCACTTAAAATAATTGTTCGGTAATGACATCCATTGCCCGGCAAATTCCAGTAATTCATCATTTTTGATGCTGAGTGTACTCCCTTGTATAGACTTGTACCAAGGACAAAAAACAAAGGGAGAAAAAAAAAAAAAAAAAAAAAAGAAAAAGGGAAAAAAAAAAAAAAAAAAGGAAAAAAAAAAAAACGTTTCCTTATCCACTCGTCAACTTTTGGACATTTGGGCTGATTCCATGACTTGTGCTATTGTAACCAAGCTCGATGACATGGTCTTGACTTGTGCTTATCGAGGTGAAACCTGCTGTATGGGGGTTATTCCAAAAAGTGAACGCATGGTCATTTGCATTTCAATCTTTAATTTCTTTAAGAAGCTCCAGACGGGCTTCGCCAAGTGGGCTGTAGAGCCTGCATTCTCACAGCCATGTAGCAGAGTTCCCCCTCCGCCAGCCTCTCGTCACATTTTCGTTGTTAGATTGTGGATTTGTGCCATCCTGACCGGGGTGATATTAATATCGCAGGAAGTTTTTTGATTTGGGCATTTCCCTGGTGGTAAAATGGAGGCATTTTTAAAATATTTGTTAACATTTTATTTCATCCTGGAAAGTTCCTTTTAAGTTCCAGGCCCATTTTTTAATGAGCCATTGGTTCCTTGGTGTTCTAAGTTCTTTGTGCATCTGGACAGCAGAGTTTCTGTCAAGTGTGGTTGTGAAGATTTCTCCCATTCTGTGGTGCCTTTGAGCTTGCGTATAATCTCTTTATCTGAACAGAAGCTCTTTAATTCACAAGACCCAACTGTTGAGAGTTGTAGCAGTGATTGTCTCATTGGATGTCTGTTTAGGGAAATGTTGGCCTAGCCCAAATCAGCTCGAGGGAGTTCCCGGATCTTTCAACTATGGTTTTTATAGTCTCTGAGCTGATATCAGTCCTTGATCCATTTGGAATTATAAATCTTTGTACATGTGACAAGTACAGGTCCACTTTAATCTTCTGCATGTGGAGATCCAGTTTTGCAGCACCAAAATTTGTTGTGAAGATGCTGTTCTTTTTCCATTGGATTCTTTGGGGCCCCATTGTCAAAGACCAAATGCTGTAACTTTGTGGGCTTAGATCCTGGGTCTTCAACCCGTATCCAGGATCTAGTGTCTATTTTGGAGCCAGTACCAGCGTTTTGTTACACATGGATTTGCAGTATAGACTAAGTTAGTATGGCAATACCTCCGCTGTGTTTTTGTTACTGCAGGATTTGTTTTTGCTATCCTGGTCTTTGTGCCTCCATATGAGCGTTGAAATTGTTTGGTCAACTTCTTTGAAGAATTGCTTTTGGGATTTTTATTGGTATAGCATTGAATCTGTATATTGCCTTTGGTAGGATGGTCATTTTTGTACTATGTTGATTCTGCCAATCCAGGAACAAGGGGTCTTTCCCATTCTGGTGTCTTCTGCTTTTCTTTCTTTAAGGGTTTAATGTTTCATTGTAAAGATCTTTTACCTCTTGAGTTAGGTTTTTACCAATGTTTCATTTTTTAGGGGCTATAGTAAATGGGATGTTTCTCTCAAGGCTTTTTCACTTCTTCATTCTGGGCATATAGGAAGCCTCCGTTTTTGCACATTTATTTTGTATCCTGCCACCCTGCTGAAATTCCCATTAGTTCCAGGAGCTTCCTTTTGGAGTTTTGGATCCTCAGGTATAAAGATCATGTCATCTGCAAATAGGGATAGCTTGACTTCTTCCTGCCGATTGGAATCCCTCTTAGTCCCTTTCTTGTCTGTATGGCTTCAGCTAACACGTTCAACTACAATATTAATAGAAGTGTGACAGTGGACAGCCTTGTCTTAGTGTCCTGATCGAAGTGGGGAATGCTTCCAATTGTTCCCAATTGAGCATAATCCTTGCTGTGGGCCTTGTTGTATACAGCTTTTATTATTTGATAAAGGTGTCCTTCCATTCCTACTGTCTCTAGCGTTCTGTCATAAAAGGCGTTGGATCTTGTCAAAAGCTTTTTCTCATCTATCGAGAGTATCATGTGGTCGTTGACTTTGGACTGGTTTACATGATGATTACATTTATTGATTTTTTTGTTGAACCAACCTTGTGTGCCAGGGATAAGCCTACTTGTCCCCGTGATATCTTTTTAATACGTTTTTGAATCCGAATTTGCTAAGACTGTTTGTTGAGAATCTTTGCGTCTGTGTTCATCAGGGAGATCACCCATAGATTGTTCTTTTTAAGTGAGTCTTTATTAGGTTTTGGGATTAAGACGATTATAGCTTCATAGAAGGAATTTGGTAGTGTTCCTTCCTTTGCTATTTGATGGAACAGTTTAAGGAGTTTGGTGTTAGTAACTCCTTAAATGTCTGGTAGAATTCTGTGCTGAATCCATCTGTCAGGACTTTTTTGGTGGCGAAGATTTGAGATTACTTCCTCAATTTCCTTATATGTTATAAGGACTATTTAAATAATTCACACTTCCTGATTCAATTCAGGTAGGTTTTTGTTTACTTATGAATTCATCCATCTCTTGTGTGTTGTTCAACTTCACAGAGTAAGTTATTTTTTGGAAAATTGATGTTATAATTCTCTGGTATCTTGGGTATCAGTATTGATAACTCCATGTTCATTTTCTAATGTTTTTAATTTGGATGTTCGGATTTCTCTCTCTTGCTTTTGGTTATTTAGCTGGGGTTGTATCCATCTTATTGATTTTTTCAAAAGAACCAGCTTTTTGACTGGTTAATTTTTTTATCGTTTCTTAATCTCGATTTCAGATATTTCTTCCTTAATTTGCTAATCTCCTCTCTTCTACTACTTTTGGGATCAGATTGCTCTAGTTTCTCTAAAGCTTAAGCTGCATTGTTAAGTTGTTTATTTCTGATATTTCCATTTTTTTGATGTTGGCATTAAGGGCTATGAACTTACCTCTTAGAACGCTTTCATTGTGTCCCAGAGATTTTGGTAAATTGTATTTTCGTTATCATTCACTTTCAGGAAATCTTGAATTTCCTTTTTAATTTCTTCTGAATCCAGTTCTCATTCAGCATCATAGTGTTAAGTTAGTGTATTTTCGCTGGTTGTTGTGTGTGGATGTCCAGCTTTAGGCCGTGGTGGTCTCATAGGGCACAGGTTAGAATTCAACTTTCTTGTCTATGTGTAGATTCATTTCGTTGCCCAATGTGTGATCTATTTTGGAGAAAGTTCCGTGTGCTGCTGAGAAAAATGTGGTATTCTTTGGTGCATGGGTGAAAAGTTCGATAGAGATTGTGAGGTCCATTTCTTTCAGGGTTTGATTAAGTTCCAAAGTGTCTCTGTTAAGCTTTTGACCTGTTGATCTATCCCATGTTGAGAGGGGCAGTGTTAAAGTCTCCAAGAATCATCGTTTGGGGTTGATTCTTGCTTTAGATGCTGTAGGGTTTTCTTAATGAATGTGGAGGGGCCCGTATTGGGTGCATATATGTTCAGTATTGTGAAGTCTTCCTGGTGAATTGTACCTGTGACTAAAATGTAGTATCCATCCGTGTCTCTTATAATTTTCTTGGGTTTGAAGTCCACTTTGTCTGATATCATAATGGCTACCCCTGCCTGTGTTCTGCTTCCATTTACTTGTAGAATTTTTGACCAGCCTTTTATTTTTAGAGCGTGCCTATCTTTTGTGGTGAGATGGGTTTCCTGCAGGCAACAGATTGATGGATTGTGATTTTTAATCCAAGTTTGTAATCTGTGTCTCTTGATCGGTGAATTAATTCCATTAACATTTAGTGTTATAATGGAGAAACTATTGTTAATTTCAGACATTTATTATGTTTAGTAGCTTTTATAAGTATATTGCTTCGTTTTTAATGGTGGTATATTTGCCTTCTGTTCTCCTGGATATGCCTGTTTTTTTCTTCACACTTGAGTATCATTTCTAGCATTTTTTGAAGGCCTGGTTTAGTGGACATGTATTCCTTAACGTTGTCTTTGTGCTGGAAAATTTTTCTTTCTCCCTCGATCATGACTGATAGCTTTGCAGGGTAAATCAGCCTGGGTTGACATTTTTGCTCATTCAATACTTGAAGTATGTCACTCCAAGCTCTTCTTTCTTTTACTGTTTCGACTGAGAAGTCATTTGTTATTTTAATAGGTTTATCTTTAAAAGTGACTTGTTTTTTCTCCCTTGAAGGTCTCAGCACCAGTTCTTTATCTTGAATATGGAGTGTTTTACTATTATTTGCCGTGGCGTGCTCTATTTTGATCGTATCTGTTTGGGGTGCAGAATGCTTCTTGTATATGGATGGGCCTCTCTTTTTTTAGATGAGAAAGTTTTCTTGATGATCATTTGAAAATTTCCTCAGGGGTGGTATTTTGAGATTCTTGTTCTGGTATTTCATGAATACGCATGTTTAGGCTTTTTCAGGGTGTCCATATCTCTTGGATTTCTCTCAAGTATCTTTTTGGCTTTAAACAACCTCTTCCAGTTGAGCTGGTTAGTACTCCCACATTTATCTTCAAGGTCTGAATTCTGTTTTCTGCTTAGTAGTTCTGTTGATAAGACTCTCTGTAGATTTCTGGGTTGAAGATAACTTGTCTTTTAGCTCAGTTTTAAACTCTGCTTGAGTTTTTTTTTAACTGCTCTATGCCACTTTTTCTTTATTGCACTGTTTTTCTCAACTCCTCCAGATGTCTGTTGTGTTCCTCTTCAAAGCGATTGATTCGGTTATGTAATTCCTCCCTGATTTCCTATTTCATAGTATTGAACATGGTAATGATCATATTTTGAAAGTCTTTATCCTGGGTGAGGCTTTCTTGGCCTTTTTCCGTGGGTTTGTTCTGGTTGGAGTCTAACATTATGGGATTAATTTCATCAGTGGGAAGTTTGTTTACTTGATTGTTGCTTCTCATGGATTTGCACTTTGACTTTGGCATTATCATTTTAACTCTTAAGATCTCTCAATTTCACTAAACTGAATTATTTGGCCTGGGGTCCTGGTGGGTGGGCGTGGGCGGAGACTTACCTAGGTCGTGAGGTGAGGCCCGGCTGCACCAAGCGCGTCCCGACCGGTGGAGCGGAGTGGGGTGTAAAGGGAAGATGGGAGCGTCGGCGTGGAGCTATTTAACCCGAGGGCAGCTGGGGCGGGGCCGGGCTCAGGGGGAGGTCCTCCTCTTCCCTCGGCTCTGCGGCTCTTGCTGGATGGTGGGAGTGGGAGCCGGGTCCCTGTGGGCTGACCTGGGGTCCTGGTGGGTGATGCACGGGGCGGAGACTTACCACCTAGGGCACGGGGTGAGGCCCGGCTGGACCGCGCACGCGTCCTGACCAGCGGAGCAGGGTTGGGTGTACATTTTTCTTATTTTTCAAAGATTGTACGGAGCTCATAGGCATCATAGCTCATAATTGACAGCAGTCATAGCTTATACTGATTTTAGAGGTTTTACACTTGAATTATCTCAATGTCATCCAAGAGACCTAACAGAGATCACAGCTCAGAGTGGTGACCAAGAGCCCACATTGGTCACTGAGATGTTACAGTGGTCAAAGCTCAAAATGCTGATAGAGATCTTACAATGGTCATAGCTAATAGTGTTCATAGCTAATAGTGGTCGTAACTAATAGTGGTCATAGCTCATAGTGAGCCCACAGTGGACATAGATCACAAATGTCATAGAGAGCTCACAATGTTGATAGCTCATAGTGAGCATAGAGAGCTCACAGTGGACATAGAAAACTCACATTCATTGTAGAGGTTCATAGTAGTCATAGCTCACAGTGGACATAGAGTACCTACAATGGTCATAGCTGATCATGGTCATAAAGAGCTCACAGTGGTCAAAGAGAGTATTGATAACTCATAGTGGGCATACAGAGCTCACAGTGGTCCTAGTTCATTGTGGTCATAGAGAACTCATAGCTGACAGTGATCATAGAGATCACAATGGACATATGTCATATAGCTCTCTATGAGAGCTACATTGGATATAGAGAGCTCACAGTTGTCATAAAGAGCTCATAGAGAGTTTACAATGGTCTCAGCTAATAATGGTCATAAAGGGCTCACAGTGGTCTAAGAGAGTTCACTGTGGTTATAGCTCATAATGATCATTGAGAGATCACAGTGGTCATAGCTCATAGTGGTGATAGAGCGCTCACATTGGTCATAACTCAGTAATCATAGAGAACTCACAGTGGTCATAGGTCATACTGCTCATATTGTGTTCATAGTAGTCATATAGATCTCACAGTGGTTATAGAGAGCTCAAAGTGTTCATGAAGAGGACACAGTGGTCATAAAAAGCTCACAGTGGTCGTAGCTCATAGTGGTTATATTGACATCACAGTAGTCAGAGAATTAATTCACTGTTGTTACAGACATCCAACAGTGACAACGTAGAGATCATAGTGGTCATAGAGGCTCACTGTCATCATAGAGAGCTCAAAGTGCACATAGAGAGTTCACAATTTTCATAGACAGCTGATAGTGATCACAACTAGTAATCATAGAGAGCTGATAGTAGTCATATCTCACAGTGGCCATAGAGATTTCATAGTGATAATAGAAATTTCACAGAGTTCACAGAGAGTTCAGAGTAGTCATAGAGAGTTCACAGTGGTCTTAGTTCATAATGGTTACAAAGAGCTCACAGTGGTCATAACTCATAGTGGTCATAGAGAACAAAAAGTGTTCATAGGTTATAATTCTCATAGAGAGCTCAGAGTGTTCAAAGTGGTCATAGAGAGATCACAGAGGTCAAAAAGAGCACTATCGTTGAGAGATGACAGTGGTAATAACTCCTAGTGATAATAGAGAGCTCAAAGTAGTAATAGCTCACAGTGGTCATAGAATGTTTACTGTGTAGAGAGCTCATAATGGACATAGAGGGTCACACTAGTCATAGAGACCTCACGGTGGTCATAGACAGCTTATAGTATTCATAGCTCATAATAGTCTTAGAAATCTCACAGCAGTCATATGTCATACTTGTAGAGAACTCATAATCATTTTATAGAATTCACCGTGATCATAGCTCATAGTAATGATAGAGAGAATATAGTGGTCACAGATCACAGTGATCATAGAGAGATCACAGTTGTCATAGTTCACAGAGATCGTAGACAGAATATAGTGCACAGTGAGAGGTCACAGTGGCCATAGTCCATAGTAATTATAAAGATCACACAATGGTCATAATTCATAGTGGTAATAAACAGCTAACTATTGTCAGAGCTTTATGGGTCATAGAGAGCTTGCACTGGTCATAGAGAGCTCACATTGATTATAGGTCATACTGCTTATAGAGAACTCACAGTGTTTAGAGAGCTAACGGTGGTCATAGAGAGCTCATAATGGTTATAGAGAAGTCACAATATTTACTGAGAGCTCATAGTCGTCATAGAGAACTCATAGTGGCAACAGAGAGCTCACAGTCATCATACAGATTTCAGAGTGGTCAGAGAAAGCTCACAGTGGTCATAGTTCACAGTGGTCTTTGAGAGATGACAATATTCATAGCTTATAGTGGTCATAGAGAGCTCATAGTGGTAAAAAAAAAAGAGCTCACAGTGTTCATAACTCAGAATGGTCATAGAAAACTCAAAGTCATCATAGCTCATAGTGGCCCAACAGAGCTCACAGTGGTCAATGCTCATAGTGGTCACAGAGAGTATACACTGGTCATCACTTATAATGGTAATAGTTCACAATAGTCATATATAACAGTGGTCATAGAGAGCTCATAGTTATAGCTTATAGTGGTTATAGAAAGCTCATAGTGGTCAGAGAGAGTCAATAGTACTCATAGGTCATAGTACTTATAGAGGCCTTACAGTGGTCATAGCATGCAGTGGTTATAGAAAGCTCATAACGTACATAGCGAGTTCACAATGGTCATAGATCATAATGGTCATAGAGTGCTCAAAGTAGTCATAGCTCATAGTGGTCATAGAAAACAGTGGTGATAGAGAACTCACAGTGGTCATAGCTCATAATGGTCATAGAGAGCTTACAGTGGTTATAGCACACAGTGGTTATAGGAAGCTCATAATGTACATAGAGAGTTCACAATGGTCATAGATCTTAGTGGTCATAGAGTGCTCAATATAGTCATAGCTCATAGTAATCATTGAGATCTCATAGTGATGATACAAAGATCACAGTGGCCATAACTCATAATGATCATACAGTTCATAGTATTCATAGAGAGCTCACAGTGGTCATAGGGAGCTCACAATGGACTTGGAAAGCTCACAATTTACACAGCTCATAGTTGTGATAGAGAGCTAATAGTGGTCATAGTTCATAATGGTCATAGACAACACATAGTAGTCATACCTCAAAGCAGTCATAGAGAGCTCACAGTGGTCATAAAGACCTCACAGTTGAAATAGAGACTTCATAATGCTTACAGCTCACAGAGGTCATTGAAACCTTATAGTGCTCATAGAGAGCTCTCAGTGGTTGTAGCTCACGGTGATCAGAGCTCACAGTTGTCATAGATAACTGTGGTCATAGAGTACTCATAATGGACTTGGAAAGCTCAGAGTGGTCATAGCTCAACGTTGACATGCAGAGTTCACAGTGGTCATATCTAATAGTAGTCATAGAGAGGTCACAGTTGTCATAGAGAGCTCACAGAGGTCATAGACATCTCATAGTGATCACAGTTCTAAGTGGTCATAGACATTTCACAGTGGACATAGTTCATAGCTTTCATAGAGAACTCATGATGGCCATATTGAGCTCACAGTGATCTCAAAGAGTTCACAATGGAAATAGAGAGCTCACAATGGAGCTCACAATAGAGATATCATAATGGTAATAGAGAACTCACAGCTTCATAGTTCACAGTAGTCATAGATATCTCACAGTGGTCATAGCTCACTGTGGTCCTACACAGGTAATAATGTTCATAGTGAGTTCATAGTTAACATAACTAATAGTGGTCTCAGACCACTCAGAGGTCATAGAATGCTAACAGTGGGCATAGAGAAATCAGTGGTTATGGAGAGCTCATAGTTGACATAAACAGCTCACAATAGTCATAGGAAGCTCACAGTAGTCACAGACAGCTCACTTTGGTCATAGACAGCTTACACTGTTAACAGAGAGCTCAAAGTGATTACAGGGAGGTCACAGTGGTCATAAACAGTAAACAGTTGTAATAGAGAACTCTCAAATACTACTGTACACACTCTATGACTACTGTAAGGTCTCTATAACAATTGAGCTCTGTATGACAGCTATGAGCTCTGACCACATGAGGTCTCTATGACAACTATGAGCTAAGACTGTTATGAGCTCTCTAAGACTACTATAAGCTCTGACAACTATGAGCACTCTTTGTCCCTTATGACCTCACAGCGACCATTATGAGCTCTGACTACTTTGAGCTCTTTATATCCATTATACGCTATCATCACTTTGAGTTTTCCATGACCATTGTGAGCTCTTATGAGCCCTGTGAGCTATGACCCTGTGAGCCTTTATGACCACTATTTGCTATGACCATTGCTCATACACATTGTCTATTTTCACCTCTCTATGACCATTGTAAGATATGACCACTGTGAGTTCTCTATGACAACATGACCTATGACCACGGAGAGTTCTCTTTGACCAGTGTGACCTTTCTATGAGCACAATGACACAATAAGTGCTCTATGATCTCAGTAAGCTATGGTGACTGTGTGCCCTCCATTGCAAGTGTGAGTTTTCTATGTCCACTGTGAGCTCTCTACCATTATGAACTCTCTATGACCACTATGAACTATGGCCATTGTGAAGTCTCTATTTCCATTGTGAGCTCTCTGTGACCACTGTGAGCTCACAATGACCAGTTTGAGCACTCTGTCAATTTTTGAGCTATGACCACTGTGAGCTCTCTATGACCACTATGGACTATGACCACTATAAGTTCTCTATAACAACTATGAAATCTTTGATGACTTTGAACTCTCTGTGATCACTGTGAACATTCTATGACCACTAAGAGCCATGAACACTAACAGCTAACTGTGAACATTATCAGCTCTCTATGACCTCTGTGAGCTACAACACTGTGCCATCTCTATGAATACTATTAGCTATGTCCACTGTGAGCTCTGTATTGACATTATGAGCTCTATGACCACTATGAGTTATGACTACTGTGAGGTCTTTTTGACCACCGTGAGCCAGGATCATGATGATCAATCTATGAAAAGTGTGAGCTATGACCACGCTGAGCTATGACAACTGTGAGGACTCTATGACCATTGTGAGTTCTCTGTGACCACTGTGAGGTATGACAACAGTGATCTCATCACTATGACCACTGAGCTCTCTGTGACAACTCTAAGCTATGACCACTATGTGCTCTTTATGACCAGGATGAGCTATGATCGCTGTGATCTGTCTATGACAAATGTGAGGTATGAGCATTGTGAGCTCTCTAGGATCACTATGAGCTCTCAATGACCAGAATGAGCAATGACCACAATGTGCTCTACATATCCACCATGAACACTCTATGACCTCTGTGAGCTGTGACCACTATGAGGCCTCTATGGCAGCTGTGAGCTCTCTATTACCACTGTGATATGACCACTGTATGCTCTCTATGACCACTGTGAGCACTGCTCTATTCCCTCTATGATACTGTGAGCTGTCTATGAACACTGTGAGCTCTCTAGGACTACTGTGAGCTCTGTATGACCAGTATGGGAACTCTAAGACTACCATGAGCTATGACTACTCTGAGCTTGCTATGACAAATGTGAGCTGTGACTACTGTGAGCTCTCTATGACAACTATGAGTTCTCTATGTCCACTGTAAGCTCTCTATAATGACTATGTGCTATGAACAGTTTGTCCTTTCTATAACCTATATCTATTATGTTCTCTCTATGAAGAATATGAGCTAGAACCACTATGAGCGCTCTATGAGATCTGTAAGCTATGATTAGGATAAGCAATCTATGACCACTGTGAGTTCTCTATGACTACTGTGAGCTATGACAATTATGAGGTCTTCATGACCACTGTGAGCTGTGACCATTATGAGTTCTCTATGATCACTCTGATATATGACCAATGTGAGTTCTCTCTGACCACTTTGAACTATGACTACACTGAGCCCTCTATGAACATTATTAGCTATCTATGACCACAGTGAGTTATAACTACTGTGCGATCATTATGACCACTATGAGCTATGACCACTGTGATCTATCTATGGTCACTATGACTTCTCTATGACCATTATGAGCTATCACCACTGAGCTGTCTATGACCACACTGAGCTCTCCATAACCACTATTCACTTTCCATAACCACTGCAAGCTATGACCATTAGGAGCTTTCTGTGAGTACTGTGCGCTCTCTGTCACCACTCTGAGTTCTCTGTGAACACTCTGAACATTCCAGTATGAGCTATGACAACTGTGAGCTCTCTTTTTCCATTGTGAACTCTCTGTGATCACTGTGAGCTCACTATGGCCTTTGTGAGCTCTCCATTACCACTATGAGCTATGAACACTGCAAGTTCTCTAAGAGAACTGTGAGCTGTGAGAACTATGAGGTCTTTATGAACTGTGAACTTTCTATGAATACTGTCTGCTCTGTGTGACCACTGGGATCTCTTTATGACCACTGTGAGCTCTCTATGACCATGATGACTTATGACTACTCTGAGTAATCTGTGGCCACTATGAGCTCTCTATAACCACTTTGAGCTTGGATGACTTTGAGAGCTTTATGTGCACTGTGAGCTACGACCACTACAAGTTCTCTATGACCACTGTGAGCTCTCTATGACCACTGTGGATTATGACCACTACAAACACTCTATGAGCATTGTGAGCTATGACCACTATGAGCTCTCTCTGACCATTGTGAAATCTTTGACGACTCTTACCTCTGTATGACAACTTTGAACTCTCTATGACCACTTTTAGCTATGACTACTGTGAGCTCTCTATGCCCTGTACAATATATGAACACTGTGAGCTGTCTATAACCACTGTGAGAATTTTATGTCCACTATGAACTATGACCACTGTCAGAAATTATTAGCTTTCTCTGACTACTATGAGCTATGACTACTATAAGCTATGACCACTGCGAGCTATAACAACTGTGAGATCTCTATGATTCATAGGAGCTATGACATTATGAATTCTCTATGACTACTATGAGCTATGACCACTGTGAACGCTCTATGACCAATATGATGTGTTACCATTGTGAATTCTCTAGGATCACTATGAGCACTCTATGACCAGTATAATCCATGATGACTATGTGACCACCTTGAGCACTCTCTGGTCACTTTGAGCTCTCTAGGACCACTGTGAATTTTCTTTGAACACTATGAGCTGTGACATTTTTGAGCTTTCTATGATCACTATGAGCTATAACCATTGTGACTTCTCTATTGCCACAAGGGAACTCTGTCATCACTATGAGCTTTGACCACAATGAACTCTGCTGAATGTGTGCTCAGTGTGGCCACTGTGAGCTGTCTGTGACCACTGTGAACTCTCTGTGACCACCTTGAGCTCTCTAGACCACTATGAGCTATGACCACTGTGAGAGTTCTAAGATCACTATGAGCTATAAGAACTATGAGCTCTCTATAACTACAAGGAATCACTATCACCACTATATTCTATAACCATTATGACTTCTGTATTTCCACTGTGAATTCTCTATGACCACTGCACACACATTTTTGTATACTATGAGCTCTCTATGACCACCTTGAAATATCCGACTACTGTGATGTCTCCATGACTACTTTGAGCTCCCTGTGACCATTCTAAGCTATGACCACTGTGAGCTATCTGTGACAACTATGAGCTATGACAACTGTGAGCTCATTATGAACATTATTAGCTCACTATGACCACTGTGAGCTATGACCCTGTGAGCTCTCTAGGAACACTATGAGCTATAACATTTGTGAGCTTTCTATGCCTACAAGAGAAACCTATCATCACTATGGGCTATGAACACTATGAGCACTGACAATTGTGGGGTCGGTATAACTAATGTGAGCTCTTCATTACCACTGTAAACATAATAAACTATGACAACTGTGGGCTCTCTAGACCACTATGAATAATGACAACTATGAGCTCTCTATGGCCCCAAGAGATCAATATTACGATGATGATTTATGACCACTATGACTTCTCTATTACCACTGTGACCTCTCTATGACCATCTGTGAACTCTATGTTTTCATTGTGATCTCTCTGTGATGACTGAAAGCTGTCTGTGACCACTGTGAGCTCCCTAGAACTACTGTGAACTCTATATGACCACTGTGATATATTGAGGACTACTCTGAGTTCTTCATGAAGACTGTGAAATCTGTTTGAGAACCATGAGCTATGATCGTTGTGAGCTCTTTAAGACAACTATGAGCTATGGAAACTATGACCTCTACATTACTAATGTAATCTCTCTATGAATACTGTGAGCACTCTATGACCACTGAGAATTCTCTATGAACACTATGATCACTCTAGGGTGACTGTAAGATCTCCATAGCCACTATGAGCTCTCTGTGACCACTGTGGGATCTCAATGACCACTGTGAATTCTCTATGAAAACTATGATATCTCTAGGATGATTGCAAAATCTCTGTAACCACAATGAGCTCTCTATGACCATTGTGGGATCTCTATGACCACTGTGAGTTGTCTGTCAATGCGGTGAGCTCCCTACAAACACAATGACATCTCTAGGACCAATGTGAGCATTCTACGACTATAGAGAGCTCTGCATATCCACTATAAGCTCTTTGTGACAAATATAAGTTATGACCACTGTGATCTCTCTTTGACCACCATGAGCTGTTTATGTTCACTATGACATATGACCACTGTGAGCTCTTTATCACCACTATTAGCTCTGACCATTGTGAGCTCTCCATGGCCACTATGAACTATGAGCACTGTAAGCTCACTATTACCATTGTGAACTCACCCTGACCACTGTGAGCTCACTGTGGCCATTATTAACTCTCTATGACCACTATGAGTTATGACTACTGTGGTCTCTGTGTGAGCTATGATCACTATGAGCTCTCCATAATGACTGTGAGCTCTCTATGACCACTATGAGCACTCTATTACTAAGATTAGTTTTTCAAACTAATCTTTCACTTTATTACCACTGAGCTGTGATTAATATGAGCTCTCTAGGACAACTATTAGCTGTCTATGACCATAGTGAGCTCTCAACGACCACTGTGAGCTATGATCACTGTGAGCTCTCTATGTCCACTGTGAGCTTTCTGTGATGACTTTGAGCTCTCAGTGACCACTATGACCTCTCAATGACCACTTTGAGCACTCTATGTGTACTATGAGCTATGACCACTCTGAGGTATCTGTGACAAATATGAGCTATGATCACCGTGAGCTCTCAATGACCACTGTGAGCTCTTTGGCCACTGTGAGCTCTCAATAACCACTGTAGTTCTCTTTTACCCCTGTGAGCTATGACCGCTGTGAGGTCTCTATGAACACTGAACCAATGTGAATGAACCAATGTGAGTTCTCTGTGACCACTATGAGCAATGATGACTGTGAACTCATTATGAAATCTGTGAGCTCTCTATGATACAATGAGCTCTATATGACCACTTTGAAATATGTGATAACTGTGACTTCTCCATGACCACTTTGAATTCTCTATGACCATTCTGACCTATGGCCACTGTGAGCTCTTTATGACCAATATGTGCTATCATCACTGTGTGCTCTCCATGACAACTATAAGCTATGATCACTGTAAGGTCTCTATGACCACTATGAGCTATGAGCATTGTAAGATTACTGTGAACATCATTAACTCTCTAAGACCACTTTGAGGTATGACTAAAGTGAGCTCTGAGGATACTGTGCTCTCCATGACAATTATCAGTTATGACTACTGTAAACTGTCAAGAACCACTGTGAACTCTCTATGTGAAGTAAAAGCCATGAAAATTGTGCGCTCTGTATGATCCCTGTGAGCTTTCTATGACCAGTATAAGCTCTCTGTCACCACTATGAGCTATGAACACTGTGAGCTGTCTATTTCCGTTGTGAGCGCTCCTTGTCCACTCTGTCATTATGAGCTCTTTATGACCAATATGCACTGTGACTACTGTGAGCTATCTATGATCATTGGGAGCTGTGAACACTATGAGCTGGGCCTCTGTGAGCTCTCTATGACCACTGTGACCTCTGTATGAACATTCGAGCTCTCTATGACCACTATGAGCTTTCTACGACCTCTGTGAGATATCACAACTATGAGCTCTGTATGAGAACTGTGAGCTCTCAATAACAACTGTAACTTCTCTGTGACCACTTTGATCTCTGTATGACCATTGTGAGCTCTGTATTACTATTGTGAGTTCTCTGTGGATACTATGAACTTAGACCAGTATGAACTATGAGTAAATTGAGCTCTTTAGGAACACTATGATCTATGACCAGTGTGAGTTCTATGAACACTATGAGCTCTCTATGATCACTATGAGCTATGAACACTATGAGTTCTCCATGACCACTATGAGCTATGACCATTGTGAGCTCCCTATGTCCACTTTCGTTCTCTAGGACCACCGTGAGGTATGACCACTGTGAGGTCTCTATATCCTTTAGGCCTTATGACAACTGGGAGCTATCTGTGACCACTGTGAGCTACCAACAACCACTAGAAGCTATGATCACTGTGATCTCTCTATGGTCACTATGAGCTCTCAATGACCACTATGAACTATGTCAACTGTGAGCTCTTTATGAACATTATGAACTATGACCATTGTGAATTCTCAATCACAACTGTGAACTTTCTAAGTGCACTATGACCTATGACCTCTATAATCTCTATGACCACTGAAACTGAGCTCTCTATGATCACTATGAACTATGGCCATTTTCAACTCTCTATGATTATGATGACTGATGGCCACTCTTAGTTGTCTTATGTCCAGTATGAGTTATGAGCACAGTGATCTCTCTATGAGCACGATCAGCTCTTTATGACCTCTTGAGCTATGACCACTGTCAGATCACTATGAACATTATTAGTTCTATAAGACCACAGTGAGGTGTGACCACTATGAATTATGAGCACTCTTAGCTCTCTATGACAACTATGATGAATATCCACTAGTAGGTCACTAAGACAACTACAAGCTCTCTATAGTCACCATGAGCACTCTATGGCCACTGTGACCTTTCTATAATCACCATGAGTACCTTATGACTTCTGTGAGCTATGACTACAATGAGGTCTCTATGACAACTGTGAGTTCTCTATGAACACTCTGAGCTCTGTATGATCATTATGATCTCTCTATGACCACTATGACTATTACCAGTGTGAGGTCTCCATTTCCATTGCGAACTCTCTATGATCACTGTGGGCTAACTATGCTCAGTTTGAGTTCTCTATGACAACTTTGAGCTATGACCTCTGTGAGCTTTCTATGACTACTATAAGGTGTTACCACTATGAGCTATGACAACTGTGAGTTTTCTATGACCACTGTGTGCTCTCTATGATCACTGTGAGCTTCCTATGACTGCTCTGATCTTTCTATGATGCTGTGAGCTGTCTATGAACACTGTGAGTTCTCTAGGACCACTGTAAGCTCTGTATGACCAGTGTGAAAATTCTAAAGTTACTATAAGCTATGACTACTCTGAGCTCTCTGTGACAAATGTGAGCTATGACCACTATGAGCTCTCTTTTACAGCTATGAGTTATGACCAGTTTGATCTTACTATGACAACTATGAATTATGACTACAATGAGCTCTGTATGACCACTATGCGTTCTCTATGAACAATGTGAGCTAGAACCACTATGAACACTCTATGAGGATGAGCAATCTATGACCACTGTGAGCTCTCTATGATTACTGTGTGCTGTGATCACTATGAGTTCTCTATGAACACTATGAGATATGACCAATGTGAACTTTGTTACCAGTTTGAACTGTGACTACTCTAAGCTCTCTATGAATATTATGAGCTATCTATGACCACGGTGAGCTATAACAACTGTGAGATGATTATGATCACTATGAGCTATGTCCACTGTGATCCATCTATGACCACTATGACCTCTCTATGACCATTATGACCTATCATCACTGTGAGCTGTCTATGACCATACTGAGCTCTCCATAACCATTATGAGCTCTCCATGACCTCTGGAAGCTATGACGATTAGGAGCTTTTTATAAGCACTACAAGCTCTCTATCACCACTACAAGTTTTCTATGAACACTCTGAGCTCTCTATAACCAGTATGAGCTATGATCACTGTGAGCACTCTATTTCCGTTGCGAACTCTCTGTGACCTGTGAACTCACTATGGTCATTGTGAGCTCTCTATGACCACAATGAGCTATGAATACTGTGAGTTCTTCATTACAATGTGAGTTGTGACCACTATGAGGTCTGTATGAACTCTATGAGCTCTCTATGAACACTGTGAGCACTGTATGATGACTTTGAACTCTGTATGACCACTGTGATCCTTCTATGACAACTGTGAGCTCTCTATGACCATGATGACCTATGATTGCTCTTAGTAATCTGTGGCCACTATGAGCTCTCTATAATCACTGTGAGCTCTTTATGTCCACTATGATCTATGAGTCACTGTGAGCTCTCTAGGAAAATTATTAGCTTTCTGTGACTACTATGTGGAATGGTCACTGTGAGCTATAACCACTATGAGATCTCTATAATCCCTAAGAGTTATGATCACTGTGAGTTGTCTATGACCATTATGAGCTCTCTATGACTACTATGAGCTATGAACACTCTCTGCGCTATCTGTGACAGTATGATGTGTTATCACAATGAGCTCTCTAGGATCACTATGAGCTCTCTATGATTAGTATAATCCATGATCACTGTGAACTCTCTATGACAATTATGTACTCTCTGTGCCCATTGTGAACTGTGACAGTCTTGAGCACTCTCTTACCACTGTAACCTCTCTAGGAACACTGCGAGCTTTTTTTATGCACTGTGGGCTGTGACAATTCTGAGCTTTGTATGACCACTATGACCTAGGATCATTGTGATCTCTCTATTGCCACAAGAGAACTCTGTCATCACTATGAGCTGTGACCACAATGAACTCTGCCAATAGTGAGCTCAGTATGGCCACTGTGAGCTCTCTATGATCACTGAGAGAACTCTATGACCATTGTGAGATATCACAACTATGACCTTACTATGACCAACGTGAGCTATCACCACTATGAGCTCTCTATGACCACATTGAAATCTTTGATAACTGATATCTCTCTATGACCACTTTGAGCTCTATGTATACCATGTGCTTGCTAGGACCACTGTGATATCTCTATGTTCACTGTGAGCTCTCTATGAACACTGTGAGCTCTCTATGATCACTGTGAGTTGTCTATCAAAATGGTGAGCTCTCTGTCACCAATGTGACCACTTGAGGAATACTGTGAGTTTTCTATGACCAAAGAGAGCTCTACCTGACAACTCTAAGCACTCGTTGACCATTATCAGATATAACCACTGTGAGATTTCTTTAACCACTATGAGCTATGAGCATTGTGATATATCTTTGACCACTGTGAGCTTTCTATGTCCACTGTGACCTAGGACTACTGTGAGCTCTCTAGAATTACTATGAGCTCTTTTTGACCACTATGAGATATGACCACTGTGAGCTCTCCATTTCCATTGTGAACTGTCTGTGACCACTGTAAGCATACTATGGACATTATAAGCTCTTTATGATTACTAAGAGCTATGAACACAATGAGTTATCTGTGACCACTGTGACCTGTGACCATTGTGAGCTCTCTATGACTGCTGTCAGCTCTCTATGACTACTGTGAGCTCTCTATGACCACTTTGAGCTCTGTATGAACACTTTAGCTGTCTATGGCCACTGTGAACTCATTATGACCATGATGAGCTGTGACGTCTCTAAAACCAATATAAGATATGACCACTGTGAACTCTCAATGACCACTATGGGCTATGACCACCGTGAGCTCTCTATGATCATTGTGAGCTCTCTATTACTACTGTAAGCTCTCTATGACCACTATGAGATCTATATGAACACTTTGAGCTCTCTATGGCCACTGTGAGTTCTCTATGACCATGATGAGCTGTTACCATATTATTGACCTCTCCATAACTAATACAAGCTATGACCACTGTAAACTCTCAATGACAACTATGGGCTATGACCATTATGAGCTCTCTATGAACACTCTGGGCAATGACCACTGTAAGCTCTCTATGGCCATTGCGAGTTCTCCAAAACTACTATGAGATCTGTATGACCACTGTATGCTCTCTATGACAACTGTGAGCTATGAGCACTGTAACAATGTATAACAGTGTAACAGGGGCCCACAGAGACCCTTGGGGGGAGGGATAAGCTGGTGCGGAGTCAACAGCACAGATTCTGGGAGTCAAGCAAGTGGCAAAGCAGCCTCTGAGGTTCATAGGCTCTCAGACTTGCAGCTCATTTATTTATTTGTTTATTTTTCATTTTATTATTATTATTATTATTTATTCAACTGTGCGCATGTGCGTGTGTATGTGGGCTCTCGTGTGTGCGTGTGTCTGTGTGTGTGTGTGTGTCTGTGTATGTGTAGACCACGGACGAATTCGGGAACCACCATGGACGCCTCCACCTCCTTCTGCCCCAGGATTCACAGGATCCGCCCTACCAGGACCAGAAGCGCAGGCTGCCCCCACTTCCGCCTGGTGTCTATACGTGGGATCTGGGATCCGAATTCAGGACCTTCCACCTGCAAGGCGGAGGCTTAACCCCTGAGCCACTTCTCCAGCCCGCAGCTCATTTATTTTAAGTATCAGGCTACTTATATACCCCACCTGACATCCCATAAGTCCCATCATGAGTCTTTGCTGAATTGTCCTGTCCGGATTGGTCTTCTCAGCTAGGCGGTTAACAGCACCAACTGTCTTTGCTCTGGAGAAGGCGTAGTCTCATCAAATTTGTAGTCTCACGGATTTATATGCTTAGCAGGAGAGAGGAGTCCAAGGAGCCTCACTGTATGGGGGATGGAAGCCTCTGTGGCACAATCATTGTCTGTTCCTCCTACAGAGCACTGTGAGTATTCCATGCCCAGTGTGAGATATGACCAGTCTGAGCTCTCTATGACTATTTTGATTTCTCTATGACCACTGTGAGGTACACTTTTAGCTCTCTTTGACTATTATGAGCTATGACCATAGTGACCAATCTGTAACAAATGAGTGATCACCACTGTTAGCTCTCTATCGTCACTGTGAGCTCTCTATGCCACTATGAAAGATGACCACCATTAACACTCTATGACCCCTGTGAGGTATGGCCACTATAAACCCTCTATGACCACTGTGAGCGCTTTATTTCCATTTTGAACTTTCTGTGACCACTGTGAGCTTATTATGGCCATTGTCAGCTCTCTATGATGACTATGAGCTATGACCACTGTGAGCTGTGACCACTATAAGCTCTGTATGACCGCTGTGAGCTGTATATGATCACTTTGAGCTATCTATGACCAATATGAACTATGACCATTGTGAGCTCTCTATGAAAACTATGAACTATGACCATTGTGAGCTTTCTTTGACTACTATGAGCTATGACCACTCTGAGCTCTCTATGGCCATATGAACTCTCTTATTGGAATTTCTATTGGACTATGGGGTATGACCACTATGAGTTCTCTGTGACCACTGAGATATGTGAGATATCTCACTATATGAGATATGTGCACTATATCTTCTTTATCACTTTGACCTCTCTGTGACAACTGTGAGCTCTCTATGACAATTGTGAGCTCTATAAGAACACTATTAGCACCCTATGACCACTATGAGCTATAATTACTCTGAGCTCTTTATGCCCAACATGAGCTATGACTACTGTCAACTATCTATTACCAATCTGAGCTCTCTATGAATACTATGAGCTCTCTATGATCTCAATGAGCTATGACCACTGAGAGCTTTCTATGACCACTAAGAGCTTTCTGTGATCACTGTGAGCTATCACCACTATTACCTTGGTAGTACAATTTTGGGCTCTCCTTGACAATAGTGAGCTCACTATGACCACTGTGAGCTTGCTATGACTACTGTGAGCTCACTATGACCCCTGTGAACTCTACATGACCACTGTAAGCTCTCTATTACCACTCTGAGCTATGATCTCTATGAGCTCTCTATAAACACTGTGAGCTCTCTTTGAGAACTGTGAGCACTCTTTGACCACTGTGAGCTCTCTATGACTACTGTGAGCTATGACCACTGAGCTTTCTATGACCACTCTGATATCTCTGATGACTGTGACCTCTCTATGACCACTTTGAGTTTTGCATGATCACTATGAAATGTGACCACTGAGACATTTGTAAGACTAGTTTGAGTTATGAGCACTGTGAGCACTCTTTGACCACTCAGAGCTCTTTATGACAATTTTGAGGTTTTTTTTACTAAAATTTAATTATACATTTTAAAATTTTTTACCAGTTCCCTCCCTCCCCTCTCCTCCCCCTCCCCTTCCCCCAGTGCCTCCCCCCCAATTCCCAGAGAGTCCTTTATTGTGTACGCCTAACACTCCACTGGGTCCTCCTCTCCGATGACATATAAGGACCCAGTGGCATTTCCATAAGCCCTTTCTCTTGTTCCCCTTAAGCATAGGAGCACTACTATGGCTGTCAATCCCTTGCCTCCAGGGATCTTGGTGCCTTTAACAGATGCTAGACTTTATGAGGGCAACAGTGCGCTGGACATTGCGCAGGGCATGCAAAGTCCCATTATGATTGCTTTGGTCCCAACTATTGTTGAGACTCTTGCAAATCGTTGCTCCTCCCATCCTTTTGCTCTTACAATCTTACCGCCCCCTCTTCCGCAAATGTCCCTGAGCTCCAGGATGGGGAGAGATTAGGCTGTCCTAGTTCTATGTGATTGATATAGAGTCTCTGAAGTTCTGGATTGTGGTTTGTTGATTTTCTTTTGCAGTTTTGCTGCTACTGCAATTCCCTTCACTCCATTCTGCTGGGCACTGTATGTCACCCCCTGGCCAGAGACAAAAAGCTGTTAAACTGGAGTCTTGTTGTAATAGCACATTCAAGGGTAGATGTAATAAGAGTAGGAAACCTCACTGAGGGAGGGGTCCATCACCCATTTGCAAAATGATTACTTTTTATCTGCTAGACTATATGCCCTCCCCTTCTGGTGAGATCAGGAAAGAACGTCTGTGAATTTAACCAGGTTTCTCATTACTTACTTGCAGACCTTGATGGAGGCCTATTTTCTCTGCTGTAACATGGTCTCCTCTCTCCTTGTTTCTGGTGTGGCCCTCCTAACCCATCTCTCTTGTTCATAATCCTTGCAATTACTGTGTTACATAGGTTTACTTTTGAGTGTCTCAATGTGGGCTGGGTGAGTTTGGTACTAGGAGCCACCTATTAGGGAGTACATATGGCGCTTAATTTTCTGGTTTGGGATACTTCACTTAATATAATTCTTTCTAATGACATCCATTTCCCAGCAAATTCCAGTAATTCATCGTTTTTGATGGCTGAGTAGTACTCCATTGTATAGATGTACCACAGTTTCCTTATCCACTCGTCAACTGTTGGACATTTAGGTTGATTCCATGACTTTGCTATTGTAAACAGTGCTGCTATGAACATGGTTGAGCTTGTGCTATCGAGGCGAACCTCTGCTGCATGGGGGGTTATTCCCAAAAGTGGGATAGCAGGGTCATACGGCATTTCAATCTTTAATTTCTTTAAGAATCTCCAGACGGCTGGCCAGAGTGGCTGTATGAGCCTGCATTCCCACCAACAATGTAGGAGAGTTCCCCTCTCTCCACATTCTCTCCAGCATTTGTCGTTGTTTGTATTGTGGATTTTTGCCATCCTGACCGGGGTGAGATGATATCTCAGGGAAGTTTTGATTTGCATTTCCCTGATGGCGAAGGAAGTGGAGCATTTTTTAAGATAATTGTTAGACATTTTAATTTCATCCCTGGTAAAGTTTCTTTGAAGTTCCAGGGCCCATTTTTTAATTGGGCCAGTGTTTTCCTTGGAGTTTAATTTTCTAAGTTCTTTGTGCACTCTGGACAGTAGAGCTCTGTCAGATATGTGGTTAGTGAAGATTTTCTCCCATTCTGTGGGTTGCCTTTGAGCTCGTGTGACAATCTCTTTATCTGAACAGAAGCTCTTTAATTTCACAAGATCCCAAATGTTGAGAGTTGGTAGCAGTGACTGTGCCATTGGATGTCTGTTTAGGAAGTGTTGGCCTAGCCCAATCAGCTCGAGGGAGTTCCCTATCCTTTCAACTATGGTTTTTAAAGTCTCTGGCCTGATATCAAGGTCCTTGATCCATTTGGAATTAAGTCTTGTACATGGTGACAAGTACGGGTCCAGCTTTAATCTTCTGCATGTGGAGATCCAGTTTTGCCAGCACCATTTGTTGAAGATGCTGTTCTTTTTCCATTGGATTCTTTGGGCCCCTTTGTCAAAGACCAAATGGCTGTAACTTTGTGGGCTTATATCTGGGTCTTCAATCCTTATCCATTGATCTGTGTGTCTATTTTGGAGCCAGTACCAGGCTGTCTTTATAACTATGGATTTGTAGTATAGACTTAGGTTTGGTATGGTAAAACCTCCAGCTGTGTTTTTGTTACTCAGGATTGTTTTTGCTATCCTGGGTCTTTTGTGCCTCCATATGAACTTTCAGATTGTTTGGTCAACTTCTTTGAAGAATTGCTTTGGGATTTTGATTTGTATAGCATTGAATCTGTATATTGCCTTTGGTAGAATGGTCATTTTTATGATGTTGATTCTGCCAATCCAGGAACAAGGGAGGTCTTTCCACCTTCTGGTGTCTTCTGCAATTTCTTTCGTTAGGGTTTTAAAGTTTTCATTGTAAAGGTCTTTTACCTCCTTACTTAGGTTTATACCAAGGTATTTCATTTTTTTAGGGGTTATAGTAAATGGCATGGTTTCTCTCAAGGCTTTTTCACTTCTTTCATTCTGGGCATATAGGAAGGCCTCTGATTTTTGCACATTTATTTTGTATCCTGCCACCCTGCTGAACTTCTCAATTAGTTCCAGGAGCTTCCTGGTGGAGTTTTTGGGATCCCTCAGGTATAAGATCATGTCATCTGCAAATAGGGATAGCTTGATTTCTTCCTTGCCGATTTGAATCCCTCTTATGTCCCTTTCTTGTCTTATGGCTTCAGCTAAGACTTCAAGTACAATATTGAATAGAAGTGGTGAGAGTGGACAGCCTTGTCTAGTTCCTGATCGAAGTGGGAATGCTTCCAATTGTTCCCCATTGAGCATAATCCTTGCTGTGGGCTTGTTGTATACAGCTTTTATTATATTGATAAAGGTTCCTTCCATTCCTACTGTCTCTAGCGTTTTGATCATAAAAGGCTGTTGGATCTTGTCAAAAGCTTTTTCTGCATCTATTGAGAGTATCATGTGGTCTTGGACTTTGGACTGGTTTACATGATGAATTACATTTATTGATTTTCATATGTTGAACCAACCTTGCTTGCTGGGGATGAAGCCTACTTGGTCCCCATGAATGATCTTTTTAATATGTTTTTGAATCCGATTTGCTAAGACTTTGCTGAGAATCTTTGCATTTCTGTTCATCAGGGAGATCAGCCTATAGTTTTCTTTTTTAAGTGAATCTTTATTAGGTTTTGGGATTAAAACGATATTAGCTTCATAGAAGGAATTTGGTAGTGTTCCTTCCTTTGCTATTTGATGGAACAGTTTAAGGAGTATTGGTGTTATTAACTCCTTAAATGTCTGGTAGAACTCTGTGCTGAATCCATCTGGTCCAGGACATTTTTTGGTGGGAAGATTCGAGATTACTTCCTCAATTTCCTTATATGTTATAGGACTATTTAAATAATTCACAACTTCCTGATTCAATTTAGGTAAGTTGTGTTTATTTAGAAATTCATCCATCTCTTTTGTGTTGTCAAACTTCACAGAGTATAAGTTTTTGAAATATGATGTTATAATTCTCTGGATTTCTTGGGTATCAGTAGTGATAACTCCATGTTCATTTCTAATTTTGTTAATTTGGGTTTTCTCTCTCTTGCTTTTGGTTAGTTTAGCTAGGGGTGTATCAATCTTGTTGATTTTTTCAAAGAACCAGCTTTTTGATTGGTTGATTTTTTTCTATCGTTTTCTTAGTCTCGATTTCATATATTTCTCCCCTTATTTTGCTAATCTCTTTTCTTCTACTGCTTTTGGGATCAGATTGCTCTAGTTTCTCTAAAGCTTTAAGCTGCATTGTTAAGTTGTTTATTTCTGATGTTTCCATTTTTTTGACGTGGGCATTAAGAGCTATGAACTTACCTCTTAGAACAGCTTTCATTGTGTCCCAGAGATTTTGGTAAGTTGTATTTTCGTTATCATTCACTTTCCGGAAATCTTGAATTTCCTTTTTAATTTCTTCCTGAATCCAGTTCTCATTTAGCATCATAGTGTTAAGTTTCCAGGAGTTAGTGTATTTTCTCTTGTTTGATGTGTTGTGTATGTCCAGCTTTAGGCCGTGGTGGTCTGATAGGGCACAGGTTAGAATTTCAACTTTTTTGTATATGTGTAGATTCATTTTGTGGGCCAATATGTGATCTATTTTGGAGAAAGTTCCGTGTGCTGCTGAGAAAAATGTGTATTCTTTGGTGCGTGGGTGAAAAGTTCGATAGAGATCTGTGAGGTCCATTTCTTTCAGGGTTTGATTAAGTTCCAAAGTGTCTCTGTTAAGCTTTTGACCTGTTGATCTATCCCATGTAGAGAGGGCGGTGTTGAAGTCCCCAAGAATTATCGTTTAGGGGTTGATTTATTGCTTTAGACGCTGTAGGGTTTTCTTAATGAATGTGGAGGGGCCCGTATTGGGTGCATATATGTTCAGTATTGTGAAATCTTCCTGGTGAATTGTACCTGTGACTAAAATGTAGTATCCATCCGTGTCTCTTATAATTTTTTTTGGTTTGAAATCCACTTTGTCTGATAGCATAATGGCTACCCCTGCCTGTTTTCTGCTTCCATTTGCTTGTAGAATTGTTGACCAGCCTTTTATTTTTAGAGCGTGCCTATCTTTTGTGGTGAGATGGGTTTCCTGCAGGCAACAGATTGATGGATTGTGATTTTTTTATCCACGTTTGTAATCTGTGTCTGTTGATCGGTGAATTAAGTCCATTAACATTTAGTGTTATAATGGAGAAACTATTGTTAATTCCAGACATTTATTATGTTTAGTAGCTTTTATAAGTATATTGCTTCGCTTTTAATGGTGTTATATTTGCCTTCTGTTCTCCTGGATATGCCTGTTTTTTTCTTCACACTTGAGTATCATTTCTAGCAGTTTTTGAAGGCCTGGTTTGGCGGCCATGTATCCCTAAAGTTGTCTTTGTGCTGGAAAATTTTTCTTTCTCCTTCGATCATGACTGATAGCTTTGCAGGGTAAATCAGCCTGGGTTGACATTTTTGCTCATTCAATACTTGAAGTATTTCTCTCCAAGCTCTTCTTGCTTTTACTGTTTCGACTGAGAAGTCATTTGTTATTTTAATAGGTTTACCTTTAAAAGTGACTTGTTTTTTCTCCCTTGAAGCTCTCAGCACCAGTTCTTTATCTTGAATGTGGAGTGTTTTAACTATTATTTGCCGAGGTGTGCTTCTATTTTGGTCGTATCTGTTTGGGGTGCGGAATGCCTCTTGTATATGAATGGGCCTCTCTTTTTTTAGATGAGGATAGTTTTCCTTGATGATCGTTTGAAAAATTTCCTCAGGGGTGGTATTTTGAGATTCTTGCTCCGGTATTCCATGAATACGCATGTTAGGCTTCTTCAGGGTGTCCCATATCTCTTGGATATTTCTCTCAAGTATCTTTTTGGCTTTAACAACCTCTTCCATTGAGCTGGTTAGTACTCCCACTTTATCTTCAAGGTTTGAAATTCTGTTTTCTGCTTCATTAGTTCTGTTGATAAGACTCTCTGTGGCGTTCTGGGTTGAAGATAACTTGTCTTTTAGCTCAGTTTTAAACTCTGCTTGAGTTTGTTTTAACTGCTCTATGCCACTTTTTGTTTCTTGCACTGTTTTTCTCAACTCCTCCAGATGTCTGTTGTGTTCCTCTTCAAAGCGATTGATTCGATTATGTAATTCCTCCTGGATTTCCTCTTTCATAGTATTGAACATGGTAATGATCATATTTTGAAAGTCGTTATCCTGGGTCAGCCTTTCTTGGCCTTTTTCCGCGGGTTTGTTCTTGTTGGAGTCTAACATTATGGGATTAATTTCTTCAGTGGGAAATTTGTTTACTTGAGTGTTGCTTCTCATGGATTTGCACTTTGACTTTGGCATTGTCATTTTAACTTTTAAGATCTCTCAATTTCACTAAACTGAATTATTTGGCCTGGGGTCCTGGTGTGTGGGGCCTGAACGGGGACTTACCTAGGGCGCGCGGTGAGGCCCGGCTGGACCTCGCGTACGCGTCCTGACCGGCGGAGCGGGGTGGGGTGAAAAGGGACGATGGACGTGTCGGCGTGGAGCTATTTAACCCGAGGGCAGCTGGGGCGGGGCCCGGGCGCAGGGGGAGGTCCTCCTCGTCCCTCGGCCCCCGCGCGGCTCCGGCTGGATGGTGGGAGTCGGAGCCGGGTCCCTTTGGGCTGACCTGGGGTCCTAGAGTGTGCGGTGAGGCCAGGCTGGATCGCGCGTGCGCTTCCCGACCGGCGGAGTGGGGTGGGGTGAAAAGGGACAATTTTGAGTTTTTTATGACCACTGTGATTTATCTATGACCAGTATGAGCTATGACCACTATGATTTTATATGACCACAGTGAGCTATTTGTAACCACTATTAGCTATGACCACTATGAGTTCACTATGAACATTATTAGATCTCTATGACCAATGTGAGCTATGAATAGTGTGAGCCCCATGAACACTATGAATTATGATGACTGTTAGCTCTCTGTTACCATTATGAGCTCTCTATGACCTCTATAAACAATCACCATTGAGAGGTCTCTTTGACTATTGTGAGCTCTGCATGTCCACTATGTTCCTATGACCACTGTGAGCTCTCTATAAATACAATGAGTTATGAGCCTCTATCACCATTATGAAATCTCTATGCCTCTATGAGCTATGGCTACTATGAATTCTCTATGACCAGTAGGAACTATGACCATTTTGAGTTCTATGTGAACACCATGAACTATGACCACTGTGAACTCTGTATCACCACCATGAGCTATGACCACTATATATGCTCTGTGATCACTATGAGTTCTCTATGACCACTATAGATCTCTGTTACCACTGTGAGCTCACAATGACCCTGTAATCTAAAAACACTATGACCTCTCTATGACCACTGTGATATCTTTGATGACTGTGATGTCTCTATGACCACTTTGAGTTCTCTATGACCACTATGAATAATGACTACTCTGACCTCTTTAAGACTCATATGACTTATGACCACTGTGAGCTTTCTATGACTATTGTGAGCTGTTTATGTCAACTATGAGTTCTCCATGAGCACTGATTTCTCTTTGTCTACTGTGAGAATTCTGTAACCTCTGTGAACACTCTGTCACCATTATTAGCTATGACAAGTATGAGAACACCATGAACATTATTACTTATCTAGGACCACTGTGAGCTATGACCATTGTAAGATCTCTATGACTACTATGAGCTATGACAACTCTATTACAATTATGATATCTCTATGACCACTGTGAACTCTCTATTTCCATTCTGAACTCTCTGAAATCACTGTGAGCTCACTATGACCATCATGAATTCTCTAGGAACACCATGAGCTATGACCACTATGAGCACTCTATGACTCTGGGAGTCAGGCAAGTGGCAATATAGGCTTGCAGTCTTGTAGAATCATTTATTGTAAATATTGGGCTGCTTATATAACCCACACAACATTTCATAAGTTCCAGTCAGTGCTTTTGCTAAGTTGGCCTGTCTTGGTTAGTCTGCTCAGTCAGGCGGCTTGATGTCAGCACAAGGCACTGCAGCAGATTCTAGCATGCGGAAGTTGCCTTCATGTATGCAGCCCATACAGATAATACAGGCCTGTATGGTCCATTCCGACTACATATTTATATTTATTTTGACAGCCAAAAGAAGCTAGAGTTCTTTGCTCTGACCTTGTTGACCCACCTCAGAGGGCATCCAGCATGACAGACCATGCCTGTTTTATGTTGTCCTGTCTCACAGGATCTTACCTGTCATTGACTACTTCCCCTCGAATGACCTCCCCTCTGGAAGGCATGGCAGAGTATGTGAATAGTAGATCAGAACAAGGCCTCATTAATCTCTGTAATCCAAGCTTGAACCACGTCTCTAGGGGGGCCATGGCTTGGATGTCCAAGGGCCATAAGCACCTGTAGCAAGGTCTTGTTTATAGAGCACTGCTGCAAGATGTGCTGAAGCAAACACTTAAGCAATATAATTAATGAAAGAACAATTTCTTCTATGATACCATGAGTTACAATCTAAGAGGGATCAAACTTTTAAAGTTGTTGCAGATTCTGGTTTCAAACCCAGTATCTATAAGCAGGGGAGCCACCTGATAATTTATTAAGCATATGGAGGCATATCGAGGGTCACATGAGGCAAGAGCAAGCCTTTAGGATCCTGAAGGCCAGGTCAGACACTTGTTGAAAATATGTAGCCAAACCTGTAGTGGATCGTGATATGGTATCAATATATTGTCCATAACCTGTAAGCATATCCAATGCATTGTTAAGACCATAATGAAGGTTGAGGTAGGCTTGAGATTCTGCCTTCTGATCATCATATGCAAAGTGCCAATTCAGGAAAACAGCCAGCTCTAAGTCCACCTTAAGATGATACTAATCATAATGGGTTCGGAGCTGGATGGCCCATTGACACAGAACCTATTCAAAATAAGGGTAGTCAGGGCCTGATTCATTGGCCACCTTACAAATCAGGCAACAATCAGTAAGCAGGGCAGGCACCCAAGGCTGTTATCTTGTCAGGGAGACTATGATTTTCCACAGGGCAGAATAAATGTTTGGGAATCCACAGGGGTGAGCTTGATGATAGAGAAACACAAAGACACTTATGACTCCAGTGGAGCACAGGGTCTGGTTAGGACAGGTGTATATCAAAGGTATTCTGTCACTGTAAAACCATTAAAGTGTATAAAGTGGAGGAAAGAATTAAATGAGGTGTATCTGAGGAAGTCTTAAATCTACTTGGAAGATGGTATTACAAAGATCTTCCTGGGTGGTCATTTCTTATCTAAGAAGTATACAGGCCATGTCTGAGAAAATATTGTAAGTTGACTCTTTTATATTGAATTTAAGATTCTGTAGTTCAAAAAAAAAAAAAAAAGATTCTGTAGTTCATAGGCCCATTACCAAAATTTTGATCTTTAAAGTATATGGCCTTTACAATATAAATACAATAGTTAGACTCTATAAGATCTTAACCACTTATGCCCTTTAGGAGTTATAATTTAATGCATAAGCAAAAGAAAACTTTTGATTTAAGATAAACAGCCTTAAATCTCATTTTAAAGTGAAATTGTTAAATAATTTATAAAAATTTCAGATAATTGTAGTACTTTAAAATCTCTTAGCACCAAATATATAGATTAACTATAACAAAAGTTAGTAAAAGTTTTTTAAATTTTGTAGAAATCAGAACATTATTAAATGTGGATAAACAAGCAGCACATGGTCATAGGAGAATACTTGCATGTCTGTTTAGATAAGCAATTGTCAAAAAATTAAAATCTCTTCAAAATTGCCATTACTGAGTAGAGCCTCCCACAAATCCATGAGCTATATAATTTTTGAATAAAGCCTTTACTAGTACATTAATATTTTAACCTTCTAACTTCTGTCACAAGAAAGTCCCCAGTTTCTGTAGTTCATCTTCAAAAATTGTCTTTTAAAATTTTTGAAATATCTCAAAAATTATTAACTAACTTATGGGAAGTGAACAGTTAGAAAAAACTCATGGAATCCATGAGAAACAGGCATGGAACTAAGAATGGATTCATAGCACTAGAGGGCCATAGCACTAGGGTGCCAAAGATGGCTTCCAAGCCCAGAGAAACTGGGTTTTTCTGGTTGGTTAACTCCTATTGGGCCCAACCCACGTGTTCTTAGATCCAGGTGGGGCTAGAGACCAAGTTGTTATATACAGCACATTCCATAATCCCTTCATAGGGAAGTCAGATATCTTATCTCTGGGAGGATTAATTAGTCAGTTCCTCAGCAGGAGTGTTTCTTCAAGATGATTCCACCTCTGGAGGATGGCCTTTAGGAACGTCAAAGACTTCAAAGACCTTACAGATTGTCCCAGCAAGGACTGTTCTAGACCTGCCTATGGTACCCCTTAACCTTCTAAGGACCCAGAATGCTAAAATGATGAGGGGTGATGACCGCTCTGGATACTTCCTGCTGAGTTGGGGCAAAGGAAGTGTGAGCAGTCAATGATCCTCATTTATGAAGTGCTGGGATGATCTAGAGATCTTTGGTGGATGGCTTTATTACTTTTATGTCCATCTAAAAGAGTCAAAAACAGATAAATTAAGCCTGAAATATCTGCCTGTTATCTTCTCTGAAAAAGGCACTATCTTTGTCTGGTGTAAAAGTCAACAGCTGTAAGTAAGTAATTTACATATTGGACACCTTTCTCCTCTGTTAGATATAAATCTCTGAGGGTGCATTCTAAGGCTTGTCCAACAATATATAAACTGTCTGAATCTTGGGCAGAACAATCTAAATTAGTTTGCTTCTTCCTTCTGGATTCTTAAAAGTGGCAAAGCTCTTTTTGGGACCAAGGGAATGTAAAAGAACTTATGTAGGGGACGTTGTTTCCTCACATGGGAAGTTCTACACATCTTGGAGCATTATCTTAGGAACACTGCTCTGATATAAATGAAGAGCCAGCTTTGATTTATCAGTGGAGCTGGTCTGTTTAACAGCAGATATTTTGTTCTCTCCTTCTTCCTGGTTTAACTCTTTTAAATTTGTCATTGTCATTTTCCTCTGCCAAACACTAAGCTTAACTTCAGGGAAGCTTTTAGTACAAGTGCAAAGCTTTACAAAACTTTCCTCTGACATATGTCTCTGGCTTTAAGTCTACAGAACAAACTGTCTTTCTTGTGCTTCTAAGCCACAAGCTTTCTGCTACATGTTATCTAATTCTATCATTCTCAGAAATGTACTCTTTTTGCTTTGTATTTTTTCCCCTGTCTGAAAGGGAATTTCAAGTTTGTCAGTTTGGGCATGTCTGCTAGTATTCTATCTATCCCCATAGACAAATGTCAAGTTTATGATTTACTTTTTTTCCCCTTTTACTTTTCTTCCTTCTGTTGAAAAATAAATTTATCTGGGACCTCAGAGAAACTACTTAAGTAAATTAGGCCAAAATCTTGCAAGGGAAGAGAAACGTGAACCTCAATTGACTCAAATGAACTTAGAATCTCCTGAAAACAGACTATGCTTACTCCAGATTACATTGATTTTATTTTGTTTCAAGGGAATGGGGTCCGGCTAAGGTGAAGGCTTGAAATTCCTGTTCCACCTTAGTAGGAGTACACATGGGAGCATGAAATTAGAAAGCAGATTTGTCCCCAAGAAAGGGAGCTCTTACATACCAGGAGAAGGAAGAAACTCCAATGAATCTTTTAGAAGACAATTATATTTTCCTGTTTGCTAATTTGATGGGGTAACATTCTATAAAAGAAGTCAGAAGAATGAGCAAGTTTAATGAACCAGTACTATACTGGCCTTCTTATTTTGGAAATATATGGAAAAAGCCTTCAAGAACACAATGACATTTTCATCTGTAGTCCTATTAAAGATCAAAATCAAGTGAAATAATCTTTCCTGGAAGAAAAATTTATAACCTAAAAGAAAACCAATTATAATCGATATAAAACATAGGTAGTTAAGGTCTTAGATGTCATTAAAATTATTTGCGCTTATTTTAAAGAATACATAAATGTATTTAAAAATGGCATGCCCAAATTTTTATGTTAGCGTGCAACAGAGATGAAAGAAAATTGAAGTAGTCGCAGATTTTTTTATGTTGAAACACAAGACACAAAACATGTAAATATAGAAAATATAAACATACGGGGTTGGAGAGGTGGCTCAGGGGTTGAATCTCTGCCTTGCAAGTGGAGGGTCCTGAGTTCGAATCCTAGACATCACGTATAGATGCCGGGCTGAAGCAGGGGCGGCCTGCGTTTCTGGTCCTGGTAGGGCAGAGCCTGTGAATCCCGGGAGGTAGTCCATGGTGGTTCCTGAATTCACCCGTGGTTCTACATACACACACATACACACACACACACACATACATACATACATACATACACATACATACACACACAGGCACATACATGCACACATGCACAATTGAATAAATAATAAAAAAATTAAAAAAGAAAATATAAACATACAAACACATGAACAACATACGATTTACCAGCAACTGGCAGTTGTACAAGCAATATGAGCTCTCTATGACTGCTATGAGATATATACAGTATGAGCTTTGTGATGACTGTGAGATATCTGTGACCACTGTGAGGTCTCTATGGACACAAGAAATTTCTATCAACATTAGCAGCTATGACCATTATGAGCTTTTGGTGATCAATGTGATCTATGACCACTATGACCTCCCAATTACAACTTTGAGCTATCTATGAAAACCATGAGCTCTCTATGATAATTGTGAGCTCTCTATGACTACTATGAGATCTCTATTTCCACTATGAGCTCTCTATTACAACTGTGAGTGCACTATGACCACTGTTAACTATCTATGACCATTGTGATCTCTCTATGACCAGTCTGAACTGTTACCACTGTGAGCTCTCTATCACCATGGTGAGCTCTCTATGAGCACTCTGATCTATGACCACTGTGTGGTCCATACGTACATTATTAGATCTCTATGTCCGCTGTGAGCTATGACCACTGTGAGCTCTCTATTACTATTATGAGCTCTGTAAGACCACTATGACTTAAGACCACTGTGAGCTCTCTATAGTCATTGTGAGCTCTGATCATTTTGAACTCTGGATAACCATTGCGAGTTATCTGTAACAACTGTTAGCTATGAAAAATATGAGCTCTCTCTGACTGCTGTGAATTTTTGGTGACCACTGTGAGCTATGACCACTGAGAGGTCACTATGACCACTGTGAGCTCTCTATGAACACTAAACTCTCAGTGACCATTTTGAAATCTCTGACGACTTTGACTTCAGCATCATCACTTTGAGCTCTCTATGACCACTATGAGCTGTAACCACTGTGAAGTCTCTATGACCACTATGAATGCTCTATGACCAGTATAAGCCATAAACTCTGTGAGCTCTCTATGACCACTGTGAGTGCTCCATGACTACTGTGAGCTCTCTATGGCCATTATGTGATTCCTAGGACCACTATGATCTATGACTACCAAGAGCTCACTGTGACCACTGTGATATCTCTGAGGCCTGTAACCTCTCTGTGACCACTTTGAGTTCTATATGACCATTAAGAGCTTTATACACTGTGAGCTCTCTAAGACCATTGTGAACTCTTTATGATAACTATGAGTTCTCTATGACCAGTGATTTCTCTATGACCAGTATGAGCTAAGACCACTCTGAGCTTTCTCTGATCCTGTTAGCTCTCTATGACCACTATTAGCTATGACCACTGTGAGCGAACTATGTATATTATTACCTCTCTGTGACAACTGAGTTAAAACCACTGTGAGCTCTGAATTGCCATTATGAGCTCTTTATGACCTCTATTAACTATGACCTCTGTGAACTATCTATGACCATTATGAGCTGTCTATAATGACTGTGAGCTCACTGTGAGCTCTCTGTGACAAGTGTGAGCTCTCTATGACCACTCTGAGCTCTTTATGACAACTATGAGGTATGGCCACTGTGAGCTCTATGTGAACACTATGAGCTCTTATGACCAGTATGAACTATGACCACTATGAGCTCTATGACCAACATAAAGTATGACTTGTTAGGTCTTATAGCCACTATGAACACTCTATCATCACTAGAAGCAAAAAGCAGTAAGGCTCTGCATGACTTCTGGGAACAATGACAACTGGAGACTATGATAACAGCGATCTCTCTATGACCACTTTGAACTATGACCACCGTGAGTTCTCCATGACCCCTGTGAGCTCTCTATGACCACTGTGAGCTCGCTATGACCACTATGAGCTATGAGTACTGTGAGTTGTTTATGACTACTGTGAGCTATGACTACTGTGAGTTTTCTATGACCAATGGGAACTCTCTCTGTCCATTTTGAGCACTCTAATATCACTGTTACTTCACCATGACCACTGCAACCTCTCTATAACCATTTTGAGCTCTCTGAAACCACTATGAGCTATGAGCACTATGAATTCTCTATGACCACAGTGAGATATTATGACTGTAAGCTCTCTATGACCACTATAATATAAGAACACTATGAAGCTGTCTATGAGCACTATGAGCTTTGAACACTGTCAGCTCTCTATGACCACTATGTACTCTGTAGGACCATTATGTGATATGACCACTATGAGCATTCTATGATCACTGCAATCTCTGAAAACCATGAGCCCTTTTTGACTACTATGAGCTATGACCACAGAGAGCTCTCTATGACCACTGTGAGATATGACCCTGTGAACTGTCTATGACCACTATGAGCTCTGACCACTGTGAGGGCTCTGTGACCACTATGAGCTCCCTATAACCACTATAAGCCATGACCACTGTGAGCTCTCTATGATGACTATGAGTTATGACCACAGTGTGATGTCTATGGGCACTAGGAGTTATGACAACTATGAGCTCTCTATGAGTTATGAACACTTTGAGCTCTCTGTGACTACTATGATCTCTCTATGACCACTAAGAGCTATGACAACTGTGAGCTGTCTATGACCACTGTGACCTATGACCACTGTGAGCACTTAATGACCACTGTGAGTAAAGACCATTATGAAGACTCTAAGCCATCTATGAGCTATCAACACTGTGAGTTCTCTATGACCACTGTGAGCTCTTTACTACAATGAACCACTGTGATCTCTTCAGTTCGATGAGGAGCTATGACCAATGTGAGCTTTCTGTGATCACTGTGAGCTCTCTATTAAATATGAGCTACAACTACTGTATGCTCTCTTTGACCACTGTTAGCTATGACAACTGTGATTTCTCCATGACCTCTGGGAGCCCTCTATGACTACTATGAACTATGACCATGCTGACCTCTCTTTGACAACATTGAGCATTCTATTACCAGTATGAGTTATGACCACAGTGTGATCTCTTTGTTCATTATGAGCTCTCTATGACCTCTGTGAGCCATGACCACTATGAACTCTCAGTCCACTATGAGCTCTCTATGTCCTCTTTCAGCTATGACTACTGTGATCTTTGTATGAACACTATGAGATGTGACCACTGTGCACTCTTGATGACCCCTGAGAGCAGTATGAGCTCTCAATGACCTCTTTGAGCTGAGACCTATGTAGTCTCTATGAAAACTGTGAGCACTCTATGATTACTCTGAGCTCTGAATGACCACTGAGAACTATGACCACTGTGTGATCTCTATGACCACTATGAGCTATGATGACTGTGAGGTCTTATTGTCTATTATGAGATCTCTATGACCGATATGATCTATGACCACTGTCAGCACTCTATGACCACTATAAGATCTCTATGACCATTGTGAACTATGAACAGCAGGAGCCCTCTGTCACAACGATGAGATATGATCACTGTGAGCTCTCTATGGCCACTATGAGCTGTGACCACTGTGAACTCTCTTTGACTACTGTGAGCTCTCTATGCCTACTATGAACTATGACCACTGTGAGCTATCTATTTCTATAATGAGGTGTGTCCTCTGTGATCCCTCTATGGCGACTATAACCTCTCTATGATCACTACAAGCTATCACTATTTTGAGATCTCTGAAACCTTCGTGACCTATGACTACTATGAGTTCTCTATAACCTCTGTGAACTATGAACACTTTGAGCTCTCAGTGACAGTATGAGCGCTCTATGACCACTATGAGGTATGACAATTGTGAGCCCTTTTTGACCACTGTGAGTAATGACCATGAACACTCTAAGCCAACTATGAGCTGTCAACATTGTGAGCTTTCTATGACTACTGTCAGCTCTCTCTATTATGAGATATGACCACTGTGATCTCTTTAGTTCCATGATGACCTGTGACGACTGTGAGCATTCTATGACCACTCTGAGCTCTGAATGACCACTGTGAGCTATGACCACTATGTGATCTCTGTGACAACTCTGAGCTATGATGACTGTGAGCTATTATTGTCTATTATGAGATTTCTATGTTCAATATGAGCTATAATTTATTATCACTATGAGTAATGACCATTGTGAAGACTCTAAGCCAACTATGAGCTATCAACACTGTGAACTCTCTATGACCACTATGAGCTCTCTATGACCACTGTGAACTATGACCAACATGAGCCCTCTATGGCAACTATGCGCTAAGACCACTGTGAGCTCTCTATGGTCACTATAAGCTATAACCACTGTGAACTCTCTTTGACCACTGTGAGCTCTCTATGGCCACTATGAACTATGACGACTGTGAGGTCTCTATTTCTACCATGAGGTGTGACCTGTGTGATCCCTCTATGGCCACTATGACCCCTCTATGATCACTATGGGCTATCACTGCTATGAGATTTCTGAGACCTCTGTGATCTATGAGCACTGTGAATTCTCTATTACAATTGTGAGCTCAGGATGAGCACTGTGAGTTATGATTTATGACCACCGTGACCTCTCCATGACCACTATAAGCTAAAACCACTGTGAGCTCTTCAATACTGTTATGATCTATGAGCACTGTGAACTCTCTATGTCCATTATAAGCTCTCTATGACCACTCTGAGGTATGGCCACTGTGAGACCTCTAAAACTCCTGTGAGCTCTTTATGACCTCTGTGAGTTATAACTACTGTGAGCTTTCTTTGACCATGGAGAGCTCTCTATGAGCATATCATCTATGACCACTCTGAGCTCTCTATGATGACTATAAGCTAAGACCACTGTAAGCACTTATCGTCCATTCTGAACTCTCTATGATCATTGTGAGATATAATCACTGTGAGGTGTCTAAGACAACTGTGAGCTCTCTTTACCACTGTGAGCTATAAACACTGTGAGCTCTCTTTGACCATGGTGAGCTTTCTATAAGCATTACCATCTATGACCACTGTGAGTTCTCTATGATCAGCATGAGCAATGATATGCCAACTATTAACTTTGACTACTGTGAGTTCTCTATGTCCATTATGACTCCCTATGACTACTATGAACTATGACAACTGTTAGTTCTCTATTACCATTTGAACTCTTTATGAGCATTACCATCTATGATGGCTGTGAGTTCTGTTTTACCACTATGAGTTTTCTATAACCACTGTGAGCACTCTATAAACAGTATGATCTATGACCACAGTTAACACTTTATCAACACTAAAAATTATGACCATTGTGAGCACTCTATGATGATTACAATTTCTCTATGACTACTGTGAGCTATGATCACTGTGACCTCTCTATGTCCATCATGACATAGACATACTATGTACTATGACCACTGTGAACTCTGTATCACCACTAGGAGCTCTCTGTGGCCATTATAAAATCTCTATGACCACTATGCATATGACCACTGCAAGTACTCTAGTCTACTGTGTGCTTTCTATGACCACTGTGAGCTGTGAGCACTATGAGCTCTCTGTAACCATTGTGAGCTATGACCACTGTGAGCTCTCAACTACCTCTGTGAGCGAAAACACTGTGAGTTGTCTATGACCACTGTGAGCTCTCTATGACCATTCACTATGAGCTCTCTATGACCACTATAAGCTATGATCATTGCGTGATCTCTAGAGCCATTATGAGCTATGACTTTTGTGAGCACTTATTGTCCATTATGAGATCTCTATGACCACTGAGACTTATGTTCATTGTGAGCTCTGTGTTCATTATGAGCTATGACCAATGTGATTATGGCCACTGTAAGCTGTCAGTAATCTAAGACTTCTGTGAGCTATGACCACTGTGAGCTCTATATGAAAACTGTGAGCTCTCTAGAACCACTCTTACCTCTCTTTGATCACTTTGGGCTCCCTATGATCACTGTGAGCTCTCTATGGGTACTGTGACCTATGATGACTGTGAGCTTTCCACAACCATTAAAAACTATGACCCATGTGAGCTCTTTATGACTGTTATGAGCCTTGAGCCCTGTAAGCTGTCTATGTGCATTATGAGCTCTTTATGACCAAAGCGATCTATGACCACAATGAGTGCTATATGACCATTGTAAACTGTACCTGACCCCTGTGAGCTTGGAGCACTCAAAGCTATCTATGACGACTATGAGCTATGCTCACTCTAAGCTCTTTATGACTACTGTGAGCAACGATCATTAACAGCTCTCAATGACGTCTGTGAGCTATCAGAATTATGCACACTCTACCACAACTGTGAGCTCTCTATGACCACTGTGACCTTTCTATGACCACTATGAACTCTCTATGACCACTATCAGCAAAATAAGTATGAGAATTCTCATCTAATATGAACTCTATATGATCACTGTGAGCTGTCTATGAGCACTATGACCTATGAGCACTGTGAGCTTTCTATGACTCCTGTGAGCAATACACCTATGAGCTCTCAATGACCTCTCTGAATGAGTGTTATGTGAGTTCTCTATGACCACTTTGATCTCTCTTTGACAACTGTGACCTAGACTACTCTGTGATCTCTCTGTACATTATGAGCTGTGACTACTCTGAGCACTTATTCTCCATTATGAGCCCTCTATGACCACTGAGAGCTGCGATAACTTTGAACTCTCTGTGTCCATTATGAACTCTCAATGACTTCTGTGAGCACTATGAGCTCTATGACAATTTTGAGCTCTCTATGACTATTGTGTCTTGTCTATGACCACTGTGAGCTCTCTATAAGAATATGACCTATGTCCACAGTGAGTTCCACTGAACATTATGAGCTATGAACACTTTGAGGTCTTAATGACCACTATGACCTATGACTGCTGTGAGTTCTCTATGACAGTTATGAGCTCGCTATGACTACTGTGAGCTTTGACTCCTGTGATCTCTCTATGATCACTGTGAGCAATTACCATTAAGAGCACACAATATTATCTGTGAGGTATTAGAACTAGGGCACACTCTATGCCAACTGTGAGCTCTCTGTAACCATTGTGACAATTCTGTGGCCTCTATGAGCTATGACCACTGTGTGATCATTCTGGCACTAGGTGCTATGACCACTGTGAACTCTTGTCTATTATGAGCTCTCTATGACTACTGTGAGCTGTGACCAGAGTGAGATCTCTATTACCAGTATGATCTATGACCACTATAAGCTCTCTATGACCTCTACAAACTCTTTATGACCAGAAGGTGCTCTGAACATTGTGAGTTCTCTGTAATCACTATGAACTATGACCATTGTGATCTTTTTATCATCACTTTGAGCTATGACCATTGTGAGCTCTCTTTGGCCACTATAAACTGTGTGTGACTAATATGAGTTATAACCGCTGTGAGCTCCCTCTGACCACTCTGATTTATGACCAATGTTAGTTCTCTACCACCACTATGAGCTATGACCATTTTGAGTTCTCTGGATTATTATGAATTATCTATGACCACTGTGATCTATGACCACTATAAACTCGCTATGACCAAAATGGGTTATGACTACTATAAGCTCTCAACAGTCCCTATGAGCTATGTTCACTATGAGCTCTGTATGAAAACTGTGATCAATTTATAACCACTGTGTCCTTTCTATGACCACTATAATCTATAACCACTGTGAGATCTCTATGCCCACTATGATCTATGACCTCTGGTAGCTCTCTCAGAGCACTGTGAGCTCTCTATACCAACTATGATTGAAGACCAGTGTGAGTTCTCTATGACTGCTGTGAGGTATGACCATCATGAAATATAAATGATTTCTGTGAGCTATACCACTGTTAACTCTCTATGAAAACTGTGATCTCTCCATGACTAGTGTGACCTGTTTATGACCACTTGAACTCTCTATGTGAGAACCATAATCTATGACAACTGTGAGCTCTCTGTGACCACTATGAGCTCTGACTACTGTGAGCCCTTTATGATTTGTATAGGAAATGACTATTGTGAGCTCTCTATTATGAGCTATGTGCACTGACATTTATGACTACTGTGAGCTCTCTGTGACCCCTGTAACTCTCTATGAGCAATGAAAACTATGACCATGTGAGCTCTCCAAGATTGCTATGAGCTATGACCACTGAGATGTCTTTGTATCCATTATGAACTATGACCACTGTGAACTTTCAATGATGACTGTGAGATCTTTATAACCACTATGAACTATGACTATTGTGTACTCCCTATTTCCTCTAGTATCTATGACCACAGTGAGCCCTCATTGTCCATCATGTGCTTTTGTTGACCACTGTAAATTATGTGCACTATGAGCTCTCTATGACCACTGAGCTATCTATAACCATTTTGAGTTATGACCACTATAACCTCTCAATGACCTCTATGAGCTATGAGCACTATGAGTTGTCTATAGCAATTGTAAGCTCTCTATGACCACTAATACCTGTTACCACTCTGTGATCTCTGTGACGACTATGAGTTATGCACACTGTGATATTTTATTGACCATGATGAGCTGTTTATTACCACTGTGAGCTGTGACCACTGTAAGCTCTGTATGACCACTGTGAGCTATGAACTCTGTGCTTTATGAGCACGATAAGCTCCCCATGAGCACTATAACTGTGCTATGACCACTATGAACTGTCTATGAGAACTACCAGGTATGACCACTGTGAGGTCTCTATGTCCACTATGACTTATGATTACTATGAACTCTCTATAGTGTCTATAACCTCTCTATGAGCACTGTGAGTTATGACCACCATGCTCAGCTATGACCATTGTTAGCTGCCAATACCAATTATGAGTTCTCTATGACCACTGTTATTCTGACTACTGTAAGTTCTCTATGACCACTATAAGCTATAACCACTGTGAGCTCTCTATGACCACTGTGAGCTCTCTTTCAGCATTTTATGCTCAATATGACCACTGTGATCTCTCTATGACCACTATGAGCTATGACCACTGTGAGCTCTTTATTACTTTTATGAACTATGAGCGCTGTGAGCTCTCAATATCCATTATTAGTTCTCTATGATCACTGTGATATATGATGACTATGAGCTCTGTATGTGCACTATGTGCTCTCTATGATCCTTGTGATTTATGATCACTCTGAGCTCTCTATGACCACTGTGAGCAATGACCACCAAGACCTCTCAATGATTTCTCTGAGCACTATGTGCACTGCATGAAAACTAAGTGCTCTCTATGACCATTGTGAACTCTAAATATCTGCTGTGTGCTGTGACCACTGTGTGATCTCTGTGACCACTGTGAGCTATGACCACTGTGAGTTCTCTATGTCCATTTTGAGCTATCTATGGCTCCTGTCAGCCATGACCACTGTAAGCTGTCTATGACCAGTATGAGGTGTGAACAATGTGAGCACTATATGAACACTGTGAGCTTTATATGACCACTATGAGTTATGATAACTGTGGGAACTCTGACTACTATGAGCTTTAATCACTGTGAGCTCTTTATGACCACTATGAACTATGACTACTGTGAGCCCTCTATCTCCTTTGTGAGCAATATATGACTACTTTGAGCTGTGACAACTGTAAACTCTCTATGACCACTATGAGCTATGACCTATGTTGGCACCATATGACCACTATGAACTATGATTACCATTAGCTCTCTGTCACCACTATGGGATATGATGTCTCTATGATGATTATGAGTTCTCTCTCATCACTCTAATCTATGAACACTGTGAGCTATCTATGACCAGTTTGGGCTCTTTATGACCTCTGTGAAATATCTATGACTACTGAAACCTCTCTATGAACACAAAGACCTATGACCAATGAAAGCTCTCTATGACCACTATGAGCTCTGTATGATCACTATGAGCTATGACCACTGTGAGCTCTGTTTGTCCACTATGAGCTCTTTATGATCATTGTGAGTTATTACCACACAACCATTATGAACTATTGACACTGTGAACTCCCTGTCACCACTGTGAACCTTCTATGACCACTGTGAGCTATGGCCATTGTGAGCTCTCTATAACCACTATGAGGTATCACCACTATGAACTTTCTATGGCTCCAATGTCTATGTAGACTATGAGCTATGACCACTGTGAGTGCTCTATGAGGACTATGGTCTATGACCAATGTTAGCTCTCTATCACCACTGTGATCTATGAACATTTTGAGTTATCTATCATGATTATGATTTCTCTATAAACACTGTGTGCTAAGATCACTTTGAACTCTCTATAACCACTATGAGCTATGACCACTGTGTCATCTGTATACCACTGTGTCATCTCTATGATTGCTATGAGGAATCATCTATGAGCCTACTATAATCTAAGACCACTCAGATCTATCTGTAACCACTATAAGCTATGAACATTATGAGCTCTCTATATCCACTGTGACCTATGATCACTGTGAGCTCTCTATAACACTGCAAGCCCTCTAAGTCCTCTCTGAGTGATGACCAATATGAGCTCTCAAAAACTTCTGTTAGCTATGAGCACTGAGTTTCCTATGACACTGTGAGCTCTCGATGACCACTATGAACTCTCAATGACCTCAGTGAGCTAAGACTACTGTGAGCTTTCTATGACTTTGAATTCCCTCTGAGAACTATAAGATAAGACAGTTGGAGTTCCCTATGACAATTATGAGCTATGACCACTCTGAGCTCTTTTTATTCATTATAAGCTCTCTATGACAACTGTGAGTTGACCACTGTGAGTTCTTTCTGACCATTATGATCTATAATCACTCTGAGGTCTCTGTTACCACTTTGAGCTATGAACACTGTGAGCACTCTATGTCTACTGTGAGCTATGACCAATGTGAGCACTTAATGGCCACTATTAGCTCTATATAAGCATTAGGAGCTATGACCACTGTTAGAACTCTCTGGCACTGTGACCTCTTTATAATCACTTTGGGCTCAAGCACTCTATGACAACTGTGAGCACTCTAAGATCACTGTGAGCTTTCTATGAGCTCTGTGACCTATGACCAACGTGAGCCTGTATGACCACTAGGTGCCGTGACCACTGTGACCTCTTCCTGACCACATGAACTATAACCTTCATGAGCTCTCTATGAGTACTGTTTGCTATGACCACTGTGATGTCTTTTTGACAACTACACGGTCTCTGTGACCACTATGAGCTTTTAATGGCCACCATGAGCTATTAGCACTGTGAGCTCTCTATGGCCACTATAAGCTCTCTATGACCACTATGAGCTATGAACTCTGTGAGCATTCTAAGAGCACTCTGATCAATGACCACTGTTAGCTCTGCACCACTATGAGCTAAGACCAATTTGATCTCTCTATAAAGATTATGAGTTTTCTGTGACCACTGTGAACTATGACCACTGTGAGTTCTCTATAATCACTATGTGCTATAAAGACTGTGAGATAGCTATAACCAATGTGATCTACCTATTACCACTATGAGCTATGATCCCTGACATATTACTTTGACCACAGTCAGCTCTCTATGAGCATTATGATCTATGGTGACTGTGAGCTCTGTATGACCACTATGAGCTCTTCAGGACCATTCTGTGCTCTTTATGACCACTTTAATCTGTGACCATTATGAGCTCTGTATGACAACTCTGAGCTATGACCACTGTGATCTCTCTACATCCATTATGAGCTCTCTATGACCACTATGAGTTATGATGACTACAAGCTCCCTAATATCACTGTAAACTATGACCACTATGAGCTCTCTATTATAACTGTGAGCTCTCTATAACCACTGGGAGCTTTCTACCACCACACTAAGCTTTCTATGTGCATTATAACCTGTTACCAATGTGAGCTTTCTATGTGCATTAGGAGCTATGACCACTCTGAGCTCTCTATGAACACAATGAACTATGACCACTGTGAGTTCTCTATGACCACTGTGACCTCTCTGTGACCACTGTGAGTTCCCTATGACCACTATGATCTGTGACCACTGTTAGCTCTATATCACCACTATGAGCTATGACAAGTTTGAGCTCACTATGACACTTATATGTTCTTATGACCATGGTGATCTATGACGACTATAAGCTATGACTACATTGAGCTATGACCACTGTGAGCTCTCTATGAACACTATGAACTATGATTACTGTGACCTATCTAAGACCACTATGAGCTATAAAGACTCTTATTTCTTCATGACCGCTATGAGCTTTAAGCACTGTGATCTCTCTGTGTCCATGATGAGCTCTTTATGTCCACTGTGAGCTATTACCATTATCAGCTCTCTATTAACACTGTTAGATCTCTATGACCCCTATGAACTATGACCACCGTGAGTGCTATCTGAGCATTATGAGTTATGACCACTGTAAATATTCTATGACTATGATGAGTTATGGCTACTGTATGATGTATATGACCACTTTGAGCTCTAATTGTCTATTATGAGCTCCCTATGATCTCTGTACGCTTTAACCACTGTAAGCTCTCTTACCACTATGACGTATGACCAATGTGAGCTCTCTATGACTAGTATATGCTCTCTATGATCACTATGAGCTTTGAGCATGGTGAGTTTTCTGTGTATTTTATGAGCTCTCTATGGACATCTGTGAGCTATGACTACTATGAACTCTCTGTGATCCCTGTGAGCTATGAACATTGTGACCGACCACTCTATGACCACTATGAGCTATGACCACTATGATGTCTATTACCACTGAGCTCTGCATGACTATCATGAGCTATGAATACTGTGAGCTCTTCATGACCACTGTGAGCTTTGAGCATTGTGAGCTCTTTATGTCAATTATGAGCTCTGTATGATCACTGTGATCTATGACCACCATAATTTCTCTAACACAACTATGAGCTATAATAAATTTGAACTCTTTATGATGATTATGAGTTTTCTATGACAACTAAAAGCTATGACCACTCTGAGCTCTCTGTGACCACTATGAGCTATGAATATTGTGAGTTATGACCATTCTGAGGTCTCTTTGACCACCGTGAGCTCTCTATCAATAGTATGATCTATGACCACTATGAGATATCTATGATCATTTTGACCTCTGTATGACTATTGTGAGCTCTGTATTACCAATATGAGCTCTCTATGACCATTATGAGCTGTTTGACAAGTATGACCTATGATTCCTGTGAGCTCTTCTTTTTTTTTTTTTTAATGAATCCTGTTCTACCGTCTACCTCTACAGTTGTCAGAACTAGTAGGCAATTCCAAGGTTCTTACTTTTTCTTTTTTTTTAATACTTTTTTATTATTTCCGCTCATACAAACTTAATAGGTAGACCAGTTCCCTCCCTCCCTCCTCCTGCCCCCGAACCCCCTACTCCCCTTCCCTCCCTCCCCATCCCCCAGTGCTTCCCCCCCAATTCCCAGAGAGTCCTTTATTGTGTATGTCTAACTCTCCTCTTGGTCCTCCTCTCTGATGACGTACAAGGACCCAGTGGCATTTCCCTAAACCCTTTCTCATGTTCCCCTTAAGTATAGGAATACTACTGTGGCTGTCAATACCTTGCCTCCAAGGATCTTGGTGCCTTTAGCTGTGATGCTAGACTTTGTGAGGTCAATAGTGTGTTGGACATTGTGCAGGACATGCAAATTCCTATTATGATTGCTTCAGCCCTAACTAGTGTGGAGAATCTTGCAAATCATTGCTCCTCCCATCTTTGTGCTCTTATAATCTTAATGCCCCCTCTTCTGCAAATGTCCCTGAGCTTCAGGATGGGGGGAGATTATGCCCTTCACTTCATCCCGATGGGCACTATATGTCACCCCCTGGTCAGAGACAAAAAGCTGTTAAACTGGAGTCTTGTTATAATAGCACATTCAAGGGTAGATGTAATAAAAGCAGGAAATCTCGGTGAGGGAGGGGTCAGTCACCCATTTGCAAAATGATCACTTTTCATCTGCCAGACTATATGCCCTCCACTTCTGGTGAGATCATACCCCCTCAGTTGTACATGATCAGGAACGAATGTCTGTGAACTTAACCAGGTGCCACATTACTTACTTGCATTCGTTGGAGGCCTATTTTCTCTGCTGTAACATGGTCCCCTTTCTCCTTGTTTCTGGTGTGGCCCTCCAACCCCATCCCTCCTGTTCACAATCCTTGCAATTACCGTATTACATACTGTTGGACATTTGGGTTGATTCCATGACATTGCTATTGTAAACAGTGCTGCTATGAACATGGTCGTGCTTGTGCTATCGAGGTGAACCTCTGCTGCATGGGGGGGTTATTCCCAAAAATGGAATAGCAGGGTCATATGGCATTTCAATCTTTAATTTCTTTAAGAATCTCCAGACGGCTCACCAGAGTGGTTGTATGAGCCTGCATTCCCACCAGCAATGTAGCAGAGTTCCCCTCTCTCCACATCCTCTCCAACACTTGTTGTTTGTATTGTGGATTTTTGCCATCCTGACCGGGGTGAGATGATATCTCAGGGAAGTTTTGATTTGCATTTCCCTGGCGGCTAAAGAAGTGGAGCATTTTTTAAGATACTTGTTAGACATTTTAATTTCATCTCTGGTAAAGTTTCTTTTAAGTTCCAGGGCCCATTTTTTAATTGGGCCATTGGTTTCCTTGGTGTTTAATTTTCTAACTTCTTTGTGCACTCTGGACAGTAGAGCTCTATCAGATAGGTGGTTGGTGAAGATTTTCTCCCATTCTGTGGGTTGCCTTTGAGCTCGTGTTACAATCTCTTTATCTGAACAGAAGCTCTTTAATTTCACAAGATCCCAACTGTTGAGAGTTGGTAGCAGTGACTCTGCCATTGGATGTCTGTTTAGGAAATGTTGGCCTGGCCCAATCAGCTCGAGGGAGTTCCCTACCCTTTCAACTATGGTTTTTATAGTCTCTGGCCTTATATCAAGGTCCTTGATCCATTTGGAATTAAGTCTCGTTCATGGTGACAAGTACGGGTCCAGCTTTAATCTGCATGTGGAGATCCAGTTCTGCCAGCACGATTTGTTGAAGATGCTGTTCTTTTTCCATTGGATTCTTTGGGCCACTTTGTCAAAGATCAAATGGCTGTATTTTTGTGGGCTTATATCTGGGTCTTCAATCCTTATCCATTGATCTGTGCGTCTATTTTGGAGCCAGTACCATCCAATACTATGGATTTGTAGTATAGGCTAAGGTTTGGTATGGTAATACCTCCCGCAGTGTTTTTGTTACTCAGGATTGTCTTTGCTATCCTGGGTCTTTTGTGCCTCCATATGTATTTTGAGATTGTTTGGTCAACTTCTTTAAAGAATTGCTTTGGGATTTTAATTGGTATAGCATTGAATTTGTATATTGCCTTTGGTAGGATGGTCATTTTTACAATGTTGATTCTGCCAATCCAGGAACATGGGAGGTCTTTCCACCTTCTGGTGTCTTCTGCTATGTCTTTCTTTAGGGTATTAAAGTTTTCATTGTAAAGGTCTTTTACCTCCTTGGTTAGGTTTATACCAAGGTATTTCATTTTTTTAGGGGCTACAGTAAATGGGATTGTTTCTCTCAAGGCTATTTCACTTCTTTCATTCTGGGCATATAGGAAGGCTTCTGATTTTTGCACATTTATTTTGTATCCTGCCACCCTGATGAACTTCTCAATTAGTTCCAGGAGCTTCCTGGTGGAGTTTTTGGGATCACTCAGGTAGAGATAGCTTGACTTCTTCCTTGCCGATTTGAATCCCTCTTATGTCCCTTTCTTGTCTTATGGCTTCAGCTAACACTTCAAGTACAATATTGAATAGAAGTGGTGAGAGTGGACAGCCTTGTCTAGTTCCTGATTGAAGTGGGAATGATTCCAATTGTTCCCTGTTGAACATAATCCTTGCTGTGGGCTTGTTGTATACAGCTTTTATTATATTGATAAAGGTTCCTTCTATTCCTACTGTCTCTAGCGTTTTGTTCATAAAAGGCTGTTGGATCTTGTCAAAGGCTTTTTCTGCGTCTATCAAGAGTATTATGTGGTCTTGGACTTTGGACTCGTTTACATGATGGATTACATTTATTGATTTTCATATGTTGAACCAACCTTGTGTGCCGGGGATGAAGCCTACTTGGTCTCTATGAATGATCTTTTTGATATGTTTTTGAATCCGATTTGCTAAGACTTTGTGTTCATCAGAGAGATCGGCCTATAGTTTTCTTTTTTAAGTGAATCTTTATTAGGTTTTGGGATTAACACGATATTAGCTTCATCGAAGGAATTTGGTTGTGTTCCTTCCTTTGCTATTTGATGGAACAGTTTAAGGAGTATTGGTGTTAGTAACTCCTTAAATTGCTGGTAGAATTCTGTGCTGATTCCATCTGGTCCAGGACATTTTTTGGTGGGAAGATTTGAGATTACTTCTTCAATTTCCTTATATGTTATAGGACTATTTAAATAATTCACAACTTCCTGTTTCAATTTAGGTAGGTTTTGTTTACTTATGAATTCATCCATCTCTTGTGTGTTGTCAAACTTCACAGAGTATAAGTTTTTAAAATATGATGTTATAATTCTCTAGATTTCTTGGGTATCAGTAGTGATAACTCCATGTTCATTTCTAATTTTGTTAATTTGGGTTTTCTCTCTCTTGCTTTTGGTTAATTTAGCTAGGGGTATATCTATCTTATTGATTTTTTCAAAGAACCAGCTTTTTGACTGGTTGATTTTTTCTATCATTTTCTTAGTCTCGATTTCAGATATTTCTTCCCTTATTTTGCTAATCTCCTCTCTTCTACTACTTTTGGGATCAGATTGCTCAAGTTTCTGTAAAGCCTTAAGCTGCATCGTTAAGTTATTTATTTCTGATGTTTCCATTTTTTTGATGTAGGCATTAAGAGCAATGAACTTACCTCTTAGGACAGCTTTCATTTTGTCCCAGAGATTTTGGTAAGCTGTATTTTCATTATCGTTCACCTTCAGGAAATCTTTTTTTTTTTTTAATTTTTTTATTATTATTATCATTATTTATTCAACTGTGTGCATATGCGTGTGTATGTGTGTGTGCGCGCGCGTGAGTGTGTGTGTGTGTGTGTGTGTAGAACCACGGACGAATTCGCGAACCACCATGGACGCCTCCACCTCCTTCTGCCCCGGGATTCACAGGCTCCGCCCTACCAGGATCAGAAGCGCAGGCCGCCCCCGCTTCTGCCTGGCGTCCATACGTGGGATCTGGGATCCGAACTCAGGACCTTCCGCCTGCAAGGGGGAGGCTTAACCCCGAGCCACCTCTCCAGCCCCACCTTCAGGAAATCTTGAATTTCCTTTTTAATTTCTTCCTGAATCCAGTTCCCATTCCATATCATATTGTTGAGTTTCCAGGAGTTAGTGTATTTTCTCTTGTTTGTTGTGTTGTGGATGTCCAGCTTTAGGCCGTGGTAGTCTGATAGGGCACAGGTTAGAATTTCAACTTTGGTTTATGTGTAGTTTCATTTTGTGGGCCAATATGTGATCTATTTTGGAGAAAGTTCCGTGTGCTGCTGAGAAAAATGTGTAAGGTCCATTTCTTTCAGGGTTTGATTAAGTTCCAAAGTGTCTCTGTTAAGCTTTTGACCTGTTGATCTATCCCATGTTGAGAGGGCGGTGTTGAAGTCCCTAAGAATCATCGTTTGGGGGTTGATTTCTTGCTTTAGGCGCTGTAGGGGTTTCTTATTGAATGTGGAGGGGCCTGTATTGGGTGCATAAATGTTCAGTATTGTGAAGTCTTCCTGGTGAATTGTACCTGTGACTAAAATGTAGTATCCATCTGTGTCTCTTATGATTTTCTTTGGTTTGAAGTCCACTTTGTCTGAAAGCATAATTGCTACCCCTGCCTGTTTCCTGGTTCCATTAGCTTGCAAGATTTTGGACCAGCCTTTCATTCTTAGGATGTGCCTATCTTTTCTGGTGAGATGAGTTACCTGAAGGCAGCATATTGTTGGATTGTGGTTTTTAATCCAAGTTTGTAATCTGTGTCTCTTAATCGGCGAGTTAATACCATTGACATTTAATGTTATAATGGAGAAATTATTTTTAATTCTGGGCATTTTTTATGTTTAGTAGACTTTGTAAGCATGTTGTTTGATATTTATGTTTTGATGGTATTATACTTCCCTTCTGTCCTCCTGGATATGCTTGTTCTTTTCTTCAAGCTTGAGTATCATTTCTAGGATTTTTTGAAGGCCTGGTTTGGTAGACCTTCAAGTTGTCTTTGTGCTGGAAAACTTTTCTTTCTCCCTCAATCATGACAGATAGTTTTGCCGGGTATATCAGTCTGGGTTGGCATTTTTGCTCACTTAATACTTGAAGTATGTCTCTCCAAGCTCTTCTTGCTTTTACTGTTTCCATGGAGTAGTCATTTGTTATTCTAATAGGTTTACCTTTAAAAGTGAGTTGCTTTTTTTCTCTTGAAGCTCTCAGCACCTTTTCTTTGTCTTGAATGTGGAGTGTTTTGACTATTATTTGCTGTGGCGATTTTCTATTTTGGTCATATCTGTTTGGAGTGCGAAATGCCTCTTGTATTTGGATAGGCCTCTCATTCTTTAGTTGTGGGAAGTTTTCATTTATGATGAATTGAAGTATTTCCTCAGGTGTGGTATTTTGGGATTCTTGTTCTGGTATTCCATGAATGCGCATGTTAGGCTTCTTCAGGGTGTCCCATATCTCTTGAATGTTCCTCTCCAGTATCTTTTTGGCTTTAACAATCTCTTCCATTGAGCTGGTTAATTCTCCCACTTTGTCTCAAGATCTGAAATTCTATTTTCTGCCTCATTTGTTCTGCTGATAAGACTCTGTTGAGTTTTGGGTTGAAGATAACTTGTCTTTTAGTTCAATTTTAAACTCTGCCTGAGACTGTTTTAATTGCTCCATACCTATTTTTGTTTCTTGAACTGTTTTTCTCAACTCCTCCAAGGGCCCGTTGTGTTCTTGTTTAAAGTGGTTGATACGGTTGTTTAACTCTTCTCGGATTTCCTCTTTCATAGTATTAATCATGGTAATGATTAATACTCTGAAAGTCGTTATATTGGGTCTGGCTTTCATGGCTATTTTCTGTGGATTTGTTCTGGTCGGAATCCCTCATAATGGGATTGATTCTTTCGGTGGGAGATTGGTCTTCTTGGGTTTTGTTTCTCGTGGATCTGCACTTTGACTTATACATTGTTGTTTTGTTTTTTAGGACCTTTCAGTTTCTGTGTGTTTTTCACTGAATCGACGTAGTTGGTATTGTTACACTTGCCAGTTATTACTAGTGCTCGCCTTGGATTGGGTATGTTTGTGTATTGTTATTGTTATATCCCATATGAGGCTACTAGGCTGTTAGTATGTCAGTTAAGTCAGGTTTTGTTACTAGGGGGTGAATATTAGTTTGGTAGTGCACTTTTACGATTTAGTATCTTGGTGAAATGTTGGGGTGAGTGGTGTTCTCCCTGGAGTTATATGTTTTGGGGTGGCTGTATGAGAAACTTGATCTACAGCTTTGATACTTTAAAAGATCAGTAAGGTGAAAAGAAAAAGTTTACTTATCTTTGGGCTGGATGAGAAGAAACTCGCCCACATGATATAATGATTGTAGTGGAGTCCAGATGTATGGCTTGTGTTCCCTTTGCTCCTTAGAATTTTGCTTGAGTTTCTTTTGGACTCTATTGAATTCTGAGTAGCAGTATGTCTTCCGTGGCTCATGTGCGTAGGTCCCCGGTGGGCCAGAGAGGCAGAGGGTGTGATGGTGATGGCAGAATTCTTCACCTGCGATGGGGGGGTGGGTCCATAGGTGCGCGGGGCGGGAGGGTGCGAGGGGCTGGGGTCCCGGGCAGGCCCCCGGGGGCTAAGCAGGTGGCCGCATGGCGCAGTGCTGCTGGCTGGGCGGCTCCAGGTGGGGGGCGGGGCTGGGCTGGGCTTTCTCCATCGCCGATTCACCTGGGAAGGTTGGCACGGAGGGGGAGTGGGGCCCCGGAGCAAAGCCAGCAGCTGTGGCGTGGTGCTGCTGGCCGGTTGGCTCCAGTGTGGGGGGCGTGGCTGGGCTGGGCTCTCTCGCTGGCTGGCTCACCTGGGAAGGTCGGTGTGGAAGGGGCCCGGTGGCAAAGCCAGTGGCCGCACCGCTGTGCTGCTGGCCGGGCGACTCCAGGGTGGGGTCAGGGCTGGGCTCCTGTGAGCTCTTTATGACCACTATAAGCTAGGATCATGTGAGCTCTCTATATCCTCTATGATTTATGTCCACTGTGAGCTCCTTATGTTCATTATGATCTTTCATTGGCTACTGACTACTGACTTCTTTAATACCTCTGTGAGCTATGACCACTATGGGCTCTCTTTGATAACTTTAATCTCTCTATGACCATTGCTTTCTATGACAACTTTGAGCTCTCCATGACCACTGTGAGCTCTCTATGACCATTGTGAGCTCACTATGACCACACTGAGCTCTCTTAGGACCGCTGTGTTCTATGACCACTGTGAGTTCTTCATAAGCACTAAGAGCTTGGCCGCTGTGAACTCTCTATTTTCGTTATGATCTAGGGACACAATTAGCTCTCTATGATCACTGAGCTATGAATATTGTGAAGTTCTATGAAAATTAGGAGTTCTCTGTGACCACTGTGAACTCTCTATGACCACTAAGAGCTCAAAATGACTTCTGTAAGCTATGAACATTATGTGGTCTCTTTGACAACTATTAGCCCTCTGTGACATCTTTGAGCTTTGTATAATGACTGCAAACTCTCTATGACCATTATGAGCACTCTATGGCCATTATGAGCTGTGTATAACAAATATGAGCTATGACCACTGTGAGGTCTCTATGATCACTATGAACTCAGTATGACAATTATGATCTATGACCACTCTGAGCTCTCCATGACCACTATGACCTATGACCACTGTGAGCTTTCTATGAGCACATGACCTGTGACCACTGTAATCTCTCTATGTCCTCTAGGAGTGATGATGACTGAGACCTGTCTATGGCCACTATGACCTCACTATGACTACTGTAAGCTATATCTACTGTGAGCTCTCTAAGATCTGTGTGTGGTATAAGCACTATGAGCTATCTTTGAGAATTGTGATCTCTCTGTCAGCACTATGACCTCTTAATTGCAACTGTGAGCTCTCTATCACCAGTGTGAGCTAGGACCACTGTGAATTCTCTATGACTAATATGTTCTATGATTACTCTGAGTTCTCCAAGACCACTATATGCTCTCTATGATGATGAGGAGCTATAACCACTCTAATCTTCTATGACCACTATGATCTGTGACCACTATAAGCTTTCTATGCCCACTCTGATCTATGTTCACTGATAGCTCTCTATGAGCACTGTAACTTATGACCATTGTGAGTTCTTTATGACCACCATGAGTTTTGACCACTCTGCTTTCAATTATCACTAAGTGCTCTTTATGATGACTGTGAGATATGACCCCTGTGAGCTCCCTATTACCACAGTGAGCTATGACCAGTATATGAGCTTTCTATGAAGTCTGTGAGCTCTCTTTGACAACTGTGAGATTTCTATTACCACCGTAAGCGCTCTATCATAATTGTCAGGTCTCTATGAACACTGTCAGCTGTGTATGAGGACTCTGAGATCTCTATGACCATGATGACATATGACCACTGTCAGCTCTCTATGACTGTTATGATCTATGAACACTGTGAGCTCTCTATGACCACCGTGAGCTCTCTGTCCTTTTGAATTATCTAGGAACAGTATGAGCTGTGATCCCTATGATTTCCCTATGATCTCTGTCAGCTATGTATATAAACACTCTATGTCCACTGTGAGCCCTCTATGACCACTGTGAGCCTTTTATAACATAGTGCACTTTCTATCGCCATTATGAGTTCTGTATTGCAACTGTGAGCTCTCTATGACCAATGGGAGCTCTCTGTGACAATTATGAGTTCACTACATCCACTGTGAGCTCATTATAACCATTCTATGAACACTGAGACCTATGACTACTATGAGATCTCTATGACAACTGTAAGTTCCCTATATCCACTGTGAGCTATGACCGCTATGACTTTCTTTGACCAATCAGTCCACTCCATGATGATTGTGAATTCTCTATGATCATTGTAAGTGATGACACTATGAGCTCTCTGTTACCACTGTGAGCTCTCTATGAAGTCTGAGAACTCTCTATGACTGTGAGCTCTCTATTACCACTATGAGCCTTCTATGAGCACTATGAGTTATAACTACTTTCAGCTCTCTATGACCACTGTGAGCTGTGATTACTGTGAGCTCTCTATGCTCATTATGAGCTCTCTATGATCACTATAAGCTATGACCACTATGATCCCTCTATGAAGACTGTGAGCTATGAGCTCTCCGTGAAAACCATCAGCTTACTTTGTACACCGTTATCTCTCTATGACCATTATGAGCTATGACCACTGTGATTTCTCTATGACAACTGTCATCTCTTTTTGACCAGTATGTTCTATGCCCACTTGGAGCTATGACAACCTTAATCCCTCTGGGGTGATTATGAATTTTGTATGGCCATTGTGAGCTATGACACTGTGAGCTCTCTGTGACCTATGAGTTCTCTATGACCCCTATGAGCTATGACCACTGTAAACCCTCTGTTACCACAATGAGCTAAGATTAGTATGAGCTTTATTTGACTTGTGTGAGCTCTATGTGACCACTATGAGCTCTCCATGATCACTGTGAACTTCCTATGATGATTGTCCCCTCTATATGACCAATTTCTGCTCTCTATGAATAATGAGCTCTCTATGACCTATATGAGGTATGGCAACTTGAGCTTTCTATGACCACTGTGAGTTCTCTATGATGACTTTGAGCTCTCTATGATGACTGTGACCTCTCTATGGCAACTGTGAGTCCTCTATGACCACTGTGAGTTCTCTATCACCAGCACTATGATCTATGAGCAGAGTGAAATCTCTATGACCATTGTTACCTCTCTCTGACTACTGTTAATGCTCTATGATGACTCTGAGCTCTCTATGACCACTATGAGCTATGACCACTGTGAGTGCTCTATGACCAATATGAGCTGTGACCACTGTGATATCTCTGTGACCATTATGAGCTCTCTATGACTACTATAAGCTATAACCGCTATTAATCCCTATGACTACTGGAAGCTCTCTATGACCACTGTGATCTATGATCACTGTGAGCTATGACCACTATGAGGTTTATGTGGCCACTGTAAGCTCTCTGTGGCAACTGTGATCTCTCTATGAGCACTATGACCTCTGTATGACCACTGTGAGCTTTCACCATTGTGAGCTCTCTCTGATCACTATAAGTTATGGTCACTCTCAGCTCTCTTTGACCACTGTGGGTTCTCTACGTGCACTATCATCAATGACAATTGGGAGCTCTCTACGATAACTACAAACTCCCTATAATCACTGTGAGTTCTCTGTGATGACTGAGCATTCTATGACAGATATGAGCTCTCCATGAACAGTATGAAATATGACCACTGTGAGGTCTCTATTACCACTGTAAGCTTTCTATGACCACTATGATCTATGAATATTGTGAGCTCTCGATGACTACTATAATCTTTGACCACTGTAAGTTCTCTACAACCAGAGTGCACTGTTATTCCTGTGAGCTTTCTATGACCTCTGTGAGGTCTCTGTGCCCACTCTAAGCTCTCGATGACAACTGTGATCTATGACCACAGAGCTTTCTCTGATGACTGTCAGCTCTGTATGATGACTGTCAGCTCTCTATGACCACTGTGAACTGTATAAGACCACTATGAACTCTCTATGACCAGTATATACTGATAATTGTGAGCTCTCATTGTCCATTTTGTTATTTCTATGTCTACTGTGAGTTGTGAACCCTGTGACCTCTCTATGTTCACTATGAGATACGAACACTGTGAGGTCTCTGTGATCACTGTGAGCTCTATGTTACCACTAGGAACTAGGACCACTGTGAGCTCTCTATGAACACTATAGTCCAAGACCATAGTAAGCTCTGTATCAACTCTACAAACTATGACCAGTTTGATCTCTCTATAACAATTATCACTTCTCCATGACCACTGTGAGGTATCACCACTGTGAGCTCTCTATGATCTGTGAGGTTTGACCACTGTGAGATCTCTATGACCACTGTGAGCTATCTATGAGCACTATGACATATGACCACTGTAGGCTCTCTATGACCAATATGAGATATGATAACTGTGAGCTCTCTGTGGCCACTACAGGCTCTCTATGACCATTATGAATTATGACTACTGTGAGCTATCTATTACCACTCTGTGCTCTTTATGACCACTATTACTTCTCTATGAGCTATTATGAGCTATAACTACAATCAACTCCCTATGAACATTATCAGATCCCCTTGAATAATGTGAGCTATGATCACTGGAGTTATGACCACCATGAGCTCTCTGTGGCCACTAAGATCTATTTTACTGTTAGCTCTCATTGTCCATTATGATTTCTCTATGACCACTGTTAACTCTCTTGACAATTGTGATTTCTCTATGAACACTGTGAACTATGACCACTATGATTTCTTTATGAGTACTATGAGCTCTCAATGACCATGAGAGGCTACGACCACTGTCAGCACCCTATCATCACTGTAAGCTTTCTATGAACACTGTGAGCTCTCTGTGAACACTGTGAGTGCTCTATGACCATTTTGAATTTTGAGCATTGTCAATTGTCTATGACCATTGTGAGCAGTCTCTGAAATCCATGAGCTGTCTATGAGAACTATGACCTATTACCATTGTGAGCTCTCTATAACAGCACCGAGCTCTCTATGACCAATATGTGTTATGACCACTGTGAGCTCCCAATTACCACAGTGGGCTTTCTATGACCACCATGGCTATGAATAATGTGAGATTTCTATGACCAATGTGAGCAATGAACACTCTGAGCTCTCTATGACAACTGTGAGCTCTCTATGACCACTATGACCTATGACCACTGTGAGTTTTTTATAAGCACTATGAGCTCTTAATGCAAACTTTGGGCAATGAGCACTGAAAGCTCTCTATGGCCATTGTATATCTACTGTAAGCTCTCTGTGACTACTGTGAGCTATGACCACTGTGAGCTCTGACTATTATGAACTCTGAGTGTCTCTCTGTATGTGAATAAGAGCATTCTGTGATGACTGTCAGCTCTGTATGATGATTGTCAGCATTCTATGACCACTGTGATCTCTGACCACTATGATCTCTCTATTATTACTGTGAGCTCTGAATATTATGAGCTATCTGTGAGCACTCTGAGTTCTCTTTGATGACTGTGAGCTTTCTATATTCACTGTGGTCTATGATCACTATGAGCTCTCTATGACAACTATGAGATCTCTATGACCACTATGAGCCCTCTATGACCACTATGATCTATAACCAACATGAGCTCTCTCTGACCACTATCAGATCCCTATGAGCACTTTGAATTATTACCATTGTGAGCTATTATGAATATGAGCTCTCTATAACCAAGGTGATCTCTCTATGACCACTATGACCTCTCTATGGCCACTGTGAACTATGGCCATTATCAGCTCTCTATGAAACTATGAGATTGCTATGGCCACTGTGAGTGCGCTATGACCATTATGAACTATGAGCATTGTGAACTATCTATGACCATTGTGAGCACTCTGTGACAAATATGAACACTCCCTATGATTACTATGAGCTATGACCACTATGAGCTCTCATTGTCCATTATGTGCCTCACTTCTGATGTCACAGCCTAAGCAATGAAATGTCAGCCAAACTATAACGTCATAGTCTAATCACAACTAATAGCACAGACTAAGTTTGAAATCACAAACTCACTGTGCATCAGTCTTGCAACTAACATAATAGGCCTCATGGTGACATCACAAACACACCTCTGACATAGCATCACTGTGACATCATAGCCTCACCTCTGATATCACAGCCTCATTGTGATATAACAGGCTCACCTCTGAAATCATAACATCAGTGATACCATGGACATCCTGCCTAGCATCGATATGATACCACAGCTTCATCAGTGACATTTCAGGCGCTCGGTCACATGACAGCCTCCCTGTAACATCATAGCCTTAGCAGTGAAATGCCAGCCTTTCTGTGACATCATGCACTCAGCACTCACATCAGGCTGATTCTAATATCATAGCCTAACCATTGAAATCCATCCTCAGTGTGATGTCAGAGTCTTGCTCTACTGATATCACAGCCTCACTGTGATATCAAGGCATCACTGGTGACAACACAGCTTCACTCTGACATTAAAACCTCATTTCTGAGGATATAGCCTTCCTGTGACATGACAGCCTCACTGTGACATCACAATAATCACCTATGAAATCATTGCCAAGCCGTGACATCACAACATCAACTCTGACATTGTAGGCTCACTGTTTCATCTCAGCCTCACTATGACATCACAGGCTCACCTCTGAAATCATAGCCTCAATGTGACATCACACACTCATCACTGACATCCTACCCAGCCTCATTATGACACCACAGCCTCACCACTGACCTCACATGCTCATTGAAATATGCCAGTCTCCCTGTGACAACACAGTGTTGCTATTGACATCACAACCTCACAGTAACATCACACCTTCACCAGTGACATCACATACTCATTCTGACATCACAGCCATACCATGCCATCACAGCATTACAGTCACCTATAGCTTCACCTCTGCTTTCATAACCTTACCTTGACATCACAATCTGAGTTTAGCACAATAAACTCACTGTAATAGTATAGCCTCACCAGTGACAATGGAGCCTCACCAATTCATAGTCTCCCTGTGAAAGCACAGTCACTATAGAACCACAACCTCCCTTTGGCATCACAACCTCATTGTGACATCACAGCCACATTGTGCTGGCACAGCCTCACTGTGACATTACAACCTCATCACTGATATGACATTCTCACTTTGATATTACAGACTCACCAGTGACACCACAGCCTCATGGTGACATCATAAACTAACTGTGGCATCACAGCCTCACGGTGGCATCACAGCCTCACGGTGACATCACAACCCACCACTCATATCCTACCTAGCCTTACTGTGACACCACAGCCTCATCACTGACATCTCAGGCTCATGGTCACATGACAGCCTTAATAGTAGTAACACCATAGCCTCACTGTGGAATCACAGCCTCACCAGTAACATCCCAGCCTCACTGTGAATGACATCAATGACATCAGCAACACTTCTGACATCATAGCATAACCACAGAAAACTCAGCCAAACTGTGATGTCATAGTCTATCTCCACTGATATCACAGCCTAATTGTGATATATCAAACTCATGGTAACATCACAGCCTCTCCTCTGACATTACAGCCACAATGTGACTGCACAGGTCCACCACTGATTTCCTAAACTCACTACGAAATCCAAGCATCACCCTGCACATCACAGCCTCACTGACATGTCATAGATTCAGCCTTGACATCAGAACCTCACTGCGACATCAGGGCCTCACTGTGACCTCATAGTCTAACCTGTTACATCATAGACTCACCTGCTTCATCATGGCATCATGGTGAAATCAGCATTGCCACTGACATCACTGCCTCACTGTAATATCACATCCTCACCTTTGCCATCACAGCCACATTGTGAGCATCATGTCTTCCAGAATGACATCACCTTACGGTAATATGACAGCCCAAAGTGACATACAACCTTCACAGTGACATCACAAACTCATTATGACATCACGGTATCACCAGTGACAACTCAGCCAACTGTGATATCAGCATCATCACTGACAGAAAACTGATATCATTGTCACACCAGTGACAACACAGCCTTTGACATCACAGCCTCACCAGTGTCACTGTCATGTAGTAGGTTTACTACTGACATGAAAGCCTCACCAGTGACATCATTGACTCTTTATGACATCTTTCTCACCATTGACATTCTACCTTTATTGTGACATCACAGCCTCACCAGTGATATGCCAGCTTGACTGTGACATCATACCCTCATCACTCAAAATAGCCTCATTCCGATACTTCAGCCTAATCACTGAAATCACATCTTCACTATGATGTCAGACTTGCTGTACTGACATCATGGCCTCACTGCGATATCACAGCATCACAGGTGACAACACAACCTTACTATGACATCACAGTGTCACCTCTGAGGTTATATCCTCACAATGACATGACAGCCCAACTATGACATCACAGGCACACTTTTGAATTCATTGCCAAACTGTGATATCACAGCACTGACTCTAACATTATAGCCTCAATGTTTCATCACAGCATCACTATGACATCATAGCCTCACCTCTGAAATCATAACCTCAATGCAACATCACACTCTCATCACTGACATCCTACCTAGCCTCACTATGATACCACAGCCTCACTAGTGACCTCATAGGTGCACTGAAACCTGACAGCCTCCCTGCAACACCACAGCTTGCCCACTGACACCAGAGGTTCCCTTGTTACATCAAAGCCTCATTTTGATATCAGTCTTGCCACTGACATCACAGCCTCACTGTGACATCACACTTTCCAGAGTGATATCACTTCACAGTGAAATGATAGCCCACAATGACTTAAAAACGTCAAAATAACATACAGAGTCAGTGTGATATCATGACCTCGTCACTGACAGCACAGCCTCACCTGTGACATCATCGTTGGCACTGGCATTAGTCAGAACACTGATATCACTGCCACACAAGTGACAACACATCCTTTAACATCACAGCCTCATCACAGGTCACTGTCATGTAATAGGTTCAATATTGACATCACAGCCTCACCAGTGACATCAAAGACTCTCTATGACATCTTTCTCATCACTGACATCACAGCCTCACAGTTCCATCCAAACCTCTCCAGTGACATCACAACATCACTGTGTCATCAGAGCATCACTGTGACATCATAGCCACACTGTGTCCTAACAGACTTACTGTGACATCTCAAACTCACTATAACATCACAATTTCCCCATTGACATCACAACCTCACAGTGATATCACAGCCATAACAAGCAAACATCACTCTCACATAAACATTCACTTCTGACATCATAGTCTCACTGTGAAATCATACTCTCACCAGTGATATGACAGGCTCACCATGATATCACAGCTTCACCAGTTATATGATATCATCAATACTGCTATATCACAGCCTCACCAGTGACACCACAGCCTCATGGGGACATCATAACTTCTCTGTGTCATCATAGCCTCACCAATTATATCACATCATCAATATGACATCTCAGCATCATCTCTCACATGAGATACACATCTGAAATCATAGCCTAACCATAGACCTCACAGTTGAACTGTGACATCACAGCCATACTCTGGCATCACAGTGGCACTGTGATATCAAAACCTAACCACTGGTATACTACCTAGCCTTACTATGACACCACAGCCTCACCACATTTAGCAGAGGCTCACGATGGCATGACAGACTCTGCAGTAACAGCCTTTGACATCATACAGTGATACTCCAGCCTCCCATGTTACTTTGCTGCCTCATTGTGACATCAATCTTCCCTCATATATCACAGCCTCACTGTGATCTCACAGTTTAGCCTGTTACATCATAGAGTCCCCTGTTACATCATAGCCTGATGGTGAAATCAGCCTTGCCACTGACACCACATCTTTCACAATGACCTCACAGCCTCACTGTGACATCACAATCTCTCTGTGGTGTCACAGTCTCACAGCTTCACAGTGATATCACAACCTTATTGTGGCAGTATAGCTTCATTTCTGACGTTACAGCCTCACTGTGACATCACAGCCTCATGGTAACATCACCTCCTCTGAAATCACAGTCTCAGTGTGATTGCATAGCCTCAACACTGATGTCCTAACCTCACTGTGAAATCCAAGCATCACCCCTAATGTCACAGACTCACTGACATCTGATAGAATCAGCCCTGACATCAAAGCCTCACTGAGACATCAAAACTTCACAGTGACATCACAGCCTGCTCACTGAAACCACTGGCCCACTTGTTACATCATAGATTCATTGTGACATCAGTCTTATCTTACCATTGACATCACAGCTTCACTGTGAAATCCCAACATCAAAAGTGATATCACCTCACAGTGACATGACAGCCCACAGTGACATACAATCAGTACTGACATCACAGTCTCAGTGTGACATCATAGCCCCACCAGGGACATCACAACTTCCCAGTGATATCACAGACTTATTGTGACATTACAGTCTCTCCTCTGATATCACACCCTTAGTGTGAATGCACATCCTAAACTCACTGTGAAATCCAAGCATCACCCCTGATGTCATAGCCTCACAGACATCTCATAGAATCAGCCTGAAATCAGAGCCTCATTGTGAAAACACAGCCTCACAGGGACCTCAATTTCTGCCCACAGACAACACAGGTTCACCTGTTATATCATAGCCTCATTGTGGCATCAGTCCTACAACTGACATCACAGACTTGCTGTGACATCATTGTCACATTAGTGACAACACAGCCTTTGACATCACTGCTTCACCAGTGTCACTGTCACGTAACAGGTTCACCACTGACTACATAGCCTTATCAGTGACATCAAAGACTCACTATGCCATCTTTATCACCACTGACATTCCAGCCTTATGTGACATCAAACCTTCATCAGTGACATCACAGCTTCATTGTGACATCAGCCTCAACATTAACATCATAGCCTCACTGTGCAACATAACCTCTCCAGTGACGTCGTAACATCACTGTGCCATCAGAGCCTCACTGTGACATCATAGCCACACTGTGTCCTCACAGCATCACTGTGACATTACAAAATTACAGTGACAACACAACCTCACTGAGACATCACAAACTTTCTGTGACATCAGCCTTGCCACTGAAATAATAGCCTCATCATGAGATCTCACACATAACTTTGACATAGACTCACTGTGACATCACATCCTCAATGTGACATCACAGCATCACCACTGACATCTTACCCTCACCGTGACATCATCCTTGCCAGTGACATCACAAATTTAACAGTGAAGGTACAGCCTCACTTGTGACATCAGCGTCGCCCTGACATTTGCCAGAACACTGACATCATTGCCACACAAGTGACAACCCGGCCTCACCACTGACCTCAGAGACTCACTGAGACATAACAGCCACCCTGTGTCACCTCAGTGTTTCTATTGACATTACAAGCTTAATGTGACATCATGACCTCATTGTGACATCACAGACATAACGTGCCATCAAAGTATCACTGTCACATAAAGCTTCTCATCTGATATCCTAGATTCGCTGTGAAATCACAGCCTAAGTTTGACACAATTAACTGATTGTGACATGAAAACCTCACCAGTGGAAATAGAGTCTCACCAATGACATAGTCTCCCTGTGAAAGCGCAGTCTCTACTGACATCACAACTTCACTGTGACATCACAACCTCCATGTGACATCACAGCCACACTTTAGCAACAGAACATCACTGTGACATCACAGCGTTATCTCTGATAAGACAGGCTTACCATATTACATCCTCACCAGAGACAACACAGCCTCATGGTGACATCACAACCTCAATGTGGCATCACAGCCTCACCAGTTATATCACATCATCAATGCAACATCTCAGCCTCATCTCTCACTTCTGAAATCCCAGCCTAACCAGTGACCTCACAGCTGCATTGTGACATCAAAGCCTCACCAGTGACATGCCAGCCTCATTGTGATATCACATCACTGTGACTTTAGATCCTCACCTGTGACTATACAGCCTCATCAATGACATAGTCTCCCTGTGAAAGTACAGTCACTACTGACATCACAACCTCACTGTGACATCACAACCTCACTGTTACATCATAGTGACACTGTGCAAAAGCAGCCTCACTGTGACATCACAACATCATCACATCATCACATCAGCCTCATTCTGATATCACAGCATAACCACTGAAATCACATGCTCACTGTGATGTCATTGTCTTGCTCCACTGTAATCATGGCCTCACTGTGATATCATGGCAACAATGGTGACAACACTGCCTCATTGTTTTATCACAGCCTCATTATGAGATCAATGGCTTACTTCTGAAATCATAGCCTCAATGCAACATCATGCCTTCATCACTGACATCCAACCTTACCTCACCACAGCCTCACCACTGACGTTATTGGCTCACTGAACATGACAACCACCCTGTGATACCACAGTGTCGCTATTGACATTACAACCTCACTGTTACATCACAACTTCTCCAGTGACATAACAACCTCACAGTTTCATCACACCCTCACAGTAACATCAAAGCCTCATTGTGATATCGCAGCCATATCATGCCATCAAAATATCACTGTGACATAAATCTTTACCTCTGGGCTGGAGAGGTGGCTCAGGGGTTAAGCTTCTGCCTTGCAGGCGGAAGGTCCTGAGTTCGGATCCCAGATCCCACGTATAGACGCCAGGCAGAAGCAGGGGCGGCCTGCGTTTCTGGTCCTGGTAGGGCGGAGCCTGTGAATCCCGGGGCGGAGGAAGTGGAGGCGTCCATGGTGGTTCACGAATTCGTCCGTGGTTCTACACACACAGACGCAGGCACACACATACATACGCACACACGCACAATTGAATAAATAAAAAAAAAAATAAATCTTTACCTCTGACATCACAGCCTCACTGTGACATCATAGCCTCAGTTTGACACAATTAACTCACTGTGACTTTAGATCCTCACCTGTGACTATACAGCCTCACCAATGACATAGTCTCCCTGTGAAAGTACAGTCACTACTGACATCACAACTTCACTGTGACATCACAACCTCACTGTTACATCATAGTGACACTGTGCAAAAGCAGCCTCACTGTGACATCACAACATCAGCACTGATACAACTGGCTCACTGTGATATTACAGCCTCACCAATGACACCACAGCCTCATGATGACATTATAACCTCCTAGTGGGATCACAGCCTCACCAGTTATATCACAATGTCAATGTGACATCTCAGCCTCTTCTCTCATATCAGTCTCACAGCCTCACTGTGACATCACAGCCACACTGTGACATCATAGCCTAACCACAGGTATCCTACCTAGCCTTACCATAACACCACAACTTCACCACTGATAGCAATGGATCACAGTGATGTGACAACCTCAGCAGTGACATCATAGCCTTTGACATCATAAACAGTGATACAACAGCCTCACATGTTACATCACTGCCTCATTGTGACATCAATCTTCCCACAGATATCATAGCCTCATTGTGACCTCACAGTCCAACCTGTCACATCATGGACTCTCCTGTTACATCATAGCCTTATGATGAAATCATCCTTCCCACTGACATCACATGTTCCACAACGACCTCACAGCCTCACTGTGACATAATAAAATCTCTGTGATATCATAGCCTCATAGTGACATCATAGCTTCACAGTGATATCACAGCCTCACCTTGGGATTATAGCCTGATTTCTGACATCACAGCCTCGCTGTGCCATCACAGTCACACCTCTCACATAACAGCCTCACTGTGACTATAGTGGTTACTCCTAACTATTGCTGTAAGAGAACACCCAAAGTCAAGCAATTTAAGGGAGAAAGGAAGATTTATTCAGCTTACAGTTGTTTTTTTTTAGAGTTTTTTTATTATTATTATTTATTCAATTGTGCGTGTGTGCATATGTATGTGCGTGCACATGTGTGTATGTGTGTGTGTAGAACCACGGACGAATCGGGAACCACCATGGACGCCTCCACCTCCTTCTTCCCCGGGATTCATAGGCTCCTCCCTACCAGGACCAGAAGCACAGGCTGCCCCCGCTTCTGCCTGGCGTCTATACGTGGGATCTGGGATACGAACTCAGGACCTTCTGCCTGCAAGGCAGAGACTTAATCCCTGAGCCACCTCTCCAGCCCCAGCGTACAGTTGTAAAGGGGAGATACAGTCTCTCAAAACAGAGGAGGCCTGGCTGGCTGGCCAAAGCTGGAGGAGATTATGTCACCGTAGACATCTTGGAAGCAGAAAGATGCAGACTGCTTGCAGCAAAGGCAGACTTCTCCTGGGTGGGACTAATTCACCTCAAGACCACCCCTTGTCACTGCCTTTCTCCAGCAAGTCTCCACCTCTCATGATGCCATGACCTTGCCAAATACATGAGACTGTGCGGGAAATATTTAAAACCATGACACTCCACCCCTGGATCCCACAGGCATATTCTAATCTCATTATATAAACCATACTCAGTCCAACTTTAAAAGTCTTTATAGACTACATCAGTAGTCCCAATACAGTCGCAAAGTCCAAAGTCCAAAGCCTCCTGTAAAATCAAAACACAAGTTCCATACTTCTAACATACAATGGCACATAATAAACATTCCCATTCCAAAAGGAAGGAATGAGGGCATATGCAGAAAAGATTGGTCTATAAAAAGACTGAAAACCAGAAGGACAAACTCCAAGTATTGTAGCTCCAAGTCCAACAGATGAGCCTCTCCTTGAAATCATCTCAGTTCCAAAGGGCATTGGTTCCACCCCTCCAATTCAGCTGTCCATACATTGCTCCCTTGATCTGACTCCTCCCAGGGTATAAAGCTCTCATTGGCACATGTCTAACGTTGTCTCTGGAATCTCTAACATCTTTACTTCTCAATGGCAAACCAGGCTTTAACTCCACAGCACAAACTGCCCTTCTTGGGCCTCTAAACTACAGACTTCCTGCTACATGCTGCCTGGTTTCCATCATTTTTTGAAATCTTGGAAGAGGACTCCACCATCTCCACCCTCTTGCATCCTTGATGCCTCTAAAACCAGAACCATGTGGACGACTTTGCCAAGACTAGCCCCCTTGAATCATAGCTGATTCCCCTGCTCTATGCTGTCCATGGGGAAAAACTCTTTCACACCTGGACAGATTTTATAGAAATGGATCCTGCTTTGGAACTCCACCCTTAAGCTCATTTCTTCTAAAAGGATTTGCATTCTTATGGGTGGGAGCCTTCTCTGAAGATCTTGCTCTCAAGGTAGAGCCTCTGCTATTACCCAAATTGAGAGCAGGTTTTGATTTACAAATGGAGCTGATCTCTTTAATAGACATTTTGTTCCCTGCTACTTCCTGGTTCAACTCTTGAAGTTTGATTTTGTACTTTTCATCATTAGATCTTTCAGTTTTTGCTTCTTCCAGCCTGATACTTTGCTCTTTTAAATAAGTGTGAAGACAACTAAAAAGTAGCCATATCACATTGTCAAGACTACATTGCTTTGAAATTTCCTCTGCCAAACACTCCAGCTTAACTTCAGGCAAGATTTCAGGACAATGGTAAAACTTCACTAAACTCTCAGCCAACACTCGGCTCCATGTGTCAGTTTCACAGATGCAAACACAGTCTTTGTTCCTCTCTGGACCATCACAAGCTGGGCTTCCACTGTCTGTGTCTCTCCCAGCCTTGTTCTCCTCTAAGCTATCATAAGAAAGGCCCAATTGGCTCCCACGCCAAGATGAAAAGACTTTCCCAGCACAAAGTCCCAAAGTTCTCCACATTTCTCCCAACAAATAGCTCCAAAAGCACACTAGCCACATTACAACATTGGCCATACTGCTGGATACCAACTTTTCTCAGCTCACAAACAACTTGACGTTGTGGTACCAGCCATTCTTAATCTCACAGCAATACCCCTCTTCTGGTACCAATCTCTGTAATGATTACCCATAACTATTGCTGTGAGAAAGCACCCAAATTTAAGCAACTTAAGGGAGAAAGGGAGATTTATTTAGCTTACAGTTCCAGAGGGTAGGTACAGTCTCTCAAAGCAGAGGCAGCTTGGCTGGCTGGCCAAAGCTTGAGGAGACTAAGTCACTGCAGACATCTTGGAGGCAGAGAGCTGCAGACTGCTTGCAGCAAAGGCAGATTTCTCCTATAGGTAGGGTGGGACTAGTCTACTTCAAGACCCACCCCTCTGGACTGTCTTCCTCTAGCTTCACCTCTCAAGGTGCCATGACCTTGATAAATACATGACACTGTGGGGGACATGTTTCAAACCATGACAGTGACATAACAGGCTAACCTCTGAAATCATAGCATCAGTGACACCTTGGACATCCTGCCAAACCTCACTATGACACCACAGCCTCTTCACTGACATCTCAGGCTCATGGTCACATGACAGCCTCAACAATGACACCACAGCCACGCTGTGGCATCACAGCCTCACTAGTAACATCCTAGCCTCACCAGTAATATCTCAAACTCACTGTGACATCTCAACCTCATCACTGACATAAGCCTCACTTCTGACATCACAGTCTAACTACTGAAATCACCACCGAACTGTGTTGTTATAGTCTATCAAGACTGATATCATATCTTCACTGTGATATCACAACTTCACGACAACAAAGCAGCCTCCCAGTGACATCACAGCCTCAATGTGTATCACAGTATCACCAGTGACATCATAGCCTCACTGAGACAACAGGCTTGTCACTGACATCACAATCTCACTGTGACTTCACAACCTTCACCATGACATCACCAACTCCCTATGATATCACAGGCTCATGGTGACAACACAGCCACACAGTGACATCAAAGCATTACGTTGGCATTACAGTCTCATTGTGCTATCACAGCCTCAACACTAAGGTTATATCCTCACTGTGACATCAGAGCCTCACTGTGACATCACAGGCTCATCTCTGCCTTCATTGCCCAACTGTGAAATCCCAGCATTGACTCTGACATTAGAAACTCACTGTTTCATCACAGCCTCACTATGACATCACAGCTCACCTCTGAAATCATAGCCTTAATGACATCACAGTCTCATCATTGACATCCTACCTAGTCTCACTATATCTCTATAGCCTCACCACTGACCACACAAACTCACTGAAACATGACAGACTCCCTCTGACACCACAGTATTGCTATTGACATCACAACCTCATTGTGACATCACAACTTCCCCAGTGACATCACAGCCTCATAGTGACATCACAGCCTCATGTGACATCACAGTCATACCATGCAATCAAAGCATCCCAATGACATAAAGCTTCACCTCTAACATCGTAGCTTCACTGTAACATCACAGCATCAGTTTGACACAATAAACTCACTGTTATATTAGAGCCTCAGCAGTGCCAATACAGCGGCATTGATAAAGTCTTTCTGTGAAAGCACAATCATTACCAAAAATCACAACCTCATTGTGACATCACAACCTCACTGTAACATCACAGCCTCACTGTGCCAACCCAGCCTCACTGTGAAATCACTGCCTCACTATTGATATGACAGGCTCACCATGATATTATAGCCTCAGAAGGAACATCAAAGCCTCATGGTGATATCATAACCTCACTGTGGCATCATCACTGTGACAGCTCCACCTCATCTTTCACACCAGTCTCACTTTTGAAATCACAGCCTATACACTTACCAGACAGCCTTAGTGTGACATCACAGTCTCACTGTGATATCAAAGCCATACTGTGTCCTCATAGCATCACTGTGACATTACAACCTGACAGAGATATCACAGCCTCACTGTGACATCACAAACTCTCCTTGATATCAGCCTTGCCACTAACATAATAGCCTCAAGGTGACACCACATACACACGTCTGACATGGCCTCACTGTGACCTCACAGCCTCACTGTGACATCACAGCTTCACAGAATTATCACAGCCTCACTGTGACATTATAGCCTCATTTCTGACATCCTAGCTACACTGTGACATAACAGGCTAATCTCTGAAATCATAGCATCAGTGACACCATGGACATTTTTCCTAGCCTTGCTATGAACACACAACCTCATCATTGACATTTCAGGCTCATGGTCACACAGGCACATGGCATCACGGCCACACCAGTAACATCATCATCCTCACTTCTGACATTACAGGCCAACAACTGAAGTCTCAGCCAAACTGTGATGTCATAGTCTATCACCACTGATATCACAGCCTCTTTGTAATATAATCTCTTGGCAACATCACAGCCTCACAGTGACATCACAGCCTCTCCTCTGACATCACAGCCTCAATGTGACTGCACAGCCTTACCACTACCTTCCTAATCTCACTGTGAAATCCAAGCATCAATCCTGGCATTACAGCCTCACTGACATCTCACAGAATTAGCCCCTGACATCAGAGCCTCACTGAGACATCACAGCCTCACAGTGACCTCACAAGATGCCCACTTTTGGCACTATCGATTCATGGAGTCCCTAGTCCAGGTTTCCGAATCCAGGAGATCTGGATACAGACAAGCTTGAACAAGTACGGACATGCCCCAGACATGTCCCAATAGAGGAACCAAAGAGGCAGAGGATGGGCAACCAATGGGAAGGAGGGATGAGCAACCAATGGGACTGAGGGATGAACAGCCAATGAGAAGGAGGGATGAGCAACCAATGGGAATTGGCCATCTAACCTGGGCACCTAGTGAACAGCTTTAAATGATTGGTGTCTGCTCTCCCCTTCCCCCTGAGCAGAGAGATAGCCAAACCTGATTGAACTCCAACCATATATAAGCCCAAACACTTCCTGAATAAAGCTGAGTCTGCAGCCAACTTGTCCTCTGCCTGCTGCTTCTCGCCTGACTCCTGGGTTCCGGCTGGTGACCCAATCAGTACAAGCACATGAGGCCCCTGCTATTTCCCCTCTTCTCCCTGGCTGGCCGGGTGAGAATTCGGCAACATCCGGCACTCCAGCGTGGGGTGGTGATGGCTTGGTGTAGATGAGATACTCATTCTGGTAAAGTTCTGTGAGTGGCCCCTTTGGTTTTGTGTTCTGTGTGCTTATGTCACCTGAAGGTGAGCAGATGGCCCCCTCGTCTTCCCCGTTCCCTGTTTGTCTTTAGGAACATAGTTGCTACCTTGATTTTCTGATGATCAAGGAGAGCTCTTTTTTTTTCCACTCATACAAACTTAACATGTATACCGGTCCCCTCCCTCCCTCCAACCTCCCACTACCCTATGCCCCCTCCCCTGCCAACTGTCTTCCCATTCCCCAGTGCCTCCCCCTCCCATCCCCAGAGCATCCTTTAATGTGCATGCCAGACTCTCCTCTGGGTCCTTCCCTCAAGGAGACCTCTTAATGCAATCGCTCATTTGATTTCCCCACGATCAAAGAATCTTTCTAAAACAAGGCTTTTCCCTATGAGTTCACGTGAGAAATTGGTCCCCTCAGAACTCGGAGCCCAGGTTGGATTATATTGAATTGGCCTTGATGGGGGCATATGGCCCAGGGGAGTAACAAAACCCTGAAGTTCCTCACTAAGCACAGGACTCTTAGATCCAAATAAACTCTGCATATATCCTGCACTAGGTCTCTCCTTGGACGTTGGTTACACTTTTAGGAATTGTTTTCACTTTCACCTTGGTTCTAGTTATTGCTTTTTATTTTCGGCGCTTTTTCGCCTTGCCCACTTGATTCCTAGTCATCTCTTCTCCTTTAGGGAACCTTTTCTCTCCTAATTGGTAACTTACCACCCCATCAGAAGGCACCCCAGCTGACTGCTCTTAAGGCTTTACTACATTTACACAAGATAAAAGTGATGCCAAAGGACTTAGAAGATTTTTGGGAGATAGCTTTAATCTTAGCTCCTTGAATTTCCTCAGAAAATGTCTGCTAGCCACAGATCTGGATAAATGTGCTTCTCCTGGCCCACAAAGGAGAAGTCCAGGAAGGCTATATGACTCCTGACCTCTTTGTTCCCATCCTCCTAGGCATCGTAGCAAGCCTTTAAAGATTATCCACTGAAGAAGTGATTAAATGCTACAATGTAACTTGTGGAGAGAACCAAAATTAGTCTTTTTTTCTTACTCCGGATCTTCCCCTCCCCCTTCATGGTCGGGGACTCTGCAGAGGGCTCACAAGTCCATGTGGGGGGGCATTCCATCCCCTGCCGATATCCCTTTTCCTCCTCCTCTTCTTCCTGTAGCTCTTGACTCCCCCTCTTTCCTGGCTGTATTTTCTGCTTCAGACAATACTGGTCTCCCGATATGTGTCTTAAAATTTGTCCTAGAGTCTAGAGGCCTCAAAGTTAAGTCTGTCAGCCTGGAGGAATTTTGGAATGAGGCTGCGGTTTTACCACCTTGGATCCCCCAGAGAATATGTAGGAACCAGACTATGGATAAGAATGTTTTCTTTGCTAGATTTTTTTTCATAATTAAGCTAAGCTGTCGGACTTAACTAATATGAAGTCTTGATTTAAATAAGGTTTTCCTAAATGTTAATCCACCTTTGATAAAACTTTCGAAGGCAATTTTAAGAGAGTTGCTGGTAAATTGTACAGCTGTTAGTAAAATGTTTTTCATGTGCTTGTATGTTTATATATTCTGTGTTTACATGTTGTATGTCTTGTGTTTGTGGCCACTTCAATTTTTTTCATTTCTGCTACACGCTAATATAAAAATTTTGGCATGCCATTTTAAAATACATATATACATACTTAAAAATAAGAACAAAAATTTTGATAACATTGAAGGCCTTCTAACTACTTATGTTTTATATCAATCACAATTGTTTTTTTAATAGATTGTAAGTTTTCTTTCATACAAGTTTTCTTACAGGTTTTTTTTATATGTTCCCAAAATAACAAAGCTACTTTACAGGTCCTCAGTGTATCCATTCAGGCCTTCTACATTTCTAAAGGCCACAAAAGTCCCGTTGTAAGCCTGACTGTCCTCCATTGAAGCTATGCCTCACTAATTTATAATTGTTAGGTTTTCATTTGTGTCTCAACAGCTCTTCTGGATCATTGCTGCACCTATGCCACCTACAGCCCGTTTGCCTGCTTCTGTCCTTACCAAAATCTCCTTTTTTCTGGTGTACTTGAGTTCCCCTTTGGGACTATGACTCCTCTGTGATGGTCTCATGACTGGTATCCAATGATGGGTAAGGCTCCACATGAGGGTGGTGTCCAACCTAGACAGGTACAGTCATTTATATATCATACAGCTGAAAAGGCTTGGGATGAACAACAAATGGGAAGTGGCCATCTAACCTGGACACCTAGTAAAGAGCTAAATGATTGGTGGCTGCTCTCCCTCTTCCCCTAAGCAGAGAGGTAGCCACACCTGATTGGACCCCAACCCTATATAAGCCCAAACACTTCTTGATTAAAGCTGAGTCTGTAGACAACTCGTTCTCCCTGCTGTTTTTCACCTGACTCCTGGGTTCAGGGTGATGACCCCATCACTGGCTCACCCATTCACCTCAAGCCCATGAGGCCCCTACTGTTTCCCCTCTTTCCCCCTGTCTGGACCGGTGGGGATTTAACAACACCCACTGACACCACAGGCTCACCTGTTACATCATAACCTCATTTTCACATTAGTCTTTGTTGCAGAATCCTCAGCCGGGCCAGCCGGGGAAAGAGGGGAAATGATGGGGCCTCATGGGTGCAAGATGAATGGGCAAACCGGCGATGGAGTCACCACCCAGACCCCGGGAGACAGGCGAGAAGCAGCATGCAGAGACGAGTTGGCCACAGACTCAACTTTACTCAGGAAGTGTTTGGGCTTACATAAGGTCAAAGTCCAATCAGGTGTATCCACTCTTCTACTCAGAGGAGGGGGGGAAGCAGCCAGCAATCATTCAGTTGTTTATTGGGTGTCCAGGTTAGATGGCTGCCTTTCATTGGTTGTTCATCCGCCTGCCATTTGGCCATCCATCCCACTGCCTGTATGGTTTCCTCTCAGGTCCATCTGTAGCCAGACCTCCTGCATTTAGGAGCCCGGGCTAGGGGCTTCCTGAATCGACAGGGATCATGATAGCTGGGGAGAACCCAAGCCTCTTCAGCTGCATGGAATATAGGCATGGAATATAGGTTGGTCACCACCCTCGTGTGGAGCCTTACCCATCATTGACTACCAGTCATGAGACCATCGCAGAGAAGGAATCATGGTCACAAAGGGGAACTCGGGCAGTGGGAGAGAAAAGGAGGTTTTGTCAGGGCAGAGGCAGGCAGAGAGGTTGTAGGCAGGACAGGTGGAGAAATGATCCAGAAGAGCTGGGGAGACATAAATCAGAACCTAACAATTGTAAGTTAGTAAGTCATAGCTTTCATAGAAGACAGCCAGGCTTACAATGGGCCTTTGGTGATCTTAGGAATATTCGAGGCCTGAATGGATGATATGAGAACCTGGAAAGCATGCTTTATTATTTTGGGAATATATGAAAAAACCTTTAAGAAAACTTGTATGAAAGAAAACTTAAAATCTATTAGAAAAACAATAGTGATAGATATAAAACATAAGTAGTTAAGGCCTTAGATGTTATAAACATTATTTGTTCTTATCTTTAAGTATGCATATGTGTATTTAAAAATGGCATGCCAAAATTTTTATATTAGCATGCAATAGAAATAAAAAATAGAAGTGGCCATAGACGCAAGACATACAACATGTAAACACAGAACATATAAGCACATGAACAACATTTTACAGGCAACTGTATAATTTACCAGCAATCATCTTAAAATTACCCTTGAAAGCTTTATCAAAGGTGGATTAATATTTAAGAAAACCTTATTTAAAACAAAACCTCATATTAGTTAAAATCTGGCAGCTTAACTTAATTATGAAAAACATCTAGCAAAGAAAAGCATCCTTATCCATAGGTTCATTCCCACATTTTCTCTGGGGGGATCCAAGGTGCTAAAACCATAGCATCATTTTAAAATTCCTCTAGGCCAACTGTCTTAACTTTGAGGCCTGTAGTCTCTAGGAGAGATTTTAAGACACCTATTGGGAGACCAGTATCATCTGAAGTAGAAAATATAGTCAGGAAAGAGCTACAGGAAGAAGCAGAGGGAAGGGGATGTGAGCAGGGGATGGAATGCCCCCACATGGATCTGAGAGCCCTATGTATAGTCCTCAACCAGGAAGGGGAGGGATCCAGATCTGGAGGGAAAAAAAAGGACTAATTTTGGGTTCTCTCGACAAGTTACCTTGTAGCAACCAATCACTTCCTCAGTGGAGGATCCTATGATGCCTAGGAGGATGGGAACAAAGGGGGCCAGAAGCATATGGTCTTCCTGGACTTCCCCCTTATGGGCCAGGAAAAGTAATTCTATCCGGATCTGTGGCTCCCAGACATTTTCTCGGGAAAATCCAAGGTGCTAAGATTAAAACTTCCTCCCAAAAATCTAAGTTCTTTTTCATCTCCTCCAATAGAGCCTTGAGGGCAGTTATCCAGGGTGCCTTCCAATGGGACGGTAAATCACCCACTATGGAGAGTAAAGGTTCCCTAATGGAGCAGAGGTGTCTAGGGGGTGAGTGGACAAGGTGAAGAAGCAAGCAAAAAACGAAAAGCAGAAACTAGAATTGAGGTGAACTTGAAAACAATTCCTAAAAGAGTAACCAACGTTCAAGGGGAGACCTAGCACTGCAGATACACAGGAGTTCTTTGGATCCAAGCGTCCTGTGCTTAGTGGGGGACTTCCTGGGTTTGTTATTCCCCCGGACCCTATGCCCCTGTTCAGGCCAATTCAATATAATCAAACTTGGACCTCGAGTTCTTTTTTAAAATTTTTTTATTTATTATTTATTCAATTGTTGTGTGTGTGTGTGTGTGTGTGTGTGTGTAGAACCACGGACGAATTCAGGAACCACAATGGATGCCTCCACCTACTCCTTGTTTACTCTGCCCTGGGATTCACAGGCTCCACCCTACCAGGATTGGAAATTCAGGCCACCCCCGCTTCTGCCTGGCGTCTATACGTGGGGTCTAGGATCTGAACTCAGAACCTTCCGCCTGCAAGGCAGAGGCTTAACCCCTGAGCCACCTCTCAAGCCCCAGGGTTTCAAATTCTGAGGAGACCAATTTCTCTATGAACTCACTGGGTAAAGCCTTAATTTAGAGGGGCTCTTTCATCGTGGGGAAATCAAATGAGCGATTGGGACTTCTTGATTATCAGCAAATCAAGCAAGAGATTGGGTTCCTAACCTTAAAAGGGGCTCCTTGGTCATCACTAAATCAAGCGAGTGAATGTCCGTGTTCCCAGGGACAAACAGGGAAAGGGGAAGAGGAGGGGACCACCTGCTCACCTTCAGGCACTGAAAGTACAAGGCCAAAAAACTGAAGTAGCCATTCAATGAACCTTACCGGAATGGGTGTCTTATCTACATCGAAGGCAGCACTGCCCCACGTTGGGCACCAGATGTTGCCAAATCCCCCTCCGGGCCAGCTGGGGTAAGAGGGGAAATGGCAGGGCCTCATAGGCACAAGGCCTCATGGGCGAGCGGTGACGGGATCACCACCCACACCCCGGAAGTCAGGTGAGAAGCAGCATGCAGAGACAAGTGGGGTGCAGATTCAACTTTACTCAGGAAGTGTTTGGATTTATATAGGATCAGGATCCAATCAGGTGTAGTCACTCCTCTACTCAGGGGAGATGGGGGGAAGCAGCCACTAATCATTCAGCTGTTTACTGGGTGTTCAGATTAGATGGTCGCCTTTCATTGGCTGTTCATCCACCCGCCATTTGGTCGTCCATCCCACTGCCTGTATATTTTCCTCTCAGGCCCATCTGTAGCCAGACCTCCTGCATTCAGGAGCCCGGGCTAGGGCCTTCCTGAATCGATAATGCCACAAGTCTTGCCACTGACATCACAGCCTTATTGTGACATTACAGCTTCTAGTGTGATATGTTATGATGATATGACAACCCACAGTGATATGCAACCTTCACAGTGACATCACAGCCTCAATGTGACATCACAAACTCACCAGTGACAGCACAGCCTCACCTGTGATATCAGCGTCACCAATGACATTAGTCTTAACACTGACATTACTGCCATATCAGTAACATCATAGACTCATAATGATCTTTCTCACCACTGACATTCCAGCCTTATTGTGACATCACACCTTCACCAATGACATCTCAGCCTCATTGTGACATCAGCACCACCACTAATATCACAGCCTCAATGTGCCATCACAACCCCTCCAGTGACATCACAACATCCCTGTGTCATCAGAGCCTCCCTGTGACATCATAGCCACACTGTGTCCTCACAGCCTTACTGTGATATTACAAACTGTGGCATCACAGCCTCGTTGTGTTATTACATCATCCTTGTCAATTACATAATAGCCTCATGGTGACCTCACAAACACACCTTTGACATAGCCATATTGTGACATCAATATGACATCATTGCATCACCACTGACATCAAAGCCTCACTGTGACAACAGCCTTGCCACTGACAACAGTCTCAATGGGACCTCACAGCCTCCACTGTGACATAACCAAATCCCTGTGACGTCACAACTCACAGTGTCACCACCCCCACACGGTGACATCAAAGCCTCATGGGGCATCATAGCCTCACAAGTGGTATGCCAGGCTCACTGTGACATAATACCCTCATCACTCACATCATCCTGATTCTGATATCACAGCCTAACCACTGAAATCACATCCTCATTGTGATGTCAAAATCCCACTTCAATGATATCACAGCCTCACTGTGATATCACGGAATCACTGGAGAAAACACAGCCTTACTGTGAAATCACACCCTCACCTTTGAGGTATTATAACCTTGCTGTGACATGAAAGCCTCACTATGAAATCACAGGCACATCTCTGAAATGACTGCCCAACTGTGACATCACAGCATCAACTCTGATGTTAGAGCCTCACTGTTTCATCATAGCCTTACTATGACATCACAGGCTCACCTCTGAAATCATAGCCTCAATGCCCCATCACAACCTCATCACTGACATCTTACATAGTCTCACTATGACACCAAAGCCTCAACACTAGCCTCACTGACTCACTGAAACATGACAGCCTCCTTGTGAAATCTCCTGCTTCTTGCCTGACTCCTGGGTTCTGGATGGTGACCCCCTCGCCAGCTCACCCATTCACCTCGAGCCCATGAGGCCCCTACCATTTCACCTCTTCCCCCCTGTCTGGATCGGCGAGTATTTGGCAACACCCACTGACACCACAGGCTCACCTGTTACAGCATAACCTCATTTTGACATCAGTCTTGACACTGAGTTTCAGTGAGGCTGTGATGTCACTATGAATTTGTGATGTCAGAGCGAGGCCATGATGTCGGAGGTGTGGTTGTGATTCCACAGGTGAGGCTGTCATGTCAGTGGCAAGACAAGTCACAGTGAGATTGTGACATCACAGAGAGACTGATATGTCACAGTGAATCAATGTGACATCAGAGGTGAGGCAGAAGTGCAACAGTGGGCCTGTGATTTCAATGGTGAGGCTGTAATGTTACACTGAGGCTGTGGTGCAGAAATAAGAATGTAAAGTCACAGTGAGGCTGTTAGGTCCCTATTGATGCTGTGATGTCACAGTGAGGTTATGATGTCACTGTTATTTCTGTGATGTCATAGAGTGGCTGAGAAGTCACAGTGAGGCTGTTGTTTCACAGTGAGTCTGTGATGTCAGAGGTATGGCTGTGATGGCACAGTGAGGCTGTGATGTCACAGTGAGGTTAGGACTTTACTGGAGAGGCTGTGCCATAAGGTTGCTGCTGCAATGTCACAGTGAGGCTGTGATGACATTTTGCCTGTGCCCTTACAGTGATGCTGTGATGTCAGCGATAAGGCTGTGATGACAGTGAGTCTGTGATGAAACAGTGGAGCTATGATGTCAGAAGTGTGGCTGTGATGTCACCATGAGCCTGTGATGTCAGTGGTGAATGTGTGATACCACAATAAAGCAAAAAATGTCAGGGGTAAAGATATGATGTCACTGTGAGGCTGAGATGTCAGTGGTGAGAATGATGTCATAGTGAGGTTATGATCTCACTGGTGAAGCCATGATGTCAGTATTGCGCCTATTATGTAACAGTGAGACTGTGATGTCACAGTGAGACTATGATGATACAGTGAGGCTCTGATGTCAATGGTGATTCTAAGAGATGACAGTGAGCCTTGATATCAGTGATGATGCTGTGATTTCATAGTGAGGATAGGTTGTGATTGGTGAGGCTGTATCTACACAGTGAGGCTAGGTTGTGATTTCAGAGGTGAAGCTGCAATGTGTCAGTGAGGCTGTGTTGCCACTGGTGATGTTGTGATGTCACAGTGAGGATGTGATGTCAGTGTGGAGGATGTGATGTCACAGTGTGACTGTGTTGTGACCCTGTGATGTCACAGAAAGGCTGTGATGACACAGTGAGGCTCTGCTGTCAGTGGTGATTCTACAAGATTACAGTGAGGTAGGTTGTGACATCATTGGCGATGCTGTGATATCACAGGGATGTTAGGATGTCAGTGATGAGGCTGTGCCTTCACTCTGAGGCTGTGATGTGATTTCAGAGGTGAGGCTTCAATGTGATAATGAGGCTGTCTTGTCACTGGTGAGGCTGAAAAGTCACAGTGAAGCTTGATATCTGCAGTGAAGCTTTGATATGACAGTGAGGCTGAGATATTATTTGTGAGGCTGTGAAGTCACAGTGAGGTTGTGATATTACAGTGAGGCTGTGATGTCACTATGGAAGCTGTGAAGTCACAGTGAGGCTGTAGTAACAGTGGCAAGACTAATGTCACAGGTGAGGATTGATTTGAATGGTTAAACTCTGATGCCACAGTGAGGCTGTTGTGTCACATTGAGGCTGTGTGGCACACTGAGTATGATATCAGAGATGAACCTGTGATTTCACTGAGGCTGTAATGTCACAGTGAGGCTGTGATGTCAGAGTTGAGGCTGTGATGTCTCCTGTGAGGCTGTTGTGTCAGTAGCAAGGCTGAAGTCACAGGGAGTTTGTGACATCACAGAGAGGCTGTGTTGTCACAGTGAGGTTAATTATAGCACAGTGAGGGAGTGATTTCAGAGATGAGCCTGAAATGTAATGGTAAGGCTATGACATCAGTGGTGAGTCGGTATGGTCACAGTGAGGCTGTCAAGTCAGATTTGAAGCTGTGATGTCTCAAAGAGGCTATGATGTTAGTGTGAAGGCTGTGATGTAAGAGGTGTGGCTGTGATGTCACAGTGAGGCAGTGATGTCAACATGAAGGTTGTGATATAAGACTGTGGCTGTGACATCACTGTGAGGCTTCATGGCCTGAGTTGTGGTTGTGATATCACAGTGAGGTTGTGATGTCACAGTGAAGCGGTGATGACACAGTGAGTCTCTGATGAACAGTGAAGCTATGATGTGAAAGGTAAAGCTGGGATGTCATCATAAGGGTGTGATTACAGCAGTGGGAATGTGATGTCACAATGAGTTCGAGATGTCAATGGCAAGAATGATGTCACAGTGAGGTTATCAATTTGCAGGTGAGGCTATGATGTCAGTGGTGCACCTATTATGTGACAGTGACACTGTGATGTCAGTGGGGAGGCTTTGATGTCACTGAGGTTAAGATGTCAGTGGTGAAGCTGTGATGTCTGATGAGGTTGTACCCTTACAGTGAGGTTGTGATGTTTGTCAGAAGTGAGGCTGAAATGTGGCAGTGAGGTTGTATTGTCACTGGTGATGCCATGACATCATATTGAGTAATGATGTCACTGTGAAGGCTATGATGGCACAGTGTGGCTTTGATGTCACATTGACATTGTGCCATCACAGTGATGCTGTGCTGTCAATGTGAGGTTTTGATGACATAGTGTGGCTGTGATGTCACTCTGAGGCTGTGCCCTCACATTGAGGCTATGAGTCAGAGGTGTGGCTGTGATGTCACAGTGAGGCTGAGATGACACAGTGAGTTTATGATGACATAGGTAAGGCTGTGATGTCATCATGAGGCTGTGATGTGTTATCAGTGGTGAGAATGTCATAGTGAAGTTATGATCTCACTGGTGAGATTATGTCAATGGTGAACTTGATGTGACAGTGATGCTGTGATGTCTGTGCTGAAATTTTGATGTCACAGTGAGACTAGGATATCAGTGGTGAGGCTGTGAAGTCACAGTGAGGCTGTCATGACAGAGGTGAAGTAGTGATGATATAGTGAAGTTCTAACGTCAGTGGTGATTCAATGCGATGACAGTGAGGATGTGACATCAGTGGTGATGCTGTGATTTCACTGTTAAATCACAGCATCACCAATGACAATACAACTTCACTGCTTTTTCACAGCATCACCTCTGATATCACATGACAGCCTCATTTTGATGGTACAGCCTATCCACTCACATTCTAACCTCACTGTGAAATCACAGCATCAACACTAATGTTACAGTCTCACTGTCATCTGGTAGAATCACCATGGATATCAGAGCCTCATGAGGTCATCACAGCCCCACTGTAACTTCACAGCCTCTGCAGTGATATCGCAGCATCACCAATGACATAACAGCATCAGTGTGACATCACAGCCACAGCTCTGACATCACCGCCTCACTGTGACATCACAAACTCATCACTGACCTCATATGATCACTATTTTGTTTCAGCTTTACATGTGATGTCACACCCACACTGTGACATTACAGAATCACTGTGAAACCACAGCCTCTCTGGGATGTCACAAACTCACTGTGACTTCAGCCTTTCCACTGACATCACATGCTTATTGTGACTTCAACCTTGCCACTGATATTACAGCCTCACTGTGAACTCACAGCTTCCACAATAACATCATAGACTCACTGTGACATTACAATCTCACTGTCACTTCACAGCCTCACTACTGTTATCCTAGCCTTACTGTGACATCAAACTGATTGTGACTTCAGCCTTGCCAATGACACAACAGCCTCACTGGTGACATCATAGCCTCATCTCTGAAATCATAGCCCCATTTTGACATCACAGTCTCATGTTGACATCACAGGTTCACATCTCACATAATAGCCTCATTGTATCATCACAGCCTCAATGTGACACAACAGCCTCATGGTGACATTGCAGCCTCACCGCTGACATTCTAGCCTCACTATGACATCAAACCTTCACCACAGACATCCCAGCATCACTATCACATAATAAGCTCACCACTGAAAACATAGCCTCAACAATGAGATCATAAATTCACTATGACTTCATTCTCCCAAACGACATTTCAGCCTCATTGTGACAGCAAATCTTCATCACAGACATAGCAGATTCATTGTGACTTCATATGTTCACCACTGACATCACAGCCTCAATGTGACACAACAGCCTCATAGTGACATCGCAGCCTCACTGTCATCACAACCTCACAATGTCACAATAACCTCACTGTGATATCACAACCTTATTGTCACATCGCAGTCTCACCTCTGACATCATGTCACAGCTTCACTGTGTTGGCACAGTCTTACCACTGATAACCTAAACGCACTGTGAAATCACAGCATCACCAATGACTTCACAGCCTCACTATCATCTCATTGCTTCACTGTGTCAGTACAAACTCAATGTGACATTATAGCCACACTGACATCATGTTGTTACTGTGAGGACACAGCCTCACTGTAACATCACAGGTATACTGTGACATTATATCCTTCACAGTGGCATCGGAGTCTCACTGTGACATCATGTCAACACCAGTGACATCACACCTCACCGTGAAATCATAGGTTCACGCTGATATCACATCACAATCTCACTGTGACGGCACAGGCTCACAGTGTCATCACAGTCTCACTGTGACATCACAGCCTTACTGTGCTATCACAGCCAGACCTCTGAAATCACGGCCTCACTGTGCCATCACAGTCTACAAAGTAACACTAAAGTAATAATGTGTCAAAGTGAGTTTGTGATGGCACTGTCAGGATGTAATGTCAAAGTAAGGCTGTGAGGACACAGTGTCACTATGATGTCGCAGTGAGCCTCTCACAACACAGTGATGTGATGTCACTGGAGAAGTTTTGATGGCAGAGTGAGGCTGTGATGATAGTGATCAGGCTGATATCAAAATTATGCTTTGTTGTCATTAGTGAAGGTGTGATATCACAATAAGGCGGAATGTCAGTGGTGAGAAAGATGTCATAGTGAGTGTATGATGTCACTGATGAGGCATTGATGTAAGTGGTGAATCCATTATGTGACAGTGACACTGGTGAGGCAATGATGTCAAAGGCTGTGTTGTCACTGGTGTGGCAGTGATGTCAGTGTTCTGAATAACGTCAATGGCGACACTGTCACATGTGAGGCTGTGTTTCCACTTGTGAGGCCATGATGTCACACTGTGGCTGTGATGTCACTTTGAAGGTTATATGTCACTGTCATGTTACCATGTCAACATGAGGTAATATCACTCAGGAAACTAATTGTGAATTCAGGCAAGACTGAATTCGCAATTAGTCTAGGGTGTAACAGGTGAGCCTGTGCTGTCAATGGGGAAGTTGTGAGTTCACAGTGAAGCTGTGATGTCAGGGCTCATTGTATGAGATGTCAGGGAGGCTGTGACGTCAGAGGTTAGGCTAGGATTTCAAAGTGGGTTTAGGATGTCAGTTGTGAGGCTGTGTGATCAAACTGTAGGTGTGATGTCAGAGGAGAGGCTGTGATACCACTGTGAGGCTATATTACCCTGAAGTTGTTATATCACAGCGAGGCTGTGACATCAGTGATGATAAACTATGATATTATAGTTTGGCTGAGATTTCTGTGGTTAGGCTGTGATGTCAGAAGTGAGGCTGATGTCAGTGATGAGGCTGAGATGTCACGGTGAGGCTGGAATATTACTGGTGAGGCTCTGATGCCACAGCGAGACTGTGGTGTCACTGTTTAGGCTGTCATATGAACGTGACCCTGATATGTCAGTGATGAGGCTGTGGTATCATAGCAAGGATAGGTAGCATGTCCGTGATGTCACTGATGCTATGGTTTCAGAGGTTAGCCTGTTATGTCACAGTGAGGCTGTGATGTCAGAAATGAGACAATAGTGCCACAGTGAAGCTATGATATCATTGTGAAGCTGTGATGTCACTGTGAGGCTGTGGCATCATAGAGAGGTTGTGATGTCACAGTGAGGCTGTGAGGACACTGTGGAAGGTGTGATATCAGTGGCAAAGCTGATTTCACCATAAGGCTAGAATGTAACAGGTGATTCTATGATGTAACAGGTTAGACTGTGAGGACACAGTGAGTCTGTGAAGTCACTGTAAGGCTGTGATATCTGTGGGAAGATTGATGTCATGGAGAGGCATTGATGTAACATGGGAGGCTGTGATGTCACTGTTTATGATGTCAAATGCTATGATGTCACTGCTGAGGCTCTCATGTCACTGTGTGCCTGTGGTCTCTGTGTTAAGGCTCTGGTGTCAAGGATACCACTGGTGAGGCTGTGATGTCACAGTGTGGCTGATATGTCACCTTGATGCTGTGATGTCACAGTGAGCCTGTGATGCCACAGTGCAGCTGTGATGTAAGTGGTTATGCTATGAATTCAGAAGTGATTCTGATGTCAGAGATGAGGCTGAGATGTTGCATTTATGTTGTGATATAACTGGTTAGGCTGTGATGGCACAGTGAGGTTATGATGCCACCATGAGGCTGTGGTGTCCCTATGAGGCTATGATATCACGGTGAGCCGAACCTATCAGTGGTGAGGCTTTGATGTCACAGTGAGGCTGTGTTGGAATAGTGTGGCTGTGATTTCACAGTGAGGCGGTGATTTCATAGTGAGTTTGTGATGTCAGTAATGACTGATTTCACAGGGAGACTATGATGATGGTGAGACTGTATTGTTACTTGTGAGGCTCTAATGTCACAGTGAGTTTATTGTGTCAAACTGAGGCTGTGATGTCAGTGATGCTATGATGTCAGAGTTGAAGTTTTATATCACGGTGATGAATTGATGGCATGGTATGGCTGTGATAACACAATGAGGCTGTGATGTCACTGCGAGGTTATGATCTCAATAGCAACACTGTGGTGTCACAAGGAGGCTGTCACATGTCAGTGAGCCTGTGAGGTCAGGGGTGAGGCTGCAGTGATAAAGGGAGGCTAGGAAGGATGTCAGTGAGTTTGTGATATCACAGTGAGGCTGTGATGTAACAGGTAATCCTGTGGTGTCCGTGGGAAGGTTGTGAGGTCATTGTGAGGATGTGATGTTGCAGTGAGGGTCTGATGTAAGGGCTGATTCTGTGAGATGTAAATGAGCCTGTGACATCAGGGATGATGCTTGGATTTCAGTTAGGTTTGGATGCCAGTGGTGAGCCTGTGCAGTTACACTCAGGGTGTGATGTCAGTGGAAAGGCTGTGATGTCACTTTGAGGCTGTGATATTACTGTGATGTTGTGATATCACAGTGAGGTTGTGATGTCACTGTCAGGGTGTGATGTCACTGTGAGGCCCTGATGACTCAGTGATATTGTGATGTCCCTGGAGAGGTTTAAATGGCGCAGTGAGGCTGTGATGTTACTGGTAAGGCTGATGTCACAATGAGGCAGTTATGTCACTGGTGAAGTTGTGATGTAACAATAAGGCTGGAATGTCAGTGGTGAGAAACATGTCATAGTGTATCTATGATGTCACTGGTGAACCTATTATGTGACAGTGATACTGGTGAGGCTGTGATGCCAAAGGCTGTGTTGTCACTGGGGTGGCAGTGACGTCAGTGTTCTGACTAATGTCAGTGGCGATGCTGATGTCACAGGTGAGGCTGTGATATCACTGTGAAGCTGTGATATCACTATCAGGCTGTGACCTTATGATGTCACATGAGGCTGTGAGGTCAGTGATTAGGCTGTGATTTCAGATGTGAGTCTTTCATAAGAGATGAGGTTAAGATGTCGCTTTGACAATGTGATATACCTGGTGAGGCTGTGGTGCCACAGTGAGGTAATAATATCACTATGAGGCTGGGTGAGCCTGTCCTATCAGTGGTGAGGCTGTGATGTCACAGTGAGGCTGTGCTGGAACAGTGTGACTGTGCTGGCACAGTATGCTTTCATAGGGAGATTTTGTCATTGGTGAGGCTATATTGGCACTGGGGAGGATCTAATGTCACAGTGAGTTTATTTTGTCAAACTGAGGCTGTGATCTCACTGGGGAAGTCGTAATGTCTCAGCGAGGTTTTTAATCTCAATAGCGATACTGCGGTGTCACAGGGAGGCTGTCAACTTTTAATGAGCTGGTGAGATCAGTGGTAAGGCTGTGGTGTCATAATGAGGCTAGGTAGGATGTCAGTGATGAGAGTGTGATGTCGCATTGAGGCTATGTTATCAGAGGTGAGCCTGTGATGTCATAGTGAAGCTGGGATGAATCAGTGAGGTTATAACATGAGAGGCAATGCTGTGATGTCACACTTAGGCAATGATTTTAGAGGTGATCCTGTGATGTCATAGTGACACTGTCATGTCACAGTGAGTCTATAACCTCAGGGGCGAGGCTGTGATATCACAGTGAGGCTGTGTTTTCAAAAGTGATGCCGTGATATCCCAGTGAGGCTGTGATATCAGTGGCGTGAGACTGTGACATCACAGTGAGGATGTGATTTCAATGTTTAGGCTGTGATATCAGAATGAGGCTTTATGAGTGATGAGGGTATGATGTCACAGTGTGGCTGGCATGTCAATGGTGAGGCAATGATATCACTGTGAGATTTTGATGTCACCATGTGGCTGTGGTGTCACTGTGAGCCTGTGATGTCACAGGGAGTTGGAGATGTCATAGTGGATGTTGTGAGGTCACAGTGAGACTGTGATGTCAGTGGAAAATCTGATGTCACAATGAGGTTATGATGTCAGTGGTGATACTGTGATGTCACATTGAGGCTATGATGTCACTTTGAAGGTTGAATGTCTCTGTGGGCTGTTATGTCACTGTGAGATGATCTCAATATGGAAGCTCTGATGTCACAGTGAAACTGTGATGTCAGTGGCAGGACTGATGCCACAATGAGGTTATGATTTAAAAGGGGAGTCTGTTCTGTCAGTGGGCAGGCTGTGAGATCACTGTGAGGCTATGATTTCACAGTGAGGCTTTCATGTCATTGCTGAATCTGTGAGATGTTCAAGGGACTGACATCAGGGGTGATGTTTGGGTTTCACAGTGAGTTTAGGAAGTCAGTCGTGAGGCTGTGCATTCACACTAAGTCAGTGATATAACAAGTGAGCCTGTGATGTCACTGTTTTTGTCAAAGGCTCTGATATCGGTGCTGAGTCTGTCATGTCACTGTGAGCCTGTGCTATCTGTCATGAATCTGTGGTGTCATAATAAGGCTAGGTAGGATACCATTGGTGAGGCTATGATGGCACAGTGTGGCTGTGATGTCACCATGAGGTTGTGGTGACACAGTGAAGTGTGATGTCACAGTGAGCCTGTGACATAACAGTTTGGCTGAGATTTCAGTGGTTAGGCTGAGATGTCCCAGTGAGGCTCTGTTGTCAGGGCTGATTCTATGAGATTTCAGCAAGGCTGAAACATCAGGGGTGATGCATGGATTTCACAGTGATGTTAGCACGAGAGGGGTAAGGCTGTGAAGTCACAATGAGGCTGTGATGTCAGAGGAGAGGCTGTGAGGTTACTGTGTCTCTGATGTTACAGTGAGGTTGTGATATCACAGTGAGGCTGTGACATCAGTGAAGATAGACTATGACATCACAGTTGAGCTGAGATTTTTAGTAGTTAGGCTGTTATTTCAGAAGTGAAGCTGATGGCAGTGATGAGGCTGAGATGTCAAAGTGAGCCTGGAATATTACTGGTGAGGCTGTGATGCCACAGCGTGGCTGTGGTGTCTCTGTTGAGGTTGCCATGTGACCATGAGCCTGAGATGTCAGTGATGAGGCTATGGTGTCATAGCGAGGCTAGGCAGGATGTCCGTGGTGTCACTGATGCTGTAATTTCAGAGCCTGTTATGTCAAAGTGAGGCTGTGATGTCAGAGGTGAAGCTGTGATGTCACAGTGAGAGTGTGATTTCAGAAGTGAGGGTATAATGCAGGTGTGAGGCTATGATATTCCGGTGAAGCTGTAATGTCACTATGGGGTTGTAACATTACAGAGATGTTGGGATATCACATTTAAGCTGTGAGGTTATTGTGGGAGATGTGATGTCAGTGGCAAGTTTGATTTCACCATGAGGCTTTGATGTAACAGATGAGTGTATGATATAACAGGGAAGTCTATGATGTAACAGATTAGACTGTGAGGTCACAATGAGGCTTTGATATCTGTGGCAAGATTGATGTCACAGTGAGGCAGAGATTTAACATGTGGTGCTGTAGTGTCACTGTTTATGATGTTAAAGGCTATGATGTCATGGCTGAGGTCGTTGCTGTGTCCCTATCCAACTAATCTGGTAGAATATGTCTCAGTTTGGAAAAGATGGATTCAAAGTAACATGTTTGGGATAAGGACATGGCTTTATTTAAGAGAAATAAGGAAAACTATGGGAATTGTCAGGCCTTGGTGATTCTTCCCAGCACAGGCCTAAAGCCTGTCCCCTGAGGAAGGTCACAGTAACACCCATAAACAGGGGCTGGACACTCTCTCCTATATAATTTGAGTTTTGCCTCAGGCAGGAAGAATTCTGGGAATTACGAGTGCCCTTCACCTAGGTTTTTTTTTTTTGGGATAATTCAAGTTTTGCCTCTGGCAGGAAGAATTCTTCTGGGAATTAGAAGTGCCCCTTACCTCCCCTTAGGTTTTTTTTTTTGTTTTTTTTTTTTTTGGAACTAGCTTCCTGCTCTCCGTTCTAGAGAAGAAGCCTGCTTTTTAAGTTTTAGTCAAATACTAAATAGAAATTTCATGTCTAGACATTTACAATAAGTAGACTTGTTAGCCAGAATGTGTGCACTGATTTTAAGGAAATTAGAGAATAACTTGTAGAGTCTTAAAACATAAGTTGGGTAAGATTCCCACTTATGTACTACCTCAGAAATTCCAGAAGTATAAGACTATGCTATCAGTCCACTAGAACCTTAAAAGAAACTGTGATACCCTCTTACCCTGGCTGAAGGCCAAGGAAGAGACCATCATGCCAGAAAGTCTAGATGCCAAGACTGCCCGTGGAGATGGTATTTGCAATCCAAACTGGGAGAATCCATGTCAGAAGCAAAGGGAGCCATGTCTTTCCTACCCTAAACAGCATTCTTATGAGAAATTACAGAGATGGACCATTCGAGTGCAATCCCATCAATGATCGCCTCCACCCCAAAAGAGACACCCTTGGCATATGGGGCCTGACTGGACCCCAGGTTTGGAGTATGCATGGTTCACAGATGGGTCATCTAACTGGCAATACACTTCTGGAATTCCTCAGAGGAAGACATAAGCAACCTTACTATTAAAGGAATAGAAGGATGCTATTATAGAAGTTATTCTTTTAATAATTATATTGCTTAAGTGTTTTCTTCAGTGCATACCTCAGTAGTGCTCCATCAACAGAACCAGCTATAGCTTATGGGCCTTGAGTATTCAAGTCAAGGCCCTCTTAGAGATGTGATTTAAGCTTGAATAGTAGAGACGGCATAGCTGCATACATCTTCCCAAGTTAGAACCTGCTGCCATCCCTGGTGCCTATGTCGACCTACCTGACTGAGAGTATCAACCTGGAGAGAACAGCAAAAGCTCACACTGGGGTGTTGGGGACTCCTATAGTTAATTGTAAAATATGTTCCTTGCTAAAATCAAAAGGAGAACATTCTGCCTCTGTATTTTAAAAGAAAGGAGTCTCTCTTAAAATTGCCAACTACGTAGGATCAGCCCCATAGCTATCCGGTGAAACATTATAGATTAGATAAGTTTGGAAATACTGAGAGAATGTTTCCATTAAGTTCCTTTACCCTCAGGCAATAGGTTAGGTTCTTGAAAAAATGTCCACCCTGAAGGTGATTTTTGCTGACAGAAAATTGTATGTCTGTTGTAGGTGCAACATTCTTTACCCCAAATTTTTCTGTATAAAAGTTGTCATGAAAATTTCAATAAACAGGTTCAGGATTCACTCGGACGAGAGGGAGCCGCGTGTGTTCTGGTCACCCAGTCCTGGGGAGCCCTGGTCTCAAGGCCACGACTATGGTCTGTGGAAAGTTGTTATCCCACTGTGGGCTTATGCTATCTGTAGTGAGGCTGTGGTGTCACAGTGTAGCTGTGATGTCAACATGACACTGTGATGTCAGAGAGAGGCTGTGATGTCACAATGAGGCTGTGATGTCATAGTGCAGCTGTGAGATCAGTGGTTAGCCTGAGATTTCAGATGTGAAACTGATGTGGGAGCTCAGGCAGAGATGTCACATTGACGATGAGATATAACTGTGAGGCTGTGATGCCACAGTGAGGTTATGATGTCACAATGAGGCTTTGGTGTCACTGGTGAAGGTGTGATGTCACAATAAAGCTGGAATGTCAGTGGTGAGAAAGATGTCACAGTGAATCTATAATGTCACAAGTGAGGGTCTGATGTCAGTGGTGAACCTATTACGTTTCAGTGACATGTGAGGCTGTGATGTTAAAAGATGTGTTGTCACTTATGTGGCCATGAGGTGTGTTCTGACTAATGTCGGTGGTGATGCTGATGTCACAAGTGAGGCTGGTGAGACCGTGATGTCACCCCAAGGCTCTGATATCACTGTGAAGGTTATAGGCCACTGTGGGTTGTCATGTCACCATGAGGTGATATCACTCTGGAAGCTGTGATGTCAGTGTGAGGTTGTGATGTCAGTGGCAAGACTGATGTCCCAATGAGGATCTGATGTAACAGGTGAGCTTGTGGTGTCTGTAGGAACGTTGTGAGGTCACTGTAAGGCTGTGATGTTGCAGTGTGGCTCTTATGTTGGGGATGATTCTTTGAGATGTCAGTGAGGCTATGACATCAGGGGTGATGCTTGTATTTCACACTGAGATTGGAACATCAGTCGTGAAGCTGTGCAGTGATGCTGAGGTTGTGATATCAAAGGAGAGACTGTAATGTCACTGTGAGGCTGTGATGTCACAGTGAGGCTGTGATGTCACAGTGAGGCTGTGATGTCACTCTGAGGTTGTGATGTCTCTGGGGAAGTTGTGATGTCACAGTGAGGTTGTGATGTCAATAGCAACACTGTGGTGTCATAGGGAGGCTGTCATATTTCTGGAGTCTGTGAGGTCAGTGGTAAGGCTGTGGTTCCATAGTGAGGTAGGTAGGATATCAGTGATGAGGGTGTTATGTTGCATTGAGGCTATGATTTCAGAGGTGAGCCTATGATGTCATAGTGAGGCTGTGATGAATCAGTGAGGCTGTAATGTCAGAGTTGATGCTGTGATGTTACACTTAGGTAATGATTTCAGAGGTGAGCCGGTGATGTCATAGTGAGGCTGTCATGTCATGATGAGTCTATAATCTCAGAGGTGAGGCTGGATTGTCACAGTGTGGCTTTGTTTTCACAAGTGATGCCGTGATATCCCAGTGAGGCTGTGATGTCAGTGGCGCGAGACTGTGACATCACAGTGAGGATGTGATTTCAGGGTTTAGGCTGTGATATCCAAATGAGGCTCATGTTAGTTATGAGGGTATGATGTCACAGTGATGCTGGCATGTCAATAGTGAGGCCGTGATATCACTGTGTGATTTTCATGTCACTTAGTGGCTGTGGTGTCACTGTGAGCCTGTGATGACATAGGGAGTTGGTGATGTCATGGTGGAGGTTGTGAGGTCAGTGTGAGACTATAACTGAGACTGTAACGTCAGTGAAAAGGCTGATGTCACAGTGAGGTTATGCTGCAGTGATGATGCTGTGAAGTCATATTGAGGCTGTGATGTCACGTTGAAGGTTGTATGTCACTGTGGTCATGTCACTGTGAGGTGATATCAATCTGGAAGCTGAGATTCACAGTGAGACTGTGATGTCAGTGGCAAGACTGATACCACAATGAAGCTATGATTTAAAAGGTGAGTCTGTTCTGTCAGTGGGCAAGCTGTGACGTCACATTGAGGCTGTGATTTCACAGTGAGGCTCTCATGTCATGGCTGATTTTGTGAAATATCCATGAGGCTATGACATCAGGAGTTATGCTTGGATTTCACAGTGAAGTTAGGATGTCAGTGTTGAGGCTGGATTTCACAGTGAAGTTAAGATGTCACACTGAGGCTGTGATGTCAGAGGCGAGGCTTTGATGCCACTGTTGGGTGACGATGTTACTGTGGGGTTGTGATAACAGAGTGAGTGTGTGATATCTATGGTGTTAGACTATAACATCACAGTTCGGCTGAGATTTCTGTGGTTAAGCTGTGATGTCAGAAGTAAGGCTAATGACAGTGATGTGGCTGAGATGTCACACGGAGGCTGGAATGTCACTGGTGAGACTGTGACATATGAGGCTTTGATGTCACTGTGTGGCTGTGATGTCACTGTGATCCCGTGATGTGACAGGGACTTGGTGAAGTCCCTGTGGAGGCTGTGAGTTGAGAGCAAGACTCTGATGTCAGTGGCAAAGCTGATGTCAGAGTGAAGATATGATGTCAGTGGTGATGCTATGATGTCACATTGAGGCTGTGATGTCACAGGAAGGCCATGTCAGAGGTATATATATGATGCCACAATGAGGCTTTATGTCACTGACAAGGCTGATGTCATAGTTAGTTTGTGATGTCACAGTAAGGCTGAGATGGCACTGTCAGGTTGTAATGTCACATTGATATCACTGTGAAATTGTAATGTCACTATGAGGCTTTGACATCACAGAGAAGTTGTGATGTCACAGAGAGCCAGTGAGGTCACTGTGGAAAATGTGATGTCAGTGCCAAGGCTGATTTCACCATGAGGCTATGATATAACAGGTGAGTCTATGATGTACTAGGTTAGACTGTGGTCACAATGACGCTGTGAGGTCACTGTGAGGTAGTGATATCTGTGGGAAAATTGATGTCATACTCTGTCAGTCATGTAAGAAGTGAGGTTGTGCTGTCAGTGTTTAGGATAAAATCTGATATCAGTGCCGAGGCTCTCACGTCATTGTGAGCCTGTGTTATCTGTGGTGAGTCTGTGATGTCATAGAAAGGCTAGATAAGATACCAGTGTTGAGGCTCTAATGTCACAGTGTGGCTATGATGTCACTGTAAGGCTGTGATGACACGGTGAAGCTGTAATGACACAGTGAGGCTGACAATGTCAAAAGTGATGCTGCAAATGTCAGTGGCGATGCAGATTCATAGGTGAGGCTGAGCTGTCACTGGTGAGGGTGTGATGTTACACTGACTGTAATGTCACTGTGAAGATAGTATGTGACTGTGGGCTATTGTGTCCCCATGAGTTGATATCATTCTAGAAGCTCTGATGTCACAGTGTGGCTGGGATGTTAGTGGCAAGATTGATGTCACAATGAGTCTGTGATGTAAAAAATGAGCCTGTAGAGTCAGTGGTAGGTGGTGAGTCACAGTGAGGCTGTGATATTAGGCCTGATTCTATGAGATATCAGTGTGGCTGTGACATCAAAGGTAATGCTCAGATTGCACAATACAGTTCGGACATTCCTAGTGAGGCTGTGCAGTCATAGTGAGGCTGTGATGTCAGAGGAGAGGCTATGATGTCATTGTGAGGCTGGGATGTTACTGGTGAGACTGTCATGCCACAGCAAGGCTGTGATGTCACTGTTGAGGCTGTCATGTGACTGAGCCAGAGATGTCAGTGATGAGGCTGTGGTATAACAGCAAGACAATTCAGTATTTCCATATGTCACTCATGCTGTGATTTCAGAGGATGGCCTGTTATGTCACAGTGAGGCTGTGATATCAATGGTGAAGCTCTGATGTCATAGTGATGCTTTGATGTCAGAAAATGAGGCTATAATGCCCCAGTGAGGCTGTGATATCACCGTGAAGCTTTAATGTCACTATGAGTCCGTGGCATCATAGAGAGATTGTGATGTCACAGAGAGGCTATGAGATCACTGTGGAAGTTGTGATGTCAGTGGCAAGTCTGATTTCACCATGAGGTTGCAATATAACAAGTGAGTCTATGATGTAACAGGTAAGACTAGCAGGTAAGACTGTGATGTTACAATGAGGCTGTGATATCTGTGGGAAGATTGATGTCACTATGATGCAGTGATGTAACAGGTAAGCCTGTTGTGTCAGTGGGCAGGTTGTGAAGTCACTGTGAGGCTATGATGTCTGAGTGAGGCTCTGATGTCAGGGATGTTTCTGTGAATTTTCAGCGAGACTGTGATGTCAGGGGTGATACTTGGATTTCACAGTGATGTTTGTTCATCAGTCCTGAGGCTGTGCAGTCACACTGAAGCTGTGATGTCAGAGAATAGGCTGTGATGTCACTGTGAGGTTGTGATTCAGTGGTGATAGATTATGATGTCACAGTTCAGCTGAGATTTCAGTGCTTAGGCTGTGATGTCAGAAGTGAGACTGATATCATCGATAAGGCTGATATATCACAGTGAGGCGGAATGGTACTAGTGTGGCTCTGATGCCACAGTGTGGCTGTGGTGTCACTGTTGAGGCTGTCAGATTTCAGTGATGAGGCTGTGGTGTCATCACAAAGCTGGGCAGGATATTCGTGGTGTCACTGATGCTGCGATTTCAGAGGTGAGGCAGTGATGTTACAAGGAGGCTGTTATGTCAGAGGTGAGGCTCTAATGCCACGGTCAGGCTGTGATGTCACTGTGAATCTGTGATGTCACTATGAGGCTGTGACATCACAGAAAGGTTGTAATGTCACAGTGAGGCTGTGAGGTCACTGTGTAAGATGGCAAGTCAGTGGCAAGGCTGTTTTCACCATGAGGCTATGGTGTAACAAGTAAATTTATGATGTAACAGGTTATATTGATGTCACAAGGAGTTGCTGCTATCAGGGTGGATGTTGTGAGGTCACAATGTGCCTGCGATGGCAGTGGAAAGGCTGATGTCACAATGAGGCTATGATGTAACAGGCAAGCCTGTTGTGTCATTGGGCAAGCTATGAGGTCACTAAGAGGCTGTGTTTTCACAGTGAGGCTCTGATTTCAAGGTGGATATAGTGAGATATTAGTGAGGATTTTACAGTGAGGTTAAGACGTCAGTGATGAGGCTGTGGAGTTAAACTGAGGCTGTGATGTCAGAGGAGAGGCTGTGATGTCATGATGTGCCTATCCCTATGAGGCAGTGATGTTAATGTGAGGTTGTGATATCACAGGGAGGCTGTGATATCTTTGGGCAGATTGATGTCACCATGAGGCAGTGATGTAACATGTGAAGCTGTGGTGTCACTGTTTATGCTGTCAAAGGCTCTGATGTCACCTGCTGTGTCTGTCAAGTTATTGTGAGCCTGTGCTACATGTGGTGAGGTTGTGGTGTCCTAGTAAGGCTAGGCAGGATACCACTGTTGAGGCTTTGATGTAACAGTGTAGCTGTGATATCACAGTGCAGCTTTGAGCTCAGTGGTTAGGCTGTGATTTCAGAAGTGAGACTGATGTGAAAGATGAGCCTGACATTTCGCCTTGATGATGTGATATAACTGTTGAGGCTATGATGCCACAGTCAGATTATGATATCACCATGACATTGTGGTGTTACTGGTGAGGCTGCAATATCAGGTTGAACCTCTCCAATCAGTGGTGAGGCTGTTATATCCCAGAGAGGCTGTGTTGGCACAATGTGGGTGTGATGTCACCATGAGGATGTTATACCATAGTGAGGTTATGATGTTACTGTGAGGCTGTGGTGTCACTGGTGATACTTTAATATCACAGTGAGCCAGTACTATTGGGTATGAGGCTGTGATGTCACAGTGACGTTGTAATGTCACAGTGAAGTTGTGATGTCAGTAATGAGTGTGCTTTCAAAGAGAGACTATGTCCTTGGTGATACTGTATTGTGACTGGTGAGGCTCTAAAGTCACAGTGAATTTATTGCATCAAACTGAGGGTGCGATGTCACAGTATGGCTATGATATCACAGGTGAAGCTTTATGTCACAGTGATGCTTTGATGGGACGGTACGGCTGTAATGTCACAATGAGGCAGAGATATCACTAAGAGGTTGTGATGTCACTGGTGAAGTTGTGATGTCACAGTGAGGTTGTGATGTCAATAGCGACACTGTGGTGTCACAGAGAGGCTGTTATGTTTCTCTGAGCCTGTGAGATCAGTGGTGAGGCTGTGATGCCATAGTGAAGCTAAGTAGGATGTCAGTGATGAGGGTGTGATGTCACATTGAGGCTATGATTTCAGAGGCGAGTCTGAGATGTCACAGAGAGACTATAACATCCAAGATGAGGCCATGATGTCACAGTGAGGCTGTTGTTACCAGTGATTCTGTGATATCACAATGAGGCTGAGATGTCAGTGTAGCGAGACTGTAGCATCACAGTGAGAATGTGATTTCAGTGGTTAGGCTGTGGTATCAGAATGGGGCTGATGTGAGTGATGAGAGGATGATGTCAGTGAGGTTGGCATACTCCCTGTGACATTAGAGCCCAACCAGTGACAAAACAGCCCCACCAATGACATAGTCTTCCTGTGAAAGCACAGTCACTACTGGCATCACAACCTCACTGTGACATCACAGCCACATTGTGCCACACTGTGGCATTATAGCCCAAACACTTCCTGAATAAAGCTGCTGATTCTCACATGACCCCAGGGCTTATATAGGGTCAGGGGCAATAAGCCTATGACCACTATGAGCTTATAGACTCGGGTGTTACTACATAGCCTCTTGCTTAGAGGTGAATGGGCGAGCCAGCGATGTGGTCACCACCCAGATCACTTTGACATAACAGACTAACCTCCGAAATCAACCTCACAGTCTCGCTGTGACATCACAACCTTTCTGAGATGGCACAGACTCATATTGATATCACCACTTCACAGTGATATCAGAGATTCATTCTGACATTATAGCCTCATTTCTGACATCACACCCTCACTGTGACACAACAAGCTTAACCCTGAAATCGTAAAATCAATAACACCACGAACATCCTGCTTAGCCTCACTATGACACCACAGCCTCATCACTGACATCTCCGGCTCATGGTCAAATGATATCCTCACAGTGACATTACAGCCTCTCCTCTGACATCGCAGTCTCAGTGTGATTGCATAGCTTTACACTGATGTCCTAACCTCACTGTGAAATCCATGCATAAGCCCTGATGGCACAGCATCACTGACATTTCATAGAATCATCCCTGACATCAGAGACCCACTGTGACATGATGTCCTCACAGGGACTTCACAGCCTACCCACAAACATCACAGGCTCACTTGTTTAATCATATTCTCAATGTTGTATCAGTCTTGCCACTGACATCACAGTCTCACTGTGACATCTCAGCCTCACCAGTGTCAGTACAGCCTCACTTATGACATCAGGAATGCCAATTACATTAGTAAGAACACTTACATTACTGCCACACCAGTGAAAACACAGCCTTTGACATCATAGCCTCACCAGAGTCACTGTCACATAAAAGGTTCACCACTGACATCATAGCCTCATCAGTGCCATCATAGACTCACTATGACATCTTCCTCACCACTGCCATTACAGCCTTATTGTGACATCACATATTCAACAATGACATCACAGTCTCATTGTGACAGCAGCCTCACCACTAACATCACAGTCTCAATATACCACCCTAACCTCTCCATGGACATGGCACCATCACTTTGTCTCATAGCCTCATTGTGAGATCATAGCTACACTGTGTCCTCATAATCCCAATGTGACCTTACAACTTGACAGTGACATCATAGCCTCTCTGTAACATCACAAATTCTCTGTGACATCAGCCTTGTCACGGATATAATGGGCTCATGGTGACATCACATACACACCTTTAACATAGCCTCCCTTTGATATCAGAGCCTCAATGTGACATCACAGCCATACCATGCCATCAAAGCATCACAGTGACATAAGACTTCACCACTGACATTATAGCCTCACTGTGATATCACAGCCTCAGTTTGACAAATTAAACTCAATGTGACATTAAAGGCTCACCAGTGACAATACAGCCTCACCAATGACATAGTCTCCCTGTGCAAGCACAGTCACTATGGACATCACAACTTCACTGTAACATCAAAACCTCACTGTGGTGGCAATGGAGCCTCATGGTGGCATCATAGGCTCACTGTAATATCTCAATCTCAATTCTGTGGTTATAGCCTCATTGTGACATCACAGCCTCACTGTGACATCACAGCCTCAAGGTGACATATCAGCCACACTGTGACATCATAGCCTCACCACTGGTTTCTACCTAGACTTGCCATGACACCACAGCCTCACCACAGATAGCACAGGCTCACAGTGATGTGACAGCCTCAGCAGTGAGATCATAGCCTTTGACGTGATAAACAGTGATACCACAGCCTCGCATGTTACATCACTGCCTCATTGTGACAGAAATCTTCCTGCAGATATCACAACCTCACAGTGACCTCACAGTCTCAACTGTGAACTCATAGTCTAACCTGTTACATCATAGACTCACATATTACAGCATAGCCTCAAGGTGAAATCAGCCTTGCAAATGACATCACATCTTCACTGTGACATCACAATCACTTTGTGATGTCACAATTCACAGTGAGATCAGGGACACAACTGAAATTAGTCAAAACACTGACATCACTTACACCTCAGTGACAACACAGCCTCACTATGACATGACAGCCTCACTGTGACATCACATGCTCACCTCTGAAACCATACCCACAAGGCGACTTCAAACCTTCATCACGGACATCCTACTTTGCCTCACTATGTCACCACAGCCTCACAACTGATCTAACAGGCTCATTCAAACATGACAGCCTCATTGTGACACTTCAGTATTGACATCACAACCACATTGTGGCATCACAACTTCCCTAGTGACATCACAATTTTGCAGTGACATCACAGCCTCACATGACATCACAACCATACCATGCTATCAAAGCATCACTGTGACATAAAGCTTCATCTCTGACATCATAGCCGCACTGTGAAATCACAGCCTAATTTTGACACAATAAACTTACTGTGACATTAGGGCCTCACCAGTGTCGATAGAGCCTCACCAATGAAATAGTCTCCCAGTGAAAGCACAGTTACTACTGACAGCATAACTTCACTATGACATCACAGCCATACTGTGCCAGCATAGCCTCATGGTGACATCACACCCTCACCACCGATATGACAGGCTCACAGTAACATCATAGCCTCTCATGTGACATCAAAGCTTCAGTGTGACTGCACTGCCTTAACACTGACATCATAGTCACATTGTGACATCACAGCCTCAACTCAGAAATCACAGCAACAGTAACACAACAGACATCCTGGCTAGCCTTGCTAGGATACCACAACCTCATCATTGACATCTCAGGTTCATGGTCACATGACAACCTCAACAGTGGCACCACAGACACGCTGTGGCCTCAGAGGCACACCAGTAGCATCACAGCCTCACCTCTGACATCACAGCCTCACCTCTGACATCACAGTCTTACTGTGACATAGCAGGCTAACCTCCAAAATCATAGAATCAGTGACACCATGGACATCCTGTCTAGCCTATGACACCACAGACTCCTCCATGACATCTCAGATTCACAGTCACATGATAGCCTCAACATGTCACATGTTACAGTCACATGATAGCATCTCTGTGTCATCACAGCCTCACTAATAACATCCCAGCCTCATCACAAAAACACAGCTTCACAGTGTCCTCCCACCCTTCACACTGACACCACAGGCTCACCTGATACATCATAGCCTCATTGTAGCATCAGTCTTACCACTAATATCACAACCTCACTATGACATCACAGTCTCACCGTAATAGCACAGCCTCACCTGTGACATCAGCGTCGCCACTGACATTAGTCAGAACATTGACATCACTGCTACAACAGTGACAACACAGCCTTTGATATCACAGCCTCACCAATGTCACTGTGATGTAATAGGTTCACCAATGACACCATAGTCTCAACAGTGACATCATAGACTCACTATAACATCTTTCTCACCCCTGACATTCCAGCCTTATTGTGATATCACATCTTCACCAGTGACATGACAGCCTCATTGTCACATCAGCCTCACCACTAATATCACAACCTCACTGTGCCATTTAAACCTCTCCAGTGATATTGGAACATCACTGTGTTGTCAGAGCCTTCCTGTGACATCACAGCCACATTGGGTCCTCATAGCCTCACCGTGACATTACAACCAGACAGTGACATCACATTTTCACTATGACATCAAAAACTCACTGTGACATCGCTTTGCCACCGAGATCACAGTCTCACTGTGACCTCACAGCCTCCACCGTGACATCACTAACTCCCAGGAAATCATGGGCTCATTGTGACACTACAGCCATATGGTGATATATCAAAGCCTGACAGTGGCATGACAAATCACTGTGATCTCCAGACTGACTACAGATAACACAGGCTCAACTTTTACATCACAACTTCATTGTGGCATCAGTCTTACCAATGACATCACAGCCTCACCTCTGATATTATAGCCTCACTACGGCACCACAACCTCACCATTGTCCTCAGACTCACTGAAACATAACAGCTTCATTGCGACACCACAGTATTGCTATGGACATCACAACCTCACTGTGACATTACAACTTCCCCAGTGATATCACAGCCTCAGTGTAACATCACAGCCATACCGTGCCATCAAAGCATCACTGTGATATAAAGCTTTACCTCTGACATCATAGCCTCACCATGACATCACAGCCTCAGTTTGACACGATGAACTCACTGTGACATTATATCCCCACAAATGACAATACAGGCTCACAAATGACCTAGTCTCTCTCTGAAAGCATAGTTACTACTGACATCACAACCTCACTGTGACATCACTGTGACATGACAGTATCACTATGACATCACAGGCTCACCTCAGAAATCATTGCCCAAATGTAACGTCACAGCAGGGACTCTAATGTTATAGCCTCGCTATTTCATTGCAACCTCACTACAACATCACAGACTCACCTGTGTCATCATAGCCTCAATGCAATATCACACTTTCATCACTGACATCCTACCCAGGCTCACTATTACACCGCAGTCACACCACTGACATTACAGGCTCACTGCAACATGAGAGCCTCCTTGTAACTCCACAGTGTCACTATTGACATTACAAACTCACTATTACATCACATCACTGTGACATCACAACCAAACTGTGCCAATACAGCCTCATTGTAGCATCACAGCCTCCCCACTGATATGGAAGGCTCACAGTGACATCACAACCTCAATATGACTCCACAGTCTCACCACTGATATCCTAACCTTAGTGTAAAATCCAAGCATCACCCCTGATGTGACAACCTCACTGTGACATCAGAGCCTCACCACTGATATGACAGCTCACCGTATTTTGCAGCCTTACCAGTGACACCACAGCCTCATAATGACATCACAACCTCACTGTGACATCACAGCTTCTTCTGTGCCATCACAACCTCACTGTGACATCACAAAATCACTGTGACATCAGTGTAATAATAGTCTCATGGTGACATTACATACACACCTTTGATATAGCCTCACTGTGACGTCATGACTTGATATGATATGACAGCATCACTACTGATATAATAGCCTCACTGTAACATCAGCCTAGCCAATGACATCATGATCTCACTGTAATATCTCAGATTCACCAGTGACAGCACAGACTCATGTGACTTCAGTGCCGGCGCTGACATTAGTGAGAATACTGACATCACTGCCACACCAGTAATAGGTTCACCACTGATATCATAGACTCACTATGACATCTTTCCCACCACTGACATTCCAGCCTTTTTGTGACTTCACACTTTCACCAGTGACATCAAAGCCTCGTTGTGGTATCAGCCTCACCACTAGTATCACAGCCTCACTGTGCCATCCAAACCTCTCCAATGACATCACAAAATCATTGTGTAATCAGCCTCACTGTGACATCATAGCCACACTGTGTTGTTACAGCCTCACAGTGTCATTACAACCTCACAGTCACATCACAACCTCACTGTGAAATCATAGATAAACTGTGTCCTCATGGCCTCACTGTAAAATTACAACCTGACAGTGACATCTCCACCTGACAGTGACATCACAACCTCACTGTAACATCAGCCTTGCCATTGATATGAGAGCCTCATGGAGACATCACATATACACTTCTTACATAGCTTGACTGTGACAACAGCCTCACTGTGACTTCACAGCATCACTGTTAACATCATAGTTTCACTGTGACATCAAAGACTCATAGTGGCATCAAAGACTCACTGTTACATCAGAACCTCAAATATTGGGTGATAGCCTCGCTGTGATATAACAGCCTCACTATGATATCACTCTCACCTCTGAAATCATAGCCTCTATGCGGCATAGTCATCACTGAAATTCTACCTAGCCTCACTATAGCGCCAGAGCCTCACCACTGACCTCACAGGCTAACTGAAGCATGACAGCCTTCCTATGACACCACAGTGTCACTATTGACAACACGACCTCACTGGGATATCGCACCTTCTCCAGTGACACCACAACTTCACAGTAACATCACAGCCTCTTTGTGAAATCAAGCCATACCTTGCCAGCAAATCATCACTATGACATAAAGCTTCACCTCTGATATCATAGCCTCACCATGACATCAGAGCCTGAGTTTGACTCCATAAACTCACTGTGACATTACAGACACACCAGTGAAATTGCAACCTCACCAACTAGTCTCACTGTGAAAGCACAGTCACTTCTACCATCACAAACTAACTGTGACATCACAACCTCACAGTGACATCACAACCACAATGTGGCAGCACAACCTTACTGTAACATTAAAGCCTCACCACTGACCTTATAGGCTCATAGTCACATCACAGCCTCTCCTCTGACATCACTGACTCAGTGTGACTGCAAAGACTGACCACTGACATCCTAATATCACTGTGATATCCAAGCATCACCCATGATGTCATGGCCTCACTGACATCTAATAGAATCAGCCCTGACAACAGAGCCTCATTGCGACATCACAGACTCTTAGTGACCTCACAGCCTGCTCACTGACACCATAGGCTCGCCTGTTACATAATAGCTTCATTGAGACATTAGTCTTCCCCCTTGTATCACAGCTTTCAGAGTGCTATCACCTCATGGTGACATGACAACCCAGAGTGATATACAACTTTCACAGTGACATCACAGTCTCAGTGTGACACCACCACTTCAGTGACAACACATAGCCTCATCAGTGTTACTGTGATGTAATAGGTTCGTCACTGACATCAATTTTTTTCACAGATATAACAGCCTCACAGTGATCTCACAGTCTCACTGTGAAGTCACAATCTATCCTGTTACATGATAGACTCACCTGTTGCATCATACTCTCATGGTGAAATCAGCCTTGCCACTGATCACATATTCCACAGTGAACTCAGAGCCTCACTGTGACATCACAGTTTCCAGACTGATATCACCTCACTGTGACATGACAGCGTACAGTGACACACAACCTTTATAGTGATATCGCAGTCTCACCATGACATCACTGTCTCACCAGTGATAGCACAGCATCACGTTTGGCATCAGCATCGCAACTGACATTACTCAGAATACTGACACCACTGCCACACCAGTGCAACACAGCCTTTGACATCACAGCTTCACCAGGGTCACTGTCATGTAATAGGTTCTCCACTGATATCATAGCCTCACCAGTGACACCATAGATTTATTATGACATCTTTCTCACCACTGACATTCCAGTTTTATTGTGACATCAATCCATAACCAGGGACATTGCAGGCTCATTGTGACATCAGCCTAACCACTAACATCACATCTTCACTGTGCCACCCAAACTTCTCCAGTGACATCACAACATCACTGTGTCATGAGATCCTCACTGTGATATTACAGCCACACTCTGTTCTTACAGCCTCACTGTGACATTACAACCTGACAGTGACATCACAGCCTCACTGTGACATCACTAACTCTCTGTGACATCATCCTTGCCATTGGTATAATAGCCTCATGGTGACATCACATACACACCTCTGACAAAAACTCACTGTGACATCACACCCTGAATGTGACACCACAGCATCACCACTGACATCATAGCTTCACTCTAACATCAGCCTTGCCACCGACATCACAATCTCACTGTGACCTCACAGCCTCCACCATGACATCATCAACTCCCTGTGACATGACAGGGTCATGGTGACACCAAAGTCTTACTCTGACATCACAGCCTCACCTCTGAAGTTATAGCCTTATTGTGACATTATGACCTCACTATGACATCACAGGCTTACCTCTGAAATCATTGCCCAACTGTTACAGCAATGAGTCTGGCATTGTAGCCTCCCTGTTTCATCACAGCCTCATTATGACATCACAGGCTCACCTCTAAAATCATAGCCTCAATGATACATCACACCCTCATCACCGACATCCTACCTAGCCTCATTATGGCTCCACAGCCTCACCACGGACCGAACAGTCTCACTGAAACATGATAGCCTCCCTGTGACACCACAGTGTAGCTATTGACATCACAAACTCACTTTGATATCACAATTTCCCCAGTGACATCACAATTTCATATGACATCACAGCTTCATTGTGACATCACAGCCATACCATGCTCATAAAGAGCACACAGTGCTCATCGTGAGCTCACAGTCATCATAGAGCACTCACAGTGGTCATAGAGATCTCATAGCAGTTTTGGAGATCTCACAGTCGTCATTGCCCGGAATGGTCATAGAGAGCTCATAACAGTCACAGAGAGCTCATATTGGTCACAGCCCATGGTGGTTATTGAGAATATACAGTGATCATAGCTTTTATTGGTTATAGAGAGGTCAGAATGGTAACAGCTCATCATGGTCATAGAGAGATCACAGTGGCCATAGAGAGCTCAAAGTGTTCATATAAAACTCACAGTGGTAGAGGGCGCTTAACAGCAGTCATAGAGACCTCATAATGACCATAGAGAACTGACAGTGGCCATAGCCCATAGTGGTCATTGAAAGCTCATAGTGGTCATAGCTTATACTGGTTTTAGAGAGTTCACAATGATCTCTCTATGACTAGTGTGAGCTCTCTATAGCAATTGTAAGCATGCACACTCTGAGGTCATAGAGAGCTCAGAGTGGTCACGGCTACAGTGTGCATAGAGTGCTCACAGTGATAAAAGAGAACTCACAGTGGTTACAGAGAGCTCATTGTGGTCATTGAAAGCTCACAGTGGTCATAGCTTATATTGATCACTCTGAGCTCTGAATGACAACTGTGAGCTATGACCACCATGTGATCTCTGTAACTACTATGAGCTATGATGACTGTGAGTTCTTATTGTTCATTATGAGCTCTCTATGACCACTGTGAACTATGACCACGATGAGCTCTCTATGGCAAGTGTGAGTTATGACCACTGTGAGCTCTCTATGACCACTATTGATTATGACCACTGTGAGCTCTCTATTTCTCTATTGCAGTGTGACAAGTGTGATCCCTGTATGAACACTATGACCTCTCTATGACCACTATGAGTTATGAAATCTGTGAGACCTCTGTGATCTATGAGCACTGTTAGCTCAGTATGAGCACTATGGTATATGGCCACTGTGACCTCTCCATGGTCATTATGAACTATGACCACTATGAGCTCTTCATTACTTCTATGAGCTATGAACATTGTGAGCTCTCTATGTCCATTATGAGCTCTCAATGACCACTGTGAGATATGACCACTGTGAAGTCACTAACACCACTGTGAGCAGTCTATGATCCCAGTGAGTTATAACTACTTGAGCTCTGTATGAGCATTATCATCTATGACCCTTGTGAGCTCTCTCTGACCATTATGAGTTATGACCACTGTGAGCTCTGCATAACAACTGGGAGCTCTCTATGTCCAGTATAAGTTCTCTGTGACATCTCCATGACCATTGTGTGCTTTCTATGACCAATGTGAGCTATGACCACTCTGTGATCTCTGTGACCACTATAAGCCATGATGACTGTGAGTTCTTATTGTCCATTAAGAGATCTCTATGATCAATGTATCTATGACCATTCTCAGTACTCTGTGATCACTATGAGCTCTTTATGACCACTGCGAACTATGACCACTGTGAGCTCTCTATTTGTACTATGTGGTGTGACAAATGTGATCACTATGACCTCTCTATCATCACTATGAGCTATCACTGCTATGAAATCTCTGAGACCTCTGTGATCTATGAGCACTCTGAGATCTCTATGACAACTGTGAGGTCAGTGTGAGCACTACGTTTTATGACTACCGTGATCTCTCCATGGCCATATGAGCTATGACCACTGTGAGCACTTCATTATTTCTATGAACCATGAGCACTGTGAGCTCTCTATGTCCATTATGAGCTCTCAATGTCCACTGTGAGGTATGACCGCTGTGAGATCGCTAACACACTGTGAGCTGTCTATGATCCCTGTGAGTTATAACTACTGTGAGCTCTCTTTCACCATGGTGAGCTCTGTATGAGCTTTATCATCTATGATCATTTGAGCTCTCTATGACCACTATGAACTCTGTATGACGACTGGGAGCTCTCTATGGCCAGTATAAGGTCTCTATGACCATTATGAGCTGTGATCGTGACTTCTCTATGACCATTGTGTGCTCTCTATGACCAATGTGAACTATTAGCTCTGTGAGCTCTCTATGACCATCGTGAGTATGAGCACTGTGAGCTATCATTTTCCTCTGTGAGCTATGAGCACTATGAGTTATCTATGACAACTTTGAGCTTCCGATTGCCATTCACTATGAGCTCTCTATAACCACTTTAAGCTATAACTATGGCGTGATCTCTATGACCTCTAGAGCTATGACCACTGTGAGCTCTTAATGTCCATTATGAACTCTCTATAATCACTGTGAGGTATGACCACTGTGAGGTCTTTAAGATAACTGTGAGCTCTCTATGACCCCTGTGAACTATAAACACTGTGAGTTCTCTTTGAACACGGTGAGATGTCTATGAGCATTATCATCTATAACCACTGTGAGTTCTATATGATCAGTATGAGTTATGACACTGTGAGCTCTCTATGCCAACTATTAACTATGACTACTGTGAGCTCTTTATGTCCATTATTACTCCCTATGACTACTATGAGCAATGACAACTGTGAGCACTCTGTGATTACTATGACTCTATGAGCATTATCATTTATGAAAGCTTGTGAATTCTCTTTTACCACTATGAGTTCTCTATGACCACTATGAGTTTTCTATGACCACTATGAGCACTCTAGAAATACTGTGATGTGTGGCCACAGTTAACTCTTTATCAATACTAATAACTATGACCATTGTGAGCACTCTATGATGATTATGAGATCTCTATAACCACTGTGAGCTATGACCACTGTGAGCTGTCTATGACTTCAATGAGCTATGACCACTGAGAGCTCTGTATCACCACTGGGAGCTCTCTATGGCCACTATAATGTCTCTATGACCACTATGAGATATGACCACAGCTAGCACTCTATATCCACTGTGTGCTCTGTATGACCACTGTTAGCTTTGAGCACTGTGAGTTATCTAAAACCATGTGAGCTTTGACCACTGTGAGCTCTTTATATTCACTATGTGAGTTCTCTATGATCACTATGAGATGCCTATGAGCCTTATGATCTCTGTGAACATTATCAGCAATCTAAGACTTCTATGAGCTATGAACACTGTGAGCGCTATATAAAAACTGTGAGCTCTCTATCACCACTATTACCCCTTTATGACCACTTTGGGCTCTCTCTATGAGCACTGCGACCTACGATGACTGTGAGAATTCCACAACTACTAAGAACTGTGATCACTGTGAGCTATTCATGACTATTATGAACTTTGAGCACTGTAAGCTGTCTATGTCCATTATGAGCTCTCTATGATCAATGTGATCTAATACTATAATGAATGCTCTATGACCTCGTAAACTGTATCTGACCCCTGTGAGCTTTGACCATTCAGAGGTATCTATGATTACTATAAGCATGTCTATGAGCTATTAGAATTATGCATGTTCTATCACAACTCTGAGCTCTCTATGACCTCTGTATGCTTTCTCTGACTACTGTGAATTATGACCAATGTGAGCTCTCTAGGACCACCATGATCTATGACTACTATGTGCTCCCTAATACCACAATGAGCTATCACCACTGTGAGCAATCTTTGACCAATGTGAGCTATCTATGAGATATGCCAATTGTGAGCTCTCATTGTTCACTAGGTGCTGTAACCACTATGAGATATGACCACTGTGAGCTCTGCATGACAACTGTGAGCTCTCTATGACCATTGGGACCTCTCTATGAACACTTCAAGCTCTCTGAGACTAATATCAGCAAAGAGAAGTGTGAGCACTCTAAACCAATATGACCTCTATATGACCACTGTAAGCTGTCTATAAGCATTATGACCTATGATCACTATGAGCTCACTATGACCCCTGTGATCAATGACACCTATGAGCTCTCAATGACATCTATGAATTATGAGCATTATGTGAGCTTTCTATGACCACTGTGTGATCTCTATGTACACTATGAGCTATGACTACTGTGAGCTCTTATTGCCCATTTCGAGCCCTCTATGACCACTGTGAGGTGTGACCAGTGATTTCTATGACCAGTTTGATCTATGACCACTGTGGGCTCTCTATGACCATTGTGAGCTCCCTATGACCAGTCTGAACCCTATGAGCACTATTAGCTATGACCAGTTTGAGCTCTCTACGCTACTATGAGCTATAACCACTGTGAGCTCTTTTTGACAATTGTGAGCTCTCTAAGACTTTTATGAGCTTTCCATGACAACTGTGACTTCTGTATGTCCACTATGAGCTCTCTATGGCCACTATGAGCACTGTATTACAACTATGATCTATGACCATTGTGAACTCTCTATGACAACTATGAGCTATGATAACTGTGAACCCTCTATGACAATTATGAGCCATTGTTGCCAAATCCCTGCTGGGCCAGACAGGGGGTAGGGGGGCCTCTTGGACTCGAGACGACAAGTGAGCTGGATGTGGTAACCACCCAGATCCCAGTATTAAGGCAAGAAGCATCAGGCAGAAGATGAGTTGGCTGCACACTCAGCTTTATTCAGGAAGTGTTTGGGCTTATATAGGTTTGGGGTATAATCAGGTGTTGCTATCCCTCTGCTTAGGGGAGGGGGGGAGTAGCCACCAATCATTTAGCTGTTTACTAAGTGTCCAGGTTAGATGGCCACTTCCCATTGGTTTTTCATCCCGCCTTACCAATGGTTGTCCATCCCTCCACTTGTATGATTCCTCTATTGGAACATGTCTGGGGCATATCTGATCTTGTTCAGGTTTGTCTGTAGCCAGCTTCCTTAATTCTGGAGCCTGGGCTAGGGTCTTCCTGAATTGATAGTGCCACATTTTCAACCTTTTATTTACTTATTTATAAATATTTTAGTGGGGAACTTGATAGCTGGGGCAACCCCTAGCCTCTTCTGCTGCGTGGAATATGTGACTGTGCCTGTCTTAGGTTGGATACCACCCTAATGTGGAGATTTAGCTGCCATTGATTAGAAGTCATGAGACCATCAGAGAGAAGGAATCATGGTCCCAAAGGGGATCTCAAGCAGTGGCAGAAAACAGCACGTTTTCATCAGGGCAGGAACAGGCTGAGATGCTGTAGGTAAGGCAGGGAGAGAAATGATACAGAAGAGCTGGATAGACATAAATCATTACTTAACAATTGTAAATTAGTAAGGCATAGATTCAAAGGAGGACAGCCAGGCTTCCAACGGGCTTTGGTGGCCTTTAGGAATGTCTGAGGCCTGAATGGATGCCCTGAGGACCTGGAAAGTAAGCTTTGTTATTTTGAGAATATATGAAAAAACCTGTAAGAAAACTGATATGAAAGAAAACTTACAATAGTGATTGATATAAAACAAGTAATTAAGGCCTTAGATGTTATCAAAATTATTGTTCTTATTTTTAAGTATGCATACATGTATTTAAAAATGGCATGCCAAAATTTTTATATTAGTGTGCAACAGAAATTGAAAAAAAAATTGAAGTGGCCAAGACACACAACATGTAAACACAGAACATATAAACATACAAGCACATGAACAACATTTTACAGGCAACTGTATAATTTACCAGCAACCGTCTTAAAATTACCCTTGAAAGCTTTATCAAAGGTGAATTAATATTTAGGAAAACCTTATTTAAAACAAGACCTCATATTAGTTAAGTTCTGCAGCTTAGCTTAATTATGAAAAACATGTAGCAAGAAAAATCATCCTCATCATTGGTCTGGTTCCCACATTTTTTCTGGGGAGATCCAAGGTACTAAAATCGTAGCCTCATTACAAAAGTTCTCCAGGCCAGCAGTCTTAACCTTGAGGCTTCTATTCTCTAGGAAAGATTTTAAGACACGTATTGGGAGACCGGTATCGTCTGAAGCAGAAAATACAGCCAGAAAGAAGGGGAGTCAAGAGGTACAGGAAGAAGAAGAGGAGGGAAAGGATGTCAGCAGGTGGTGGAGTCACCTACCCTCCATGGATCTGTGAGCCCTTTGAAGAGTCCTCGACCTGGGAGGGGTAGGGAAGAGATACGGAGGAACAAAGGACTATTTTGGGTTCTCTCCACAAGTTTCCTTGTAGCAACTAATCACTTCCTCAGTGGAGGATCCTTTGAGGCTGTTATGATGCTGAGGAGAATGGGAACAAAGGGGATGTGAGGCATATGGCTTTCCTGGACTTCCCTCTTATGGGCCAGGAAAAGCTTTTCTATTCATATCTGTGGCTCCCAGACATTTTCTGGGGAAATCCAAGGAGCTAAGATTAAATCTCCTCCCCAAAATTTTCTAAGTACTTTGGTTTCACTTTGAACCTTTGTAAGCATAGTAGAGCTTTAAGAATAGTCAGCAGAACTTAACTAATATGAGGTCTTGTTTTAAATAAGGTTTTCCTAAATGTTAATTCACCTTTGATAAATCTTTTTTTAACATTTTTTATTATTATTTCCGCTCATACAAACTTAATAGGTAGACCAGTTCCCTCCCCCCTCCTCCTCCCCCCGAACCCCTTGCTCCCCCTCCCTCCCTCCCCATCTCCCAGTGCCTCCCCCCCCAATTCCCAGAGAGTCCTTTATTGTGTATGCCTAACTCTCCTCTTGGTCCTCCTTTCCGATGACATAAAAGGACCCAGTGGCATTTCCCTAAACCCTTTCTCGTGTTCCCCTTAAGCATAGGGACACTTCTGTGGCCATCAATCCCTTGCCTCCAAGGATCTTGGTGCCTTTAGCCGATGTTAGACTTTGTGAGGTCAATAGTGTGACGGACATGGCGCAGGGCATGCAAAGTCCTATTATGATTGCTTCAGCCCTATCTAGTGTGGAGACTTTTCAAATCATTGCTCCCCCCATCCTTTTGCTCTTACAATCTTACCGCCCCCTCTTCCGCAGATGTCCCTGAGTTTCAGGATGGGGGGAGATTAGGCTGGCTTAGTTCTATGTGGATGATATAGAGTCTCTGAAGTTCTGGATTGTGGTTTGTTGATTTTCTTTTGCAGTTTTGCTGCTCCTACAATGCCCTTCACTCCATCCTGATGGGCACTGTATGTCACCCCCTGGTCAGAGATAAAAAAACTGTTAAACTGGAGTCTTGTTATAATAGCACATTCAAGGGTAGATGTAATAAAAGCAGGAAACCTCGGTGAGGGAGGGATCAGTCACCCATTTGCAAAATGATCTCTTTTCATCTGCCTTCTGGTGAGATCATACCCCCTCAGTTGTACATGATCAGGAACGAACGTCTGTGAACTTAACCAGGTGTCACATTACTTACTTGCATTCCTTGGAGGTCGATTTTCTCTGCTGTAACATGGTCCCCTCTCTCCTTGTGTCTGGTGTGGCCCTCCAACCCCATCCCTCCTGTTCACAATCCTTGCAATTACCATATTACATAGGTTTATCCTTGAGTGTCTCAATGTGGGCTGGGTGAGTTTGGTACTACGAGCCACCTATTAGGGAGTACATACGGCGCTTAACTTTCTCGGATTGGGATACTTTCAATAGTAATTTTAAGACAGTTGCTGGTAACTAATGGGGTGGTAAGTTACCTATTATGGAGAGGAAATGTTCCTAATGGAGCAGAGAAGAATAAGAGGTGAGTGGACAAGGCAAAAAAGCATAGAAAATAAAAAGCAACAACTAGGTCAAAGTGAAAAACCAACAACAACACATCCTAAAAGGGTAACCAACGTCCAAGGAGAGAGGAAGTGCAGGACATACACAGAGGTGTTTTGGATCTAAGTGCCCTGTGCTTAGTGAGGGAATTTAGGTATTTGTTACTCCCCTAGGCCATATACCCCCAGTCAGGTTGATTCAATATAATCGAACCTGGGCTCCAAGTTCTGAAGGGACCAATTTCTCATGTGAAGTCATTGGGAAAAGCTTTGGCTTAGAAGGGTTCTTTGTTTGTGGGGAAATCAAACAAGCGATCACATTCCTAACCTTAAGAGCACAATGGACAAATAGGGAAAGAGGAAGAAAAGGGGGCTACCTGCTCACCTTCAGGCACTGTAAGCACAGGAACACAAAGCCAATGGGGCCACTCACCAGAGTAACACCAGAATGGGTGTTTCGTTTACACAAAGGCAGCACTACCTCAAGTCGGAGTGCCACATATTGCTGAATCCCCACCGGGCCAGCTGAGGAGAAGAGAAGAAACAGGAGGGGCTTTGTGGGCTCAAGGCAAACGGTGAGCAACCCAGACATCAGGAGTCAAGCAAAAATCAACAGGCAGTGGATGACTTGGCTGCAGACTCAGCTTTATTCAGGAAGTGTTCGGTCTTACATAGGGTTGGGGTCCAATCAGGTGATGTCATTCCTCTGCTCAGGGGAGGAGGGTAGCAGCCACGAATCATTTAGCTGTTTACTAAGTGTCCAGGTTAGATGGCTGCTTCACATTTGTTGTTCATCCCTCCTTCCCATTGGTTGTCCATCTCTCCACCTGTATGATTCCTCTATTGGGACATGTTTGGGACATATCCCACCTTGTTCAGGCTTAGGCTTGTCTATAGCCAGACCTCCTGGATTTGGGAGCCTGGGCTAGAGCCTCCCTGAATCGATAGTGCCACAAGCTGTGACAACTTTTAGTTCTCTGTGACCATTATGAGCTTTCAATGAACTCTGTGAGCTATGAACACTATGACCTTCTATGACAACTTTGAGCTATCTATGACCACTGTGAGTTGCCCATGACCATTGTGAGAAGTATGACCTATGTCCACAGTGAGTTCCCCTGATACTATGAGCTATAACTACTTTTATGTCTTTATTTTATTATTTATTCAATTGTGCATGTACGCTTGTGTGCGTGTGTGTTTATGTATGTATGTAGGTGTGTATGTGTAGAACCACGGACAAATTTGGGAACCACCATGGACCGCCTCCACCTCCTCCTTGTTTACTCTGCCCCAGGATTCACAGGCTCCACCCTACCAGGACCGGAAATTCAGGGTACCCCACTTCTGCTGGCATCTATATGTGGGATCTTGGATCCGAAGTCCGGACCTTCTGCCCGCAAGGCAGAGGCTTAACCCCTGAGCCACCTCTCCAGCCCCTACTTTGATGTCTTTATGACCACCATGACCTATGACCACTGTAAGTTCTCTATGTCCATTATGAGCTCTCTATGACCACTATAAGCTATGGTCACTGTGAGCTTTTCATGGCCATTATGAGCTTTGACAACTGTAATCTCTCTATGACCACTATGAGCAATAACCATTAAAATCTCTCAATGGCATCTGTGAGGTATTACAACTAGGCACACTGTATGACAACTGTGAATTGTTCTATGGCCACTGTGAGCTATGACCTCTGTGTGATCGATCTGACCACTAAGTGCTCTGACTATTGTGAACTCTTGTCTATTATGAGCTGTCTATGACAACTGTGAGCTGTGACCACAGTGAGAACTCTATTACCAGTATGATCTATGACCACTGTGAGCTCTCTATGATCTCTAAAAAACTCTCTATTCCAAATAGTATCTCTGAACATTGTGAGCTCTCTGTGATCACTAAGAATTATGACCACTGTGATCTTTTTATCACCACTTTGAGCTATGACCACTGTGAGCTCTCTGTGGCCACAATAAGCTCTGTCTGACCAATATGAGGTAACAGAAGACTTACAGTGATCATAGCTCACAGTGGTCATAGACAGTTCACAGTGGTCATAGCTCATGGTATTCAAAGAGGGCTCACAGTTTTCAGAGGTTGCAGTGGTCAAAGAATGCTCATAGTGGTCATATCTTATAATAGTCATACAGAGTTCATAGTGGTCATAGAGAGCTCACAGTATTCAAAGCTCATAGTGCTCATAGACAACGTCATAGTGTTCTTATATTATAGTGGTCATAGAGAGCTCACAGTCATGATAGCTCACCATGAATAGAGATCTCATAGTGCTCATAGCTCATAATGGTTTTAGAAAGCTCAAAAGGGTCATAGAGAGCTCACAGTGGTCATGGTGAAGTAACAGTGATCATAGAGAGGCCACAGTGTACATATTCATTATAGAAAACTCGCAGTAGTCATATCTCACAGTAGTCATAGAAAGTTCACAGAGCTCATAGCTCATAGTGGTCATAGCGAGGTCACAGTGCTCACAGAGAGCTAATATGGGTCATGGAGATCTCACAGTGGTCATTGAGAGTTCAAAGTGGTCAAACAGAGATCACTGTTGTTATAGATTGTTCCCAGTTGTCATAGCTCACAGAAGTCATAGAAAGCCTTTACTGCTCATTGCTCCTACTGGTCATAGAGTGTTCATAGTGGTCATAGATAATACTGCTCATAAGAGCTCATAGTGTTCACATAGAACCCACAGTGACCATACCACATAGAGATGAGAGCAGTGGTCCTAAGATAATGCTCTGAGATATATAGAACTTTCCATATGAGGAAACTGTCCCCTGCATATGTTCTTTTACATTCCCTTGATCCCAAAAAGATCTGTGCCATTTTGCTTTAAGAATCCAGAAGGAAGAAGCAAACTAGTTTAGATTGTTCTGCCCCAAGATTCAGACAGTTTACATATTTTTTGGACAGACCTTAGAATGAGAACTCAGCCCCAGCTGCCCTCGGGTTAAATAGCTCCACGCTGACGCCCCCATCCTCCCTTTCACCCCACCCCAATCCACTGGTCTGGACGCGCGGGCAGTCCAGCCGGGCCTCACCCCGCGACTCTAGACTCCAATCAGAACAAACCAGCAGAAAAAGGCCAAGAAAGCCTGACCCAGGATAACGACTTTCAAAATATGATCATTAGCATGTTCAATATTATGAAAGAGGAAATCAGGAAGGAATTACATAATCGAATCAATCGCTTTGAAGAGGAACACAACAGACATTTGGAGGAGTTGAGAAAAACAGTGCAAGAAACAAAAACTGGCATAGAGCAGTTAAAACAGACTCAAGCAGAGTTTAAAACTGAGCTAAAAGACAAGTTATCTTCAACCCAGAACTCTACAGAGAGTCTTATCAACAGAACTAATGAAGCAGAAAACAGAATTTCAGACCTTGAAGATAAAGTGGGAGTACTAACCAGCTCAATGGAAGAGGTTGTTAAAGCCAAAAAGATACTTGAGAGAAATATCCAAGAGATATGGGACACCCTGAAGAAGCCTAACATGCGTATTCATGGAATACCAGAGCAAGAATCTCAAAATACCACCCCTGAGGAAATTTTTTAAACAATCATCAAGGAACACTTTCCTCATCTAAAAAAAGAGAGGCCCATCCATATACAAGAGGCATTCCGCACCCCAAACACATACGACCAAAACAGAAGCACGCCACGGCAAATAATATTTAAAACACTCCACATTCAAGATAAAGAACTGGTGCTGAGAGCTTCAAGGGAGAAAAAACAAGTCACTTTTAAAGATAAACCTATTAAAATAACAAATGACTTCTCAGTCGAAACAGTAAAAGAAAGAAGAGCTTGGAGAGACATACTTCAAGTATTGAATGAGCAAAAATGTCAACCCAGGCTGATTTACCCTGCAAACCTATCAGTCATGATTGAGGGAGAAAGAAAAACTTTCCAGCACAAAAACAACTTGAAGGGATACATGTCCACCAAACCAGGCCTTGAAAAAATGCTAGAAGTGATACTCAAGCGTGAAGAAAAAAACAGGCATATCCAGTAGAACAGAAGGCAAATATAACACCATTAAAAGTGAAGCAATATACTTACAAGAACTACTAAACATAATAAATGTCTAGAATTAAAAATAGTTTCTCCATTATAACACTAAATGTCAATGGTATTAACTCGCCGATCAAGAGACACAGATTACAAACTTGGATTAAAAATCACAATCCATCAATCTGCTGCCTGCAGGAAACCCATCTCACCACAAAAGATAGGCACGCTCTAAAAATAAAAGGCTGGTCAACAATTCTACAAGCTAATGGAAGCAGAAAACAGGCAGGGGTAGCCATTATGTTATCAGGTAAAGTGGACTTCAAACCAAAGAAAATTATAAGAGACATGGATGGATACTACATTTTAGACACGGGTACAATTCACCAGGAAGACTTCACAATACTGAACATATATGCACCCAATACGGGCCCCTCCACATTCATTAAGAAAACCCTACAGCATCTAAAGCAAGAAATCAACCCCCAAACGATAATTCTTGGAGACTTCAACACCGCCCTCTCAACATGGGATAGATCAACAGGTCAAAAGCTTAACAGAGACACTTTGGAACTTAATCAAACCCTTAAAGAAATGGACCTTACAGATCTCTATCGAACTTTTCACCCACGTACCAAAGAATACACATTTTTCTCAGCAGCACACGGAACTTTCTCCAAAATAGATCACATACTGAGCCACAAAACGAATCTACACATGTACAAAAAAGTTGAAATTCTAACCTGTGCCCTGTCAGACCATCACGGCCTAAAGCTGGACATACACAACACATCAAACAAGAGAAAATACACTAACTCCTGGAAACTTAACAATATGATGCTGAATGAGAACTGGATTCAGGAAGAAATTAAAAAGGAAATTCAAGATTTCCCGAAAGTCAATGATAACGAAAATACAACTTACCAAAATCTCTGGGACACAATGAAAGCTGTTTTAAGAGGTAAGAGGTAATGCCTACATCAAAAAAATGGAAACATCAGAAATAAACAACTTAACAATGCAGCTTAAAGCTTTAGAAAAACTAGAGCAATCTGATCCCAAAAGTAGTAGAAGAGAGGAGATTACCAAAATAAGGAGAGAAATATTGGAAATTGAGATTAAGAAAAAGATAGAAAAAATCAACCAGTCAAAAAGCTGGTTCTTTGAAAAAATCAATAAGATTGATACATCCCTAGCTAAATTAACCAAAAGCAGGAGAGAGAAAACCCAAATTAACAAAATTAGAAATGAACATGGAGTTATCACTACTGATACCCAAGAAATCCAGAGAATTATAACATCATATTTCAAAAACTTATACTCTGTGAAGTTTGACAACACACAAGAGATGGATGAATTTCTAAGTAAACAAAACCTACCTGAATTGAATCAGGAAGTTGTGAATTATTTAAATAGTCCTATAACATACAAGGAAATTGAAGAAGTAATCTTGAATCTTCCCACCAAAAAATGTCCTGGGCCAGATGGAATCAGCACAGAATTCTACCAGACATTTAAGGAGTTACTAACACCAACACTCCTTAAACTGTTCCATCAAATAGCAAAGGAAGGAACGCTACCAAATTCCTTCTAAAAGCTAATATCGTCTTAATCCCAAAACCTAATAAAGATTCACTTAAAAAAGAAAAGATTCTCAACAAAGTCTTAGCAAATCGGATTCAAAAACATTAAAAAGATCATTCACGGGGACCAAGTAGGCTTCATCCCCGGCACACAAGGTTGGTTCAACCTACGAAAATCAATAAATGTAATTCATCATGTAAACCAGTCCAAAGTCCAAGACCACATGATATTCTTGATAGACGCAGAAAAAGCTTTTGACAAGATCCAACAGCCTTTTATGATCAAAACGCTAGAGACAGTAGGAATGGAAGGAATCTTTATCAATATAATAAAAGGTGTATATCATAAGCCCACAGCAAGGATTATGTTCAACAGGGAACAATTGGAAGCATTCCCACTTCGATCAGGAACTAGACAAGGCTGTCCACTCTCACCACTTCTATTCAATATTGTACTTGAAGTCTTAGCTGAAACCATAAGACAAGAAAGGGACATAAGAGGGATTCAAATCAGCAAGGAAGAAGTCAAGCTATCTCTATTTGCAGATGACATGATCTTATACCTGAGTGATCCCAAAAACTCCACCAGGAAGCTCCTGGAACTAATTGAGAAGTTCAGCAGAGTGGCAGGATACAAAATAAATGTGCAAAAATCAGTAGCCTTCCTATATGCCCAGAATGAAAGAAGTGAAAAAGCCTTGAGAGAAACAATCCCATTTACTATAGCCCCTAAAAAAATGAAATACCTTGGTATAAACCTAACCAAGGAGGTAAAAGACCTTTACAATGAAAACTTTAAAACCCTAAAGAAAGAAGTAGCAGAAGACACCAGAAGGTGGAAAGACCTCCCATGTCCCTGGATTGGCAGAATCAACATTGTAAAAATGACCATCCTACCAAAGGCAATATACAAATTCAATGCTATACCAATTAAAATCCCAACGCAATTCTTTAAAGAAGTTGACCAAACAATCTCAAAATTCATATGGCGGCACAAAAGATCCAAGATAGCAAAGACAATCCTGAGTAACAAAAACACTGCTGGAGGTATTACCATACCAAACCTTAGTCTATACTACAAATCCAGATTTGTAAAAACAGCCTGGTACTGGCTCCAAAATAGACACACAGATCAATGGATAAGGGTTGAAGACCCAGATATAAGCCCACAAAAATACAGCCATTTGGTCTTTGACAAAGGGGCCCAAAGAATCCAATGGAAAAAGAACAGCATCTTCAACAAATGGTGCTGGCAAAACTGGATCTCCACATGCAGAAGATTAAAGCTGGACCCATACTTGTCACCATGTACAAGACTTAATTCCAAATGGATCAAGGACCTTGATTTAAGGCCAGAGACTTTAAAAACCATAGTTGAAAGGATAGGGAACTCCCTCGAGCTGATTGGGCTAGGCCAACATTTGCTAAACAGACATCCAATGGCACAGTCACTGCTACCAACTCTCAGCAGTTGGGATCTTGTGAAATTAAAGAGCTTCTGTTCAGATAAAGAGATTGTAACACGAGCTCAAAGGCAACCCATAGAATGGGAGAAAATCTTCACTAACCGCATATCTGATAAAGCTCTACTGTCCAGAGTGCACAAAGAACTTAGAAAACTAAACTTCAAGGAAAACAATGGCCCAATTAAAAAATGGGCCCTGGAACTTAAAAGAAACTTTACCAGGGATGAAATTAAAATGTCTAACAAATATCTTAAAAAATGCTATTCAGCCATCAAAAATGATGAATTACTGAAATTTGCTGGGAAATGGATGTCATTAGAAACAATTATATTAAGTGAAGTATCTCAAACCCAGAAAATTAAGCCCCATATGTACTCCCTAATAGGTGGCTCCTAATACCAATCTCACCCAGCCCATATTGAGACACTCAAAAGTAAACCTATGTAACACAGTAATTGCAAGGATTATGAACAAGAGAGATGGGGTAGGAGGGCCTCACCAGAAACAAGGAGAGAGGGGACCATGTTACAGCAGAGAAAATAGGCCTCCATCAAGGTCTGCAAGTAAGTAATGAGAAACCTGGTTAAGTTCACAGACGTTCTTTCCTGATCTCACCAGAAGGGGAGGGCATATAGTCTAGCAGATAAAAAGTAATCATTTTGCAAATGGGTGACTGATCCCTCCCTCACTGAGGTTTCCTACTTTTATTACACCTACTCTTGAATGTGCTATTATAACAAGACTCCAGTTTAACAGCTTTTTGTCTCTGGCCAGGGGGTGGTATACAGTGTCCAGCAGGATGGAGTGAAGGGCATTGCAGGAGCAACAAAACTGCAAAAGAAAATCAACAAACCACAATCCAGAACTTCAGAGACTCCATATCAATCACATAGAACTAGGCCAGCCTAATCTCTCCCCATCCTGGAGCTCAGGGACGTTTGCGGAAGAGGGAGCAGTAAGATTGTAAGAGCAAAAGGATGGGAGGAACAACGATTTGCAAGATTCTCAATAGTTGGGGCCAAAGCAATCATAATGGGATTTTGCATGCCCTGCGCAATGTCCAGCGCACTGTTGCCCTCATAAAGTCTAGCAACTGTTAAAGGCACCGAGATCCCTGGAGGCAAGGGATTGACAGCCATAGTAGTGCTCCTATGCTTAAGGGGAACAAGAGAAAGGGCTTATGGAAATGCCACTGGGTCCTTATATGTCATCGGAGAGGAGGACCCAGTGGAGAGTCAGGAGTACACAATAAAGGACTCTCTGGGAATTAGGGGGGAGGCACTGGGGGATGGGGAGGGAGAGAAGGGGAAGGAGGGGGGTCGGGGGAGGAGGGGGAGGGAGGAAACTGGTAAAAAAATTTTAAAATGTATAATTACATTTTTAATAAAAAAGAAAAAAAATAAAATAAATAAAAAAAAATAAAGATAGATTATTTAAGAATGAGAACTCAGAGATTTGTAGCTAACAGGTGAGAATGGTCTTCAATATGTAAGTTACTTACAGCTTTTGGTTTTTACACCAGACAAAGGTAGTGCCTATTTCAGGCAAGATAACAGGTAGATATTTTAGGTTTAATTCATCTGTTTTTGTCTCTTTTAGATGGACCTCAAAGTAGTAAAATCATCCATCAAAGCCTTCTAGATCATCTCAGCCCTTCATAGATTTGGCTCATTGACTGCTCATACTTCCTTTTCCCCAACTCAGAGCAGTCATCAACTCTCATCCCTTGAGCAGTCTGGGTCTTCAGAAGCTTAAGGGGTACAATAGGCAGGTCTAGAACAGTCCTTGCTGGGACAGTCTCTAAGGTCTTTGAAGGTCTTTGACATTCCTGAAGGTCATCCCCCAGATCTGGAATCACTCTGAAGAAACACTCCTGCTGAAGAACTGACTAATCAATCAGCCCAGAGATAAGATAACCAACTTCCCTATGAAGGAATTATGAAGATAAGCTATCCATATCCAACAAACAACTTGGTGTCTAGACCTACCTGGGCCTAAGAGCAAGTGGGTTGGGCCCCAATAGGAGTTAACCAACCAGAAAAAGCAAGTTTCTCTGGGCTTGCCTAGGTGTACAAATATACCTGGTCCTGGTAGCCATCTTTGGCTTCCTCGCCCCTCATGACCCTCTAGTGCTTTGAGTCCAATTTTAGTTCCATTTCTGCTTCTCATGGATTCCATGAGTTGTTTTTCTTACTGCTCACTTCTAATAAGTTAATAATTTTTGAGGTAGTTCAAAATTTCTTAAAAGACAAATATTTGAAGATAAACTGCAGAAATTGAGGACTTTCTTGCAACAGAAGTTAGAAGGTTAAAAACATGAATGGATTAGTAAAGGATGTATACAACAATATAGCTCATGGATTTAGAGGAGGCTCTACTCAGCATTGGTAATTGTGAGTTTTTTTTTTAAAGATTGCTTATCTAAACAGAGATACAGATATTCTCCTATGACCATGTGCTTCTGGTTTATTCCATATTTAATAATGTCCTGGTCTCTACAAAATTTAAAAAAACTTTTACTGACTTATGTTTTAATAAATCTATATATGTGGTTCAAAATGATTTTAAAGTACTACGATAATCTGAAATTTTTATAAATTATTTAACATTTTCACTACAAAATGAGATTTAATGCTGTTTATCTTAAATCAAATGTTTTCTTTTATATTTACATTGTAAGATTCATATTTTTTAAATATATAAATTTTGTGGTTGGTAATGCGAAAGTAGATAAATAAATTGAGAGTTACAATATCTTAGATTTCAAAGTATACATTTATAAATGATTATATATAAATGTATGTTGTCTACAAAATTGCCAAATCAGACTAAATTCTTAATTTCCTTTAAAGATGACTTCTACTTTTATTGTTGCCTTTAAAAGACATTTGTTAATTTGAAAACATCAAGGAAACATCAAGTGAAAAAAAGCTATGAAGGAAATAAATATGTTACTTAGAAAGTTAAAGTATGTGCAGAAGGGTTGTATGAAGATTTATGTACAGGAGGTTTATGAATTGGTTACTTCAAAGAATCTTAAAGTATGTTGTGAAGGTTTGTGGAACATTAGGTTTATTAGAAGATTGAAAATTAGTGATGATGGTTAAAGATAATGTTATGTGTTATGCTTCTTCCATGCTATAGAAGAAAAGATATTGAGCCTCAGAGATTAGAAATTAAGAATTATGTTCTATGTATTCAAGTGTTTTTCAATTGTCTCCATCTTAATTATACAGAGTTTTGGTTACTCACCAAATCCTATTTCCTAAAGGCCATAACTGCTTAAGATCTTACAGAGTCAATTATATTTATATTAAAAGGGTCTTATACTTAAAAGACAAAAAGATGGGCCTTGATAAGAACTACAAAATCTTAAATTTCAATATAAAAGTCAACTTATAATATTTTCTCAGACATGGCCTCTACACATCTTAGAAAAGAAATGCCCCCCCGAAAGTTCTTTTTTTTTTTAACATTGTTTATTATTATTTCCACTCATTCAAACTTAATAGGTACACCGGGTCCCTCCCTCCCTCCTCTTCCCCCCGAAACCCCTGCTCCCCCTTCCCTCACCCCGCCCTCCCCATCCCCCAGTGCCTCCCCCCCAATTCCCAGAGAGTCCTTTAATGTGCATCCCTGACTCTCCTCTGGGCCCTCCTCTCCGATGACATACAAGGACCCAGTGGCATTTCCCTGAACCTTTCCCGTGTTCCCCTTAAGCATAGGAATACTACTGTGGCTGTCAATCCCTTGCCTCCAAGAATCTTGGTGCCTTTAGCAGATGCTAGACTTTGTGAGGTCAATAGTGTGTTGGACATTGCACAGGGCATGCAAAGTCCAATTATGATTGCTTCGGTCCTAACTTGTGTGGAATATCTTGCAAATCATTGCTCCTCCCATCATTTTGCTCTTACAATCTTACCCCCCTTTCTTCCGCAAATGTCCCTGAGCTTCAGGATGGGGAGAGATTAGTCTGGCCTAGTTCTAGGTGGTTGATATAGTCTCTGAAGTTCTGGATTGTGGTTTGTTGATTTTCTTTTGCAGTTTTGCTGCTCCTGCAATGCCCTTCACTCCATCCTGGTGGGCATTGTATGTCACTCTCTGGGTAGAGACAAAAAGCTGTTAAACTGGAGTCTTATTATAAGAGCACATTCAAGGGTAGATGTAATAAAAGTAGGAAACCTCAGTGAGAAAGGGATCAATCACTCATTTGCAAAATGGTTACTTTTTATCTGCCAGACTATATGCCCTCTCCTTCTGTTGAGATCATACCCTCTTAGTTGTAAATGATCAGGAACGAACGTCTGTGAACTTAACCAGGTGTTACATTACTTACTTGCAGTCCGTCATAAAGGCCTATTTCCTCTACTATAACATGATCACTTCTCTCCTTGTTTCTGGTGTGGCTCTCCTACCCCATCCCTCCTGTTCATAATCCTTGCAATTACTGTAGGTAATACATAGATTTACCTATGAATGTCTCAAGGTGGGCTGGGTGGGTTTGGTACTAGGAGCCACCTATTAGGGAGTACATACGGGGCTTAATTTTCTGGGATTGGGATACTTCACTTAATATAATTGTTTCTAATGACATCCATTTCCCAGCAAATTCCAGTAATTCATCATTTTTGATGGCTGAGTAGTACTTCATTGTATAGATGTACCACAGTTTCCTTATCCACTCCTCTACTGTTGGACATTTGGGTTGATTCCATGACTTTGCTATTGTAAACAGTGCTGCTATGAACATGCTATCGAGGTAAACCTCTGCTGTATTGGGGGTTATTCCCAAAAGTGGAATAGCAGGGTCATATAGCATTTCAATCTTTAATTTCTTTAAGAATCTCCAGACGGCTCGCCAGAGTGGCTGTATGAGCCTGGATTCCCACCAGCAATGTAGCAGAGTTCCCTCTCTCCACATCCTCTCCAGCATTTGTTTTTGCTTGTATTGTGGATTTTAGCCATCCTGACCGGGGTAAGATGATATCTCAGGGAAGTTTTGATTTGCATTTCCCTAATGGCTAAATAAATGGAACATTTTTAAAGATATTTGTTAGACATTTTAATTTCAACCCTGGTAAAATTTCTTTTAAGTTCCAGGGTCCATTTTTTAATTGGGCTATTGGTTTCCTTGGTGTTTAATTTTCTAAGTTCTTTGTGCACTCTGGACAGTAGAGCTTTATCAGATATGTGGTTAGTGAAGATTTTCTCCCATTCTGTGGATTGCCTTTGAGCTCGCCTTACAATCTCTTTATCTGAACAGAGGCTCTTTAATTTTACAAGATCCCAACTGTTGAGAGTTGGTAGCAGTGACTGTGCCATTGGATGTCTGTTTAGCAAATGTTGGCCTAGCCTAATCAGCTCGAGGGAGTTCCCTATCCTTTCAACTATGGTTTTTAAAGTCTCTGGCCTTAAATCAAGGTCCTTGATCCATTTGGAATTAAGTCTTGTACATGGTGACAAGTATGGGTCCAGCTTAAATCTTCTGCATGTGGAGATCCAGTTTTGCCAGCACCATTTGTTGAAGATGCTGTTCTTTTTCCATTGGATTCTTTGGGCCCCTTTGTCAAAGATCAAATGGCTGTATTTTTGTGGGCTTATATCTGAGTCTTCAACCATTATCCATTGATCTGTGTGTCTATTTTGGATCCAGTACCAGGCTGTCTTTATAACTATGGATTTGTAGTATAGACTAAGGTTTGGTATGGGAATACCTCCAGCAGTGTTTTTGTTACTCAGGATTGTTTTTGCTATCCTGGATCTTTTGTGCCGCCATATGAATTTTGAGATTGTTTGGTCAACTTCTTTAAAGAATTGCGTTGGGATTTTAATTGGTATAGCATTGAATTTGTATATTGCCTTTGGTAGGATGGTCATTTTTACAATGTTGATTCTGCCAATCCAGGAACATGGGAGGTCTTTCCACCTTCTGGTGTCTTCTGCTACTTCTTTCTTTAGGGTTTTAAAGTTTTCATTGTAAAGGTCTTTTAACTCCTTGGTTAGGTTTATACCAAGGTATTTCATTTTTTTAAGGGCTATAGTAAATGGGATTGTTTCTCACAGGGCTTTTTTACTTCTTTCATTCTGGGCATATAGGAAGGCTATTGATTTTTGCACCTTTATTTTGTATCCTGTCACTCTGCTGAACTTCTCAATTAGTTCCAGGAGCTTCCTGGTGGAGTTTTTGGGATCACTCAGGTATAAGATCATGTCATCTGCAAATAGAGATAGCTTGACTTCTTCCTTGCTGATTTGAATCCCTCTTATGTCCCTTTCTTGTCTTATGGTTTCAGCTAAGACTTCAAGTACAATATTGAATAGAAGTGGTGAGAGTGGACAGCCTTGTCTAGTTCATGATTGAAGTGGGAATGCTTCCAATTGTTCCCTGTTGAACATAATCCTTGCTGTGGGCTTATAGTATACACCTTTTATTATATTGATAAAGGTTCCTTCCATTCTTACTGTCTCTAGCGTTTTGATCATAAAAGGCTGTTGGATCTTGTCAAAAGCTTTTTCTGCGTCTGTCGAGAATATCATGTGGTCTTGGACTTTGGACTGGTTTACATGATGAATTACATTTATTGATTTTCGTATGTTGAACCAACCTTGTGTGCCGGGGATGAAGCCTACTTGGTCCCCGTGAATGATCTTTTTAATGTTTTTTTTTAATTTTTTTATTATTGTTATTATTTATTCAACTGTGTACATGTGTGTGTGTATGTGCTCTCGCGCACGTGTGTGTCTGTGTGTGTGTGTGTGTGTGTCTGTGTATGTGTAGAACCACGGACGAATTCGCGAACCACCATGGACGCCTCCACCTCCTTCTGCCCCAGGATTCACAGGCTCCGCCCTACCAGGACCAGAAGCGCAGGCCGCCCCCGCTTCCGCCTGGCGTCTATACGTGGGATCTGGGATCCGAACTCGGGACCTTCCGCCTGCAAAGCGGAGGCTTAACCCCTGAGCCACCTCTCCAGCCCCTTTTTAATGTTTTTGAATCCGATTTGCTAAGACTTTGTTGAGAATCTTTGTGTCTGTGTTCATCAGAGAGATCGGCCTATAGTTTTCTTTTTTTAAGTGAATCTTTATTAGGTTTTGGGATTAAGACGATATTAGCTTTTAGAAGGAATTTGGTAGCGTTCCTTCCTTTGCTATTTGATGGAACAGTTTAAGGAGTGTTGGTGTTAGTAACTCCTTAAATGTCTGGTAGAATTCTGTGCTGATTCCATCTGGCCCAGGACATTTTTTGGTGGGAAGATTCAAGATTACTTCTTCAATTTCCTTGTATGTTATAGGACTATTTAAGTAATTCACAACTTCCTGATTCAATTTAGGTAAGTTGTGCTTTCTAAGACATTCATCCATCTCTTTTGTGTTATCAAACTTCACAGAGTATAAGTTTTTGAAATATGATGTTATAATTCTCTGGATTTCTTGGGTATCAGTAGTGATAACTCCATGTTCATTTCTAAGTTTTTTAATTTGGGTTTTCTCTCTCTTGCTTTTGGTTAATTTAGCTAGGGATGTATCAATCTTATTGATTTTTTCAAAGAACCAGCTTTTTGACTGGTTGATTTTTTCTATAATCTGGATTTCAGATATTTCTCCCCTTACTTTGCCAATCTCCTCTCTTCTACTACTTTTGGGATCAGATTGCTCTAGTTTCTCGAAGTTGTTTATTTCTGATTTTTTTTTTTTGATATAGGCATTAAGAGCTATGAACTTACCTCTTAGAACAGCTTTCATTGTGTCCCAGAGATTTTGGTAGGTTGTATTTTCATTATCGTTTGCTTTCAGGAAATCTTGAATTTCCTTTTTAATTTCTTCCTGAATCCAGTTCTCATTCAGCATCATATTGTTAAGTTTCCAGGTGTTAATGTATTTTCGCTTGTTTGTTGTGTTGTGGATGTCCAGCTTTAGGCCGTGGTAGTCTGATAGGGCACAGGTTAGAATTTCAACTTTTTTGTATATGTGTAGATTCGTTTTGTGGTCCAATACGAGATGTATTTTGGAGAAATTTCCATGTGCTGCTGAGAAAAATGTGTATTCTTTGGTGCGTGGGTGAAAAGTTCGATAGAGATCTCTAAGGTCCATTTCTTTCAGGGTTTGATTAAGTGTCTGTGTTAAGTTTTGGACCTGTTGATCTATCCCATGTTGAGAGGGTGGTATTGAAGTCCCCAAGAATTATCATTTGGGGGTTGATTTCTTGCTTTAGATGCTGTAGAGTTTTCTTAATGAATGTGGAGGGGCCCATATTGTGTGCATATATGTTCAGTATTGTGAAGTCTTCCTGGTGAATTGTACCTGTGACTAAAATGTAGTATCCATCCGTGTCTCTTATAATTTTCTTTGGTTTGAAGTTCACTTTGTCTGATATCATAATGACTACCCCTGCCTGTTTTCTGCTTCCATTAGCATGAAGAATTGTTGACCAGCCTTTTATTTTTAGGGCATGCCTATCTTTTGTGGTAAGATGGGTTTCCTGCAGGCAGCAATTTTTGGAATGTGAATTTTAATCCAAATTTGTAATCTGTGTCTGTTGATCAGTGAATTAATTCCATTAACATATAGTGTTATAATGGAGAAACTATTTTTAATTCCAGACATTTATTATGTTTAGTAGTTTTTATAAGTATATTGCTTCACTTTTAATGGTGTTATACTTGCCTTCTGTTCTCCTGGATATGCCTGTTTTTTTGTTCATGCTTGAGTATCATTTCTAGCATTTTTTCAAGGCCTGGTTTGGTGGACATGTATCCCTTCATGTTGTCTTTGTGCTGGAAGATTTTTCTTTCTTCCTTGATCATGACTGATCATTTTGCAGGGTAAATCAGCCTGGGTTGACATTTTTGCTCATTCAATACTTAAAAGTATGTCTCTCCAAGCTCTTCTTGCTTTTACTGTTTCGACTGAGAAGTCATTTGTTATTTTAATAGGTTTTCCTTTAAAAGTGACTTGTTTTTTCTCCCTTGAAGCTCTCAGCACCAGTTCTTTATCTTGAATGTGGAGTGTTTTAAATATTATTTTCCGTGGGGTGCTTCTGTTTTGGTCGTATCTGTTTGGGGTGTGGAATGCCTCTTGTATATGGATGGGCCTCTCTTTTTTTAGATGAGGAAAGTTTTCCTTGATGATTGTTTGAAAAATTTTTTCAGGGATGGTATTTTGAGATTCTTGCTCTGGTATTCCATGAATACGCATGTTAGGTTTCTTCAGGGTGTCCTATATCTCTTGGATATTTCTCTCAAGTATCATTTTGGCTTTAACGACCTCTTCCATTGAGCTGGTTAGTACTCCCACTTTATCTTCAAGGTCTGAAATTCTGTTTTCTGCTTCGTTAGTTCTGCTGATAAGACTCTCTGTGGAATTCTGGGTTGAAGATAACTTGTCTTGTAGCTCAGTTTTAAACTCTGCTTGGGTCTGTTTTAAATGCTCTATGCCAGTTTTTGTTTCTTGTACTGTTTTTCTCAACTCCTCCAAGTGTCTGTTGTGTTCCTCTTCAAAGAGATTGAATCGATTATTTAATTCCTGCCACATTTCCTCTTTCATAGTATTGTACATGGTAATGATCATATTTTGAAAGTCGTTATCCTGGGTCAGGCTTTCATGGCCATTTTCTGTGGGTTTGTTCTGGTTGGAGTCTAACATTATGGGATTAATTCGTTCAGTGGGAGATTTGTTTACTTGAGTGTTTTTTCTCATGGATTTGCACTTTGACTTTGGCATTGTCGTTTTAACTCTAAAGATCTTCTTTCAATTTCTGTGCATTTGTTCTCTAAACTGAATTATTTGGCCTGCGGTTCTGGGGGTGGGCAGGGACGGAGCTTTCCTAGGTTGCGGTGAGGCCCGGCTGAGCCATGCATGCATCCCGGGTGGCGGAGTGGGGGATGGGATGATTGGGTGTCGGCAGGGAGTGCTATTTAACCTGGGGGTAGTTGCGGTGGGGCCTGGGCACAGAGGGGGTGTCCTCCTCCCATGCCCTGCCTAGCTACAGCTGGATGGCCCCAGGAAGTTCTTTGTAATACCATCCTCCAACTAGATTTAAGACTTCCTCAGATATGCCTCATTTAGTTCTTTCCTCCATTTTATACACTTTAATGGTTTTACAGTAATAGAATGCCTTTAACATACATCTGTCCTAACTGTACCTAGGGCTCCACTGGTGTCGTGGGTGTTCTTGTGTTTATCAGCAGGCTCACCCCTATGGATTCCCAAATGTTTATTCTGCCCAGTGGAAAATCATAGTCTCCCTTACAAAATGACAGCCTTGGGTGCCTACCCTGCTTGCTGATCTTTCCCTGATTTGTAAGGTGGCCAACAAATAAGCCCCTGACTACCCTTATTTTGAACAGGTTCTGCACCAATGGGCCATGCAGCTCCTAACCTATTATGATTGGTATCATCTCCTTAAGGCATTCTTGGAGCCAGCCGTTTTCCTGAATTGGAACTCTGCATATGATGATCAGGCAGAAGCACAAGCCTGCCTCAACCTTCAGTATGGTTTAGCATCACATTAGATATATTCACAGATTATGGACAATTGTGGCACTATTAATTCAGGGAGGTCCTAGAACAGGCTCCCAAATCCAGAAGGTGTGGCTACAGTGACAAGTCTGAACAAGTTCAGAAATGTCCCAGACATGTCCCAATAGAGGAAGCATACAGGCAGAGGGATGAATAACCATTGGGAAGTGGCCATCTAACCTGGACATATAGCCAACAGCTAAATGTTTGGTGGCTGCTCCCCTCTCCCCTTAGCATATGGATGGCAACACCTGATTGGACCCTGACCCTATATAAGCCCAAACACTTCCTGAATAAAGCTGAATCTGCAGCAACTCGTCCACTGCCGCTTACCAACTGATTCCCAGGGTCTGGTTGGTAACCCCATCGCCAGCTTGCCCAATCACCTCGAACTTCGAACCTCTGCCATTTCCCCCTCCTTTCTCTGGCTGGCCCAATGGGAATTTGGCTGGCAACAGACAGTATATTGATCCCATATCACAATCCACCACAGGTTTGGCTACATATTTTCAACAGGTGTCTGACCTGGACTTCAAGGCCCTAAAGTCTTGCTTTCGCCTCCTGTGACTCTCGATATTCCTCCATATTCTTAACTCTTTATAGGGTGTCCAACATTTCCAAGACTCATGAACAACTTTCTCAATACATCAAGGGGCCTAGGTCTCAGGCCTCTCTTAAATACTCATCAACTTTGAGCCAACAGATAGAACATATTAACATGATGCACGTGATTCCCCTGCCTATAGATACTGGGTTTAAAAATAGAATCTGGAACAACTTTAAAAGACTATTTAATATCTCTTAGATTGTAATTTATGCTATCATAGGAGGAATTGTTCTTTGATTAATTATATTGCTTACATCTTCTTTAACACATCTTGTAGCAGTGCTCCATCAACAATATCATGCTACAGTTGCTTATGGTCCTTAAACATCCAAGCCATGCCCTCCCCAGAGATGTGTTTCAGGCTTGGACTGTAAAGATTCATGAAACCTTGGTCTAATCTAGTATCTACATATTCTGATATGCCTTACAGAGATGAGGTCTGTCGAAGGCCAGTAGTCAATGATGAGTAAGATCCTGTGAGGCAGGACAACCTAAGACAAGCATGATCTGTCATGCTGGACATTCTCTGAGACAGGGTCAACAAAGTCAGAGCAAAGAACTCTGACTCCCACTGGCTGTCAAAATAAATAGAAAGGATGGATATGTAAGAGGAATGGACCAGGCAGGTCCGTATTGTCTGTATGGGCTGCATACATGAATGCAACTTTCCCAAGCTAGAATCTGCTGCAGTGCCTGGTGCTAATATCAAACCACCTGACTGAGAGGACCAACCCAGACATGCCAACACAGCAAAAGCTCCCACTTGAACTTATGGAATGTTGTGTGGAATACATAAGCAACCTAATATCTACAATACATGAGTCTGCAAGCCTGAGAGCCTGTTTTGCTACTTGCTTAACTCCTGGAGTCTGTGATGTTGTACTTGCTTATCCCCACTCTCAAGGGTCTCCTTGGATCCCCATGAGTCTCTGAGACTGCTACAATCAAGACCTCACAATGGCCATGACTTATATTGGTCATGAAGAGCTCACAGTGGTAATAGAGACTTTATGGTGGTCATAGAGAGCTGGTAATGTTTGCAGTGTTATTACAGTGTCATACCTCACAGTGGTCATGGAAAGCTCACAGTATTTATAGAGAGCTCATAATGGACAATGAGAGGTAAAAATGTTCATAGCTCAGAGTATTCATAGAGAGCTTACAATAGTCATAGTTAACACTGGTCATAGAGAGATCATAGTAGTTCTAGAGAGCTCACAATACTCATAGCTCATAGTTCTCATAGAGAGCTCACAGTGGTCAAAAGTCATATTAATCTTGAGATCTCATAATGTTCATAGCTCACAGTGTTAATAAAGACTTCACAGTGGTCATAGCCCATACTGGTCATATAGAATTCATAGTGGTCATAGAAAGTACATAGCAGACAAAGCTCAAAATAATTCTGGCTCATAATATTTTAACAGAACTGACCTTGGTCATAAGTTATTTTGGACATAGATAGCTTACAATGGTCAAAGGGAGCCGTGATCATAGCTCATAGTGGATATAGAGAGGTCACAGTGGTCATAGCTCATAGTGGTCACAGAGAGATCAAAGTTATCATAGATTGCTGACAGTGTTCATAGGGAACTCATAATTGTCATAGATAGCTCAAAGTGGTAATAGGGAAATCATAGTCATCACAAATCATAGTGATCTCAAAGTCGTCACAGTTCTTAGCGCTGTTTGAAATCTCTTGTTGTCATAGAGACCTCCCAGTGGTCCCATAGAACTCAGTCATCACGGAGAACTCATACTAGTTCTATCTCATAGTGGACATAGAAAGCTCATAGTGGTCAATGCTCATAGTGGTCACAGATAGTGCATGATGGCCATAGAGAGCACACATTGATCATGGAGAGCTCACGATGGTCATAGAGAGCTCACAGTGCTCATGGTTTATATGTGACATAGAGAGATCACAACAGTTATAGAGAGCTCACAGTGGTCAGTGGTCACAGAGAGCTCACTGTGACCCTAGAGAGCTAATAATCTTCATAGTGTTATCACAATGATCATACCTCATAGTGGTCATAGAGACCTCAAAGTGGTCATAGAGAACTCACAGTTATTCTAGATAGCTCACACTTGTCATAGAGAGGTCAAAGTGCTTTTAGAGAGGTCATTATGGTCATATATCATAGTGGTCATATCATAGTAGGTCATAATGGCCATAGAAAGCTCACAATGGTCATGGAGAGCTCACAGTGCTCATAGCTTATACTGGTCTTAGAAAATTCATAGTGTCACACACACACATACATAAACACACGTGCACACACGCACAATTGAATAAAAAAAAGAAAATTCATAGTGGGGCTGGAAAGGTGGCTCAGGGGTTAAGCCTTTGCTTTGTAGGTGGAAGGTCCTGAGTTGGGATTCTAGAACCCATGTACAGATACCAGACAATAGTGGGGTCAGCCTGCGTTTCTGATCCTGGTAGGTTGAAGCCTATTAATCCCAGGGCAAAGTAAACAAGAAGGAGGTGGAGGTGGTCCATGGTGGTTCCTAAATTCTCCTGTGGTTCTACACACACACTCAAATACATCTGCACGCATGCAAACATGCACACATTCACAATTGAAAAAAGAAAAAAGTTCACAGTGGTCATAGTTCAGAGTAGTCATAAAGAGCTCAGAGTTGTCATGAAGAGTTTAGAGTTATCAGAGATTTCAAAGTGATCATAGAGAACTCATAGTGTTCATGGAGAACTCACATTGGTCAAAGTGAGCTCACTGTGGCACTAGCTCACAGAGGAAACAGGGAACTCAAAGTGGTCAAAAAGAGCTCACAGTAGTCAAAGAGTGTTCACAGTGGTCATAGATTGCTCACAGTGGTCATAGAGAGTTCATAGTGATCACAGTTCTCAGTGGTCATAGACAGCTCACTGTGGACATAGCTCCATAGTTTTCAGAGAGAGCTCATGTTGGCTATATTGAGCTCACAGTGATCTCAGAGACTTCTCATTGGAAAGAGAGATCTGACAGTAGTCATAGAGATATCATAATGGTAACATAAAGCTCATAGTTGTCATAGCTCACAGTAGCCTTAGATATCTCACAGTGGTCATAATTCACAGTGGTTCTAGACAGGAAATAATGTTCATAGTGAGTTCACAGTTGTCATAGCTAATAGTGATCACAGACCACTCACAGAGATCATAGAATGCTCACAGTTGTCATAGTAGCTCATAGTGGTCGTAGGTCATATGAGTCTTCAGAGGTCCCAGAAGTCATTACTCATAGTCATCATAGAAAACTCAAAGTGGTCATAGAAAGCTCACAGTGTCAAAGATATCACATGGTCATAGAGAGCTCATAGTATTCATAGCTCACAGTAGTCACAGAGAGCTCACAATGGTCATAGAGCACTCACAGTGATTATAGAGAGTGCATAGTGGTCATAGCTCACAGAGGTCATACAGAGTTCACAGTGGTTCTAGCTCATAGAATTCATATAGAGCTTACAGTGGTCATAGCTCCTATTGGTCATGAAGAACTCATAGTAGACATAGCTCACAGTGGTCATAAAGACTTCATAGCAGCCACACAGTGCTCAAAATGGTCATAACTCAGTGTGCTTATAGAGAGCTCACAGTGGTCATAGGACATAGTGGACATGCAGAGCTCACAGTGGTCATAGAGAGCTCACAGTCGTCATAGCTCATAGTGTTCATAGAGAGCTCATGATGATAAGAGACAGCTCGCAATCATCATAACTCATAGTGTTCATGGAGATGAACTCATAATGTTCACAGTAGTCATAGCTTACATTGGTAATAGAGAGCTAATAATATTCATAGTGAGCTCAGAATGATAATAGCTTATAGTGGTCAAAGAGACCTCACTGTGCTCATACAGAACTCATCATAGTCATAGATCATACTGGTTATAGAGAAATCACAATGGTCATAGAGAACTCATAGTTGTCATAAAGAGCTCAGAGTCATAGAGAGCTGACAGTGCTCATAGCTCATAATGGTCTTGCAAATATTTCAGTGGTCATAACTCATAATGGTCATGCAGACTGACTCAAAGTGGTCATAGAGAGCTCACAGTCATCAGAGATATCAGAATGGTCATAGAGAGCTCAGTGGATGTAGCTCAGAGTGGCCATAGAGAGTTCACTGTGATCATAGCTCACAGTGGTCATAGAGAGCTTACAGTGGTCATAGTGAACTCACAGTAGACATAGCAAGTTCACAGTGGTCATAGTGAGCTCACAGTTGTCATTGAGAGCTCAAAGTTGTAATACCAAGGTAATAGTGGTCATATCTCACAGTGGTCAGAGAAAGGTTATAGTGGTCATAGTTCATTGAAATCATAGAGAGCTCATAGTGGTTATAGAGTGCTCAGATTGATAATAGATAGTTCACAATAGTCATAACTCATGGTGGACATAAAAATCTCACAGTTATCATAGCTTAGTGGTCATAGGGTGCTCACAGTGTTTTTTTAGAGTTCACAATTGACATAGAGAGCTGAAAGTGGTGATAAAGAGGTCATAGTGTGCATATCTCACAGTGGTCATAGAGAGCTGATAGTGGTCATAGTCCATAGTCCGGTTAGAAATTTCTTGTGGTCATAGAGATCTTCTAGTAGTCATAGAAAAGGCACAATCATCACAGAGAGCTCATGGTGATTATGTCACATAGTTGTCACAATGAGCTCATAGTGCTCATAGCTCAAAGTGGTCATAGGAACCGCATAATGTTCATGGGCATAGAGAGCTCAAAGTGGGAGTGGCTTATACTGTTTATAGAGAACCCATAGTGGTCATAGAGACTCCACAGTGTTCAAAGCTCTAAGTGGTCATAGAAAGCTCACAGTGTTCATAGAGAGCTAATAATGGTCCTGGTGCTATCACAGTGGTCACACCTCATCGTGGTCATAGAGAGATCACATTGTTCATAGTTCATTCAGCTCATAGACTGGTCACTGTGGTCATAGAAAGCTCATAGTGGTAATAGAGAGTATATAATGGCCATAGAGACCTCACAGTAGTCATGGAAAGCTCACAGTGATTATAGACAGATCACAGTTGTCATAGGTTATACGGGTCATAGAGAGCTCATAGTGATCCTAGATTGATCACAATGGTCATAGTCTATAGTTATCATAGAGCGCTCACAGAGGTCATAGCTCATACAGATCTTAGACATCATTGCTCACATTGGTCATAGTTCACAATAGTCAAAAGAGCTTATAGTGGTTGTAGGGAGTTCACAGTAGTCTTGGAGTGCTCACAGTAGAAATAGCTCACAGTGGCTATTGCTCATACTGGCCATACAGAGCTCAGAGTAGTCATAGCTCATAATGCCATAGAGACCTCACTGTGGTTGTAGCCCAAATTGGTCATACAGAAATCGTAGTGGTCATAGTTCACAGTGGTCATAGAGAATTTGTAGCAGACATGGGGAGCTGAAAGTCATAGCTCATAGCTCATAGTGTTTGTAGAGAACTCACCATGGTCATAAGTCATAGGGGACATAGATAGCTCAAAGTGATCAAAAGGAACTCACCATGATCATAGCTCATGGTGAATATAGAGAGATCACAGTGGTCATAGCTCATAGTTTTCATAGAAAGCTCCAAGTGATCATATTTTATATTGGTCATAGATAGATCAGAGTTGTCACAGATCATTGTAGTCATAAAGATCTCAAAGTGGGGGCTGGAGAGGTGGCTCAGGGTTTAAGCCTCTGCCTTGCAGGCAGAAGGTCCTGAGTTCGGATCCTAGACCCCACGTATAGACGCCGGCTGGAAGGGGGGGCAGCCTGCGTTTCTGGTCCTGGTAGGGTGGAGCCTGTGAATCCCCGGGCAGAGTAAACAAGGAGGAGGTGGAGGCGGCCCGTGGTGGTTCCCAAATTCGTCCGTGGTTCTACACACACACGCACACACACAATGCGCGTGCATGCGCATACACACACAGTTGAATAAATAATAAATAAGTTTATAAAAAAAGATCTCAAAGTGATTATAGATGTCTCATAGTGGTCATTCAGAGCTCACAATGGTCATAGAGAGCTCACAGCAGTCATAGAGAGCTTATAGTGATCACAACTCACAGTGGTCATAAAGCGTTCACAGTGGTCATAATTCATAGAGGTCATAGGGAGCTGATAATGGCCATAATGGGCTCACAGTAGTCACAGAGAGTTTACAATGGAAATAGAGTGCTCACAGTGGTCAAAGCTCTTAGTGGTCACAGAGAGGTCATAGGGGTCACAGAGAATTCAGAGTGGTCATAGAGAACTCACAGTGGTCACAGAGTGCTCATTGTGATCATAGAGAGCTCATAGTAGTCATAGAAAGCTCACTGTGGTCATAGACAACTCATAGTGGTCATAGAGAGGTCACTGTGGTCATAGAGAGCTCACTGTGATCATAGTTCATATTTTTCACAGAGAACTCAGAATGATTATAGCTTATAGGTGTCAAAGAGAACTCAAAGTGGTCCTAGAGAGCTCACATTGGTCACAGAAAGATCAGAGATGTCATAAAGAACTCATATTAGTCATATATCACACTGCTTATAGTGTCATAGAGTGCTCACAGTGATCATAGAGATCACAGTGGTCATAGCTCATACTAGTCACAAAGAGATCAATCACAGTGGTCATAGCTTGCTATGATCCTAGAGAGTTCATGGTGGTCATAGACAGGTAACAGTCTAAAAGATTTCACAGTTGTCATAGAGAGCTTATAGAGAGACATAACCCACAGTGGTGATAGAGAGCTAATAATGGCCATAGCTTATAACAGTCTTAGAGAACTCATAATAGTCATTAATAGCTCACAGTGGTCATAGCTCATAGTGGTCATAGAGAACTCAGAGTGGTCAGGGCTCACAGTGTTCATAGAGAGCTCACACTGGTCATACATCATAGTGTTCATAAAGAGCTCAAAGTGGTCATAAATCATAATGGTCATAGAGAGCTCAAAATGGAAATATAGTGCTCACTCTGGTCATAGTTCATAGTAGTCTTAAAGTGCTCATAGTGGACATATCTCATAGTGATCAAAAAAAGCTCACAAGGGCTATAGTTAATAATGGTCACAGAGAGCTAACAGTGGTCATAGAAAGCTCACAGCTGTCATAGCAGCTCATACTGTATCTATGATTACTGTCCTAGTAATCATAGATAGCTCACATTAGTCATAGTTTATATTGGTCATAAAGAGTGTATAATGGCCATAGTGAGCTCACAGTGGACAAGGAGAGCTCACAATGGAAATAGAGATCTCACAAGGCTCATAGCTCATAGTGATGATAGAGAGCTCATAATGGTGATAAAGTGCTCACAGTTGTCATAGCTTTTACTTGCCATAGACAAGTCATAGTGGTCCTTGACAGCTCACAATGGTCATAACACAAGTTGTCATAGAGAGCTCAGAGTCCTCAGAGCTCCCCGTGGTCTTAGAGAACTAATGATGTTCACAGTGATCTCATAGTGGTCATAGTGACCTCACAGTGTTCATAGCTCATAGTTGTTATAGAGAGCTCACAGTGGTCACAGCTCATATTGGTCATAAAGACCAATATGGTCTTCATGTGATCATAGATCAGAATGGTCATGGAACATTCAAAGTGCTCATGGACAGGTCACAGTTGTCACATATTTCAAAGTGGTCATAGAGGGCTAATTTTGCTCAGAGAGCTCACAGATTTCATAGTGAGCTCACAGTCACCCTTGCTCATAGTGGTCACAGAGAACTCACACTGGTCATACAGATCTCTCAGTGGTCATGAAGAGCCCACAGTGGTTATAGAGAGTTCAGAGTGGTCACAGCTCAAACTGTCATCGAGTGCTTACAGTGGTCAGAGTTTACAGTTGTAAAAGAGAGTTCACAGTGGTTATATAGAGCTCAGCATGGTCAAAGAGCTCATAGTGGTCTTTGAGAGCTCACAGTGGTCATAGCTTATATTTGCCACAGACAGATTAGAGTAGTCAAAGCTCATAGTGGATATGCAGAGCTCACAGTCATCATAAAGAGCTCATGGTGGTCATTGAGAACTCACAGTGGTCATAGAGAGCTCACAGTGATCATAGAGAGCTCATAATGGTCATAGCTCACAGAGGTCATTGAGAGCTCATGTTTTTGGAGTGCTCACAGTGATCACGAAGAGCTCACAGTGGTCATAGCTCATAGTGGTCATACAGTGCTCATAATGGTCATTGAGAGCTCAGAGTGGTCATAGGTTTGTTGTCCATGGGAGCTCAGAGTGGCCATAGCTCATTGTGATCACAGAGCTCACATTGGTCATAGAGATTTAACAGTTGTCTTAGAGTGTTCCCAGTTGTCACAGACAGCTCAAAATAATCATAGAGAGCTCACAGAGTTCCTACAGAGCTCATAGTATTCACAGCTCAGTGGTCATAGAGTGCTCACAGTTTTACTAGCTCACTTAGTCATAGAGAGTTCATCATCATCATAGAGAGCTTACAATGATCATAGAGAGCTCACAGTGGTTATGTAGAGCTCATAGTGATCATAGCTCACAGTGGTCATACAGAGTTCCCAGTGGTCATAGCTCATAGTGGTCATAGTTCATAATTGTCATAGCAAGCTCACAGTGGTCAGGGAGAGTTCTCAATGGAGATAGTGAGCTTACAGTGCTTATCGTTCATATTGTCCATAGAGAGATCACAATAGTCATAGTTCATAATGATGATAGAGAACTCATAGTAGTTGTATGTCATAGTGGACATAGGCAGCTCACAGTGATCAAAGAGAGATCACAGTGGTCATAGCTCATATTTGTCAGAAAGTGCATGGTGGTCATATACAGCTCTCCACAGTCATAGAGAGTTCACATAGGTCCTAGAGATTTCACTTTGGTCATAGGGAGCTCATCATATTGATAGACAGCTTACAGTGGTCATAAAGATCCCACAGTGGTTATAGAGAACTCATAGTGGTTGTAGAGATCTTACAGTCATCTAAGAGAGATCATAGTCTTCACAGAGTATTCACAGGGATAGTGCTCACAGTAGTAATAGAAAGCTTACAGTAGTAATATAGAAGCCATAGTTGTCGTAGCTCAGAGTGGTCTTAGAGAACTTACAGCGATCATAGTTCATGTTCTTCATAGAGAGCTCATAGTCTTCATAAAGAGCTCAGAGTGTTCCTAGAGGTATCACAGTGATCACATAAAGCTCTCAGTAGTGCTACAGAGCTCACAATGTTCACAGACAGCTTTCAGTCAGTCATCATAGAGAGATCACAGTGAAGATAGATAGCTCATAATTCATCATAGAGAGGCTACAGTGATCATAGAGAGTTCACAGTGGTCATTAAGAGCTCATAGTGGTAATAGAGAAGTCATAGTGGTCATAAATCGTCATTGTAATAGTGATCTCTTGTGCCCATAGAGAGCTCATAGTGGTCATTGTTCATAGTGGTTTAGAGAGCTCATAGTGGTCATAGAGCGTTTACAGTGGTCATAAAGAACTCACATTGGTTATATTGATCTCACAATTGTCAGTAGTCATAGTGGTTATAGATCATAGTGATGATAGAGTTCTCTTGTAGCCATAGAAAGCTCACAATTGTCATAGCTCATAGTGTTTCTAGAGAGCTCACAATGGTTATAGTGAGCTAATAATGTTCATAATGAGTTCACAGAAGTCATAGCTCATAGTTGTCATGGATAGCTCACAGCAATGGTCATAGCTTAGAGTGGTCATAGAGACATCAAAGTAATCATGGAGGCTCACAGTCATCATTTACGTCAAGGTGGTTATAGAGAGATCATAGTATTCAAAGGGAGCTCACAGTTGTCACAGGGAGTTCACAGTGGTAATAAAGAAGTCATAGTGGTAATAGATTATCGTGATGATTTTGATTCCCTGTAGCCATTGAGACCTCATAGGTGTCATAGCTCATAGTGATCATAGAAAGCTCATAGTGGTTATAGCTCATAGTAACCAGAGAACTCAAGGTGGTCACAGAGAGTTTACAGTGGTCATAGAGAGCTCACAATGGCCATACTGAGCTCACAGTTGGCAGAGTTCATTGTGGGCATAGCTCATGGTGATGACAGAGTTCTATTGTGGCAAAAAAGAGATCACAATGGTCCTAGCTCATAGTGGTCATACAAAGCTCGAAATCATCACAGCTCATAGTGTTCAAAGAAAGCTCACAGTGGTCCTAGAGAGCTTACAGTGGCCAGAGAGTGCTCAAGGTGGTCATAACTCACAATGGGCATATAGAATTCATAATTGTCACAGAGAGCTCATAGTGATCATGGGTTATACTGGTCATAGAGAGCTCATAGTGATCCTAGAGAGCTCACAGTGATCCTAGAGAGCTCACAGTGGTAACATATCGTACAAGTCATACCGAGTGCACAGTGATCATTGTTCATAGTATTCATAGAGAGCTCATAATGGTCATAGACAACTCACAGGATCATATCTCCTAGTGATCATAGAAACCTCACAGTGGTTATAGCTCAGCAGTGGTCATAGCTCATAGTAGTCATAGAAAGCTAATAATTTTCACAGAGAGATCACAGTAGTCATAGATCATAGTGGACATAAAAAGCTCACAGTGGTTCTAGACAGCTCACAGTTTTTATTGAGAACTCACAGTGTTCGTAGCTCAGAGTAGTCATAGAGAGTTCACAATGCCCCTAGTGAGCTCACAGTGGTCACAGAGAATTAACAATAGAAATAGAAAGCTCACAGTCATTATAGCTCATACTGGTCATAGAGAACTCAGAGTTTTTCATAGAGGTGAATGCTCACAGTGATCATAGACAGCTTTTAATTTACATAGCTTAAAGTGGTCATGGAGAGCTGATAGTGGTTAAGGAGAACTCAGTGCATTCATAGACAGATCACAGTGGTCATAGCTCATAGTGGTCATAATGATCTCACAGTTGTTATAGCTCACCATGGTCATAGATAGCTAATAATGTTCATAGAGAGCTCAGAGTAGTAATAGTTCAACCTGGTTACAAAGAGCTCACATTGGTCATATCTCATAGTGGTCATAGAGAGCTCACAGTGGTCATAGCTCACAGTGGTCATAGAGAGTTCATAATGGTCCTAACTCACAGTGATCATAGACAGCTCACAGTAGTCATAGATTGCTCATAGTAGTAATAGCTCACAATCCTCACAGAGCACTCATAGTAGTTCTAGCACATATTGGTCAAGAGAGTGCATAATGGTCATACAGAGCTCATAGTAGTCATAGCTCATAGTGATCATAGACAGGTCAAATTGGTCATAGCTCATAATGGTCATAATCCATAGTGGTCATAGAGAGCTCAAAGTGGTCACAGCTCACAGTAGTCATAGAGAGCTCAAACTGGCCATAGTGAGCTCACAGTGGTCACAGAGAGCTCACAATGGAAATAGAGACCTCAAACTGGTCATAGTTCATAGTGGTCATAGAGAGCTCATAATCACCATAGAGAGCTCACAGTAGTCATAACTCAAAGTTGTCATAGAGAGTCAAACTAGCCATAGTGAGCTTACAGTGGTCATAGAGAGCTCACAATGGAAATAGAAACCTCAAAGTGGACATAGTTCATAGTGATCATAGAGAGATCATAATAGTCATAGAGATCTCATAGTGGTCCTAGAGAACTCACAGTTGTCATCCATAGAGACCTCATTGTAGTTATAGGTCATAGAGTGCTCATGGTGATTATAGAGAGCTCACAGTGGTCATGGCTCATATTCATCATAGAGAGCTCACTGTGGTCCTAGAAAGCTCACAGTGGTTATTCATTATAGTTGTCATAAAGAACTCAGAGTGCTCATAGCTCACAGTGGTCACACCTCACAGTGGTCTTACAGAGCTACTAATGTTCACAGCGAGCTCACAGTGGTCATAGCTCATTTCTCATAGAGAACTCACAGTGGTTATAGAGAGCTGATAATGCTCATAGAGAGCTCACAATGCCCATAACTCATATTGGTCATACACTACTAAAAGTGGCCATCAGTCATTATAATCATAGAGAGCTCAAAATAGTCATAGTTCATAGTTGTCATAGAGAGTTCACAATTTTCATAGCTTATAGTGGTCATAAAGATTTCACTGTTGTCATAGCTCATAGTGGTCACTGAGAGCTCATAGTGACCAAAGAGTGATCACGGTGGTCATAGCTGCTAGTAGTCATTGAGAGCTCACAGTGGCCACAGATGTCTCCAGTGGTCATAAGTCATAGAGGTCATAGAGACCTCACAGTGTTCATAGCTCACAGTGGTCATATAGAGCACATAATGGACATAGGGAGCTTAGAGTGGTCATAGCTCATAGTGGTCATAAAGAGCTCAAAATGATCATAGCTCATAGCTGTCATAGACATCTCATAATGCACATAAAGAGATCACAGTGGTGATAGCTCATAATGGTCATGTAGACCTTACAGTGTTTATAGCTCACAGTGGTCATAGAGAAATCAGAGTGATCATAGCTCATGTTTCTCATAGACATCGCACAAAGGACCTAGAGAACTCAGTCCTTATAACTTATAGTGGTCTTAACTCATAGTGATCATAGAGAGCTCACACTACTCACAGGTCATTGTGCTAATAGGCCTCACGGTGATCATAGAGACATCACAGTGGCCATAGCTAGCTCTCAGTGATCATAGAGAGCTCACTCTGTACATGGAGAGATGACAATAGTCATAGAGAGCTCACAATGGACATAAAGTGCTCATATTCCTTACAATGAGCTCATAGTCATCATATCACAGTGGTGTTAGAGAGCTCATAGTGGTCGTAATCCAAAATGCTCAGAGGGAGCTCATAGTGGTTATAGCTCATACTGGTGATAGAGAGCTCATAGTGATCATAGAGATTTCACAGTAATCATAGAGAGTTCACAGTGTTCATAGCTCAAAGTAATCACAGAGAGCTAACTGTGGTCATATCTCAGAGTTGTGATAGCTCATAATGGTCATAGCTCATAGCAGTCATAGAGCTCTCATAATGCTCATTGATAGCTCACAGTGGTTATAGCTCATAGTGGTCATAAAGAACTCATAGTGGTCATAGCTCACAATGGTCATAGAGAGTTCATAGCATTCATAGAGTTCACACTGCTCATAGATCATAGTGTTCATAAAGAGCTCACACTGCTCATAGTTCATAGTGGTTATAAAGAGTTCACAGTAGTCTAAGTTAATAGCACTCAAAGAGAGCTAATGGTTGTCATGCAGAGCTCATAGTGGTCATACAGAGATCAAAGTGGTCACAGAGAGGTCTCAGTTGTCATTGAGAGCTCACAGTTCTCATACAGAGATCATAGTTGTGATAGTTCAAAGAGGTAATAGAGAACTCGTAGTGGTCATAGCTCATAGTGGTCAAGGGAGCTTATAAACCTCATAAAGACCTCACAGTGGTCATAGGTCACAGTGGTCATAGAGAGCTCAGAGTGATCATAGAGAGGTCACAGGGATCATAGGTCACAGTGGTCAAAAGCTCATATTGGTCACAGAAAGCTCAAAGTAGTGATAAAGAACTCACAGTGGTCATAACTCTCAGTGGACACATACAGTCATAATTGACATAGAGAGTTCACAGTGGCCATAGCACATAGTGATCATAGAAAGCTCATAGTGGTCATTGCTTATAGTGCTCACAGAGGGTATAGAGTAGTCATACAGAGCTCATAGTGGTTATAGAGTGGTCACTGGTTTTAGAACACTCATAGTGGCCACAGAGAGCTCATAGTGGTCATACCTCATAGTAGTCTTAAAATGTTGGTAGTGGTCACAGCTCATAGTGATAATACAGAGCTAATAATGGCCTTAAGAGAACACAGAGTGCTCATAGGGTGCTTACAGAGACCTCTAAGTGGTGATAGAGAGGTCATGGTGTTATAGAAATCTCACATTTGTCATAGAGAGCTCATAGCGATCCTTGCACACAGAAATCATAGAGAGATCCTAGTGGTCATGAAGAGCCATAGTGGACATAGAGAGTTCACATCAGTCATGGACCATAGTGCTCCTAGAGAGTTCACAGTGTCATGGCTCATGGTCGTCTTAGAAAGCTCCTGGTGGTCATAGCTCAGAGTAGTCAAAAAGCACTCACTATGATCATAGAGAGGACACAGTGATAACAGTTCATAGTGGTCATACAGATATCACAGTGTTTATATCTCTTAGTGGTCCCAGAGAGTTCACAGTGGTCATAGAGTGCTCACACTTGCCATAGAGAGCTCATAATGGTCGTAGCTTGCAGAGGTCATAAAGCGATCATTCTGGTTATAGATCATAGTGTTCATAGGGAGGTCACAGTGGTTAAACAGAGCTCACAGAGGTCACAGCTCATAGTGATCATAGATAGCTCACAGTGAACATTTCACAGTGGTCACAGAGAGCTCATGAGAGCTAACACTCGTCATAGGTCATTGTGCTCATAGAGGACTCATGGGGTATTAGCTCACAGTGGTCATAGAGAGCTCACAATAGTCATGGAATGCTCACACAGTGGTCATAGCTCATAATGGATATAAAGAGCTCAGAGTGGTCATAGGTCATAGTGGTCACAGTGAGGTCATAACAAAGTGCGCTCACAGTGATCATAGCTCTTAATGGTCTTAACTGATATTTGTCAGAGAGAGTTCACTATGGTCATAGCTTATAGCTGTCATACAGATCTCATTATGGTCATAGAATCATCACAGCAGTCATAAATGGCTTTAAGTGGTACCTGTGAACTTAAATGATCATAGAGAAGTCTCACTTGTCATAAAGAGCTCATAGAGTGGTCGCAGTGGTCATAGTACATTGTATAGAGAACTCACAGTCATCATAGCTCACCGTCATAGTAAAGAACTCATAATCATCAAAGAGAATTCACAGTGGTTATAGCTCTTATTTATGATAGAGAGCTCAAGTGTCCATAGATAATAATAGTATAGAGAGCTCATATTTGTCATGGAGTGCTCACAGTTGTCATAGCTCATAGTGGTCATAGGGAGCTCACAGTGGTCATAGTTCCCAGTGGACATAGAGAGCTCAAAATTGACATAGAGAGCTCACAGTGCTCATTAAGAACTAACTTGTGTCATATCTCATAATGGTGGTAGAGAGCTCACAGTGGTCATAGAGAGCTAAAAGTGGTCATACTCATAGTGGTCATAGAGAACTCATAGTGCCATTAGAGTGCTCACATTGTTCAAAGCCCATAGTGGTCATAGAGAGCTCCTAGTGGTCATAGAGAGCTCCTGATGACATCTCATAGTGGTTACAGAGTGCTGCTCACAGTGGTCATAACTCATAGTTGTCATAGAGAGCACACTATGGTCAAAGCTCATAACTGTCACATAGAGCTCCATTGTCATAGAGGGCTTATTTGAGAGTTCTCTATGACAACTGTTTATGGTTTATGACCACTGTGACCTCCCTGTGACGACTTTGAGCTCTATCTGAACAGTGAAATTTCTTTAGGTCCACAATGAGCTGTTTATGACCACTATGAACTGTCTACAAGCATTATGACCTATGATCACTGTGATACTTCTATGACCACTATGAGCTTTGACCACTGTGAGCCTTTTATGACCAATATGAGCTATGACAACTGTGAGCTTTCTATGTCCTTTATAACCTCCCATGACCACTGAGAGCTATTATCACTAGGACCACTCTATGACCATTATGGACCATGACAACTGTGAGATATCTATGACCATTATGAGATCTCTATGAGTACTGTGACCTCTCTTTGACCTCTAACAGCTATGACCACTGTGAGCTCTCTTTGACCACTAAGTGCTCTATAAGACCACTATAAACTATGACCACTGTGAGGTCCATATGACCACTATGAGCTGTCTATGTTCACTGTAGTTCTTTATTAAAAATATGATCTATTAGCACTGTGAGATCTTTATGAACACTATGAGCTATGACCACTGTGACTTCTCTATGATCACTTTGAGCTCCCAGTAACCACTGTGATTTCTCTCTAACCACTGTAGCTCTCTATGAAAAATATGACCTATGAACACTCTGAGCTTGTTATGATCACTATGAGCTATGACCACTGTGAGGTACCTATCAGTATTATGAGCTGTAACAACTGTGATCTCTCGATGACAACTGTGAGCGATGACCACTCTCATGTTTCATTGTCCATTATGACCTCTGTATGATTGCTCTAAGCCATGGCCACTGTAAGCTCTCTATCATCATTGTGAGCTGTCTATCACATTATGACAACTGTGAACTCTATATGACCACTTTGGGCTCTTTATGACCACTATGAGCCATGATCACTGTAACTTTTGTGACCACTTTGAGGTCTTTAAGTCCACTATAAGTTCTCTATGACCACCATAACTCACTATGAGGACTGTGATCTATGACAACTGTGAGCTCTATATGACCACTATCAACTCTACATGACCACTGTGAGCTCTCTATGAGTTCTCTATAACCATTCTTAAGTCTGCGTTATGACTATGATCTTTGACCACTGTGAACCCTCTATGATGACTATGAGCTATGACCAGTGTGAGCTCTCTATGGCCACTATGAAGTCTCTGTGACCACTTTGCACTCTACTATGAAAAATGCTATATATGACCACTGTGAGTTCTCTATGACTTCTATGAGCTATGACAACTGTGATCACTCTATGATTACTTTGAGTTTTCTGTGACCACTGTGAGCTCTCCATGACCACTGTCGATCTATATGAAAAATATAACTAATGACCACTGTGAGCTCTCTATGACCACTATGAGCCATGATGAACTATCACTATTGTGATTTATGAACACCGTGAGCTCTTGATGACCATTGTTATGTTTCCTTGTCCATTAGGAGCTTGCTATGGCCACTGTGTGCTGTGAACACTGTGAGCACTGTATGAACACTGTGAGTGATAACCACCACTATGAACTCTCTATAAACACTATGAACTCTCTATGAACAAAATGACCTAGGACCACTGTGAACTCTCTATGATGATGCTGAGCTCTTTTTCACCACTGTGAGTTTTCTATGACCACTATGAGCTCTGAACACTGTGAGCCCTTTGTGACTACCAAGAGCTATGATCACTGTGAGCTCTCTTTGACCACTGTGAGCTCTCTATAAGCATTATGATCTATGACCACTGTGATTTCTCTGTGACCACTATGAACTCTCTGTGACAACCTTCAACTCTCTATGGCCATTATGAGCTATTTACCTCAGCTATGATCCCTTCATGACAACTTTAAGCTCTCTATGAGAACTGTTACAACTCTTAGCTATGTCCACTATGAGTTCTCTATCACCACTATGTGCTATGACCAATGTCAGGTCTCTCTCACCAGTGAGCCCTTGATGAGGATTATCAGTTCTCTATGGCCACTGTTTACTATTAGCACCGTGAGCTCTTTATGACCACTATGAGCTATATCCATTGTGAGTTCTTTATGATCACTATGAGCTATGACCACTATGAGCTCTCTATGACAATTTTGAGCTCTTTTGGGAGCTCTATATGACCACTATGAGCTATGACCACTGTGAGCCCTTTATGGCCACTATGAGATATAACTTCTGTGAGCTCTCTTTGAGAACTATGAACTATGATCACGTGAGCACTCTATGACCACTGTGAATCATGACTGCTATGAACTCTCTGTGGTCATTATGATCTCTCTATTACCATTAGGAGCTATAACCACTATAAGCTCCCTGTACATCATGTGTCATAAGCATTGTGAGCTCTTAATATATATTATGAGCTCTTTATAACGATTTGGGCATTGTGAGCTCTCTATGACCACTATGAGCAATGAATACTCTGCACTCTCTATGAACATTTAGAGCTAATCCTGACACTGGGAGCTCTCTGTGACCACTGTAGCTCTCTAGGAGAGACCACTATGAACTATGAACATTCTGAGCTCTCTGTGCTCATAATTATCTATCAACACTATGAGCTGTGACTGCTTTATGACCACTCTATCCTATGATAACTGTTCACTGTATATGACCACTGTGAGTTCTCTAAGACCACTGTGAACTATGACGACTATGAGTTCCCTGTGATGATTATCATGTATGACCACTGTGAGTTCTCATTGTCCATTATGAGCTCTCTATGAACACTGTGAACTGTGAGCACTGTGAATTCTCTATGACCACTATGAGCTAGGACCACTGTGAGCTATCTATCACCACTAAGAGCTTCGTATGACCACTCTGAGCTATGACAACTATGAACTATATATGACAACAGTGAGCTCTCTGTGACTACTATGAGGTCTCCATGACCACTTTGATCTCTCTATGACCACTGTGAGACCTCGATCATGACTGTGAGCTCTCTAGGACCACTATGAGCTGCTACCATTCTGGGCTCCCTATATCAACTATGAGCTATGACCACTCTGAGCTCTCTATGAGGAGTATGAGCTACAACCTCTGTGAGCGATCTATTACAACTATGAGCTCTTGAGGACTACCATGAGCAATGACCACTGTGAGCTCGTTATGACAACTATGAGGAATGATCACAATGATCTCTCTATTTCCACTATGAGCTATGACCCCTGTGAACTCCCTATGATGACTGTGATCTCTCTCTCTGGCCACTATGAGCTCTCCATGACTATTATGAGCTATGACACAAATAGCTGTCAATGATATCAGTGAGATAAAATGACTACAAGCTCTCTAGGACAACTGCATGACCACTGTGACCTGTCTATTTACTTCAATCTCTCTATGAGCACTGTGAGCTCTCTAGGACCATTGTGAGCACTTTGAGCTTAGACAACTATAGGCTCACCATGACAATTATGAACTATGAACTCTGTGAGCTCTCTAGGACTACTATAAGCTGTTAACACTCTGAGCTCTCTATGACAACTATGAGGTATGCCACATTGAGCTCTATATGAGCACTATGAGCTATTACCACTATGAGTTCTTAATAATCCTATGAGATTTGATCACTCTATGTCCCTTATGATCTCTAAGAACACTGTGAGCTATGATCTTTGTGAGCTCTCTAAGTCAATTATGAACTATGACTACTGTGAGCTCCCTATGACCATTCTGAGCTCTCTATGACTCCTGTGAGCTTGCTATGAGCTCTTTAAGGTATGACCACTATGACCTGTTTATGTCAACTATGAGCTATGACAACTGTGAGCTCTTCATGTCCATTTTGAGCTCTCTATAACTATTGTGAGGTATGACCACTGTGAGCTCTCTATGACCCCTTGAGCTAGGACCACTGAACTCTCTAGGACAACTATGAGGTATGACTACTTAGAGCACTGTTTGACTACTTTGAACTCTCTATGAGAACTGTCAGTTCTCTATGACCACTATAAGCAATGACCACTGTGAGATCTTTATGACGAATGTGAGCTATGACTGCTGTGAGCTCTCTATGACCACTTTGAGTTACTTATGCACTTTATGACCAATTTGAGCTATGATCATTATGAGGACATGATGTTCATTATGAGCTCTCTATGACAACTGTGAGCTATAACTACTGTGACCTCTCTATGATCAATTTGAGCTCTCTGTAACCACTGTTTGCTTTTTATGACCACCTTAATTCCCTATGGGGACCTATGATGACTCTGAACTCTCTATGACCACTTTGAGTTATAAACACTGTGAGCTCTTTTTGACCACAGTTAACTATGACCATTGTCAGTTCTCCATGATAATTATGAGTTTTGTATGACCACTTTGAGTAATGACACTTGAGAACTCACTATGATCAATGTGAGCTATTTATGACCACTATGGAGTATATATGAACGCTGTGAGTTCTCTATGACCACTGTGAGATCTCTATGAATACCCTGAGCTCTCTATGACCACTGTGATCTATGACCACCTTGAAATCTCTACCCACCACTTTGATCATCTGACTACAGTGAACTCTCTATGAAAAATATGAACTATGACTGCTCTCAGCTCTCTATGGCCATATGACCTTTGTGAGCAATGACAATTATGGGCTCTCTGTGACTACTATGAAATATCTATGACCACTGTGACTTTTCTGTGACCAATTCGAGCTCTTTATTATCCCTGTGACCTCTATATTACTACTATGGGCTATGATCACTGTAAGATCTCTAACAGCACTATGCATTATGACCATATGAGTGATCTGTGACTATTGTGAATTATGATTACTATGAGCTCTTTATAGCCATTATGATCTCTCTATAACCATTAAAAGATATAATCACTTTGAGCTCCCTGTGACCAATATGAGATTTGACCACTATGAGCTTTCTATGACCACTGTGGCTTCTCTATGACGACTGTGAGTTCTTTATAACTACTATGAGCCATGACAACTGCGAGTTGTCTATCACCACTATGAACTGTAAACATTGTGAGCACTCATTCCCTATTATATCCTCTTTATGACCATTTTAGGTATGACCACTGTGAGCTGTCTATCACCACTATGAGCCATGACCACTGTGAGCACTCATTGTTTATTATGTGCTCTTTATGACACTGTGAGGTATGATCAGTATGATCTATCACCCCAATGAGCTATGATCATCGTGAGCACTCTATGGAAATTATGAGTTCTCTCTGAACACTGTGTGCTGTGACCACTGTGAGCTGTCTATGGCCACTGCAAGCTATGATCAGGGAAAGCTCTCTATAAACACTGTGATCTATGACCACTTTGAAATCTCTGTCACCACTATGATCTATGATCACTGTGAGCTCTCTATGAGCACTATGACTATTATGAGCTCTTTCTGACCATTATGACTACTGTCAGTTCCCTATGACAACTATGAGCTTTCTATTATGAGTTCTGTATGACAACTATGATCTATGAACACTGAAACCTCTCAATGAGTTATGAACACCGTGAGCACTCTATGACCCCTATAGCTCCCTATGAGAAATATGACCTGTGAAAAATGTGAGTTCTCTATGACTAATATGAGCTATGACCACTGAGAGTTCTCTACAACCACTGTGAGCTATAGCATTGTGAGCTCTCTGTCCAATATGTGTTCTCTATGACTATTGAAATCTATGTCCACCGTGACATATCTATGGCCACAATGACCTTTGAGCAGTGTCATCTCTATCAATACTATGAGCTCTGACCACTCAGAGCTCTTTATGGCCATTATGAGCTATGACCACTGTAAGCTTTCAACAACCACTGGGAGTTCTCTATGACCACTATGAGCCATGACCACTCTGAGATGTTTATCACCACTATGAGCTCTCTATGATCACTGACAGCTGGGACCACTGTGATCACTCATTTTCTATAATGTGCTCTTTATGACCACTGTGAGATATGAGCGCTGTCAGTTCTCTATGACCACTGAGCTATGACCACAGTGAGCACTGATGATCACTGTGATCTAAGATCAGTGTCATCTCTGACCACTGTGACCATATTATGACCACTATGAGCTATGACCAGTGTGAGCTCTCCATGTCCATTATCAGCTCTTTATAGCCACTGTGAGCTTTGACCACTGTGAGCTCTCTGATCACTGTGAGCTCTCTATGTCTCCTGTGAGCAATGAAAACTGTGAGCTCTCTCTTACCACTATGAGCTGTCCAAGACCACTGTGAGCTTTCTTTGAGAACTACTACCTGTGACCACTATGAGCTATGAACACTGTGAGCACTCTGTGTTCATTAGGAGCTCTCTATCACCACAGAGAGCTATGACCACCTTGAGTTCTCTATGATCACTATGAATTATGACTACTGTGAGAACTCTATGAACTCAGTGATCTCTCTATGACCACTATGAGCTATAACTACTGTGACCTTTGTAGACCCACTTTGAGTTCTAAGTGACCACTGTGAGCTCTATATGATCATTGTGACCTCTCTATGGTGACTTTGAGCTCTCTACTAACACTGTGAGATCTCCATGACCACTGTGAGCTCTCTCTGACTAATATGAACTGTGAGCACTGTGAACTCTCTTTGATCATCGTGAGCAATGATGACTGTGAACTGTCTCTGACAACTTTCAGGTAATATTACTGTCAGCTCTCTATGATCACTATGCGCTGTGAGCACTGTGACCTCTCTCTGAACACTAGGAGCTATGACCAGTGTGAGTTCTCAATCCCCATTATGAGCTCTCTATGACCATTTTGAGCTGTGACCACTGTGAGCTCTCTATGATCACTAAAAGCTATGAACACTGTGAGGTTTCTATGTCCATTATGAATTCTCTGGTATCGCTGTGAGCTATGACAACTGTGAGATCTTTATGAAAACTTTGAGCTATGACCACAGTGACTTCTCTATGAACTCTTTGAGTTTTCATTACTACTTTGACCTCTCTATGACCACTTTAGCTCACTTTAGCAATACAACCTATGACCATTGTGGTCTATTACTTCTATGAGCTATGACCATTGAGAGTTCTTTATAATTATTGTGAGCTATGACCACTGTGGGATCTCTATGAACCCTATGAGCTATAATCACTGTAATCTCTCTATAACCACTGTGAGCGCTCTATGACCTCTGTGAGCTATGACAACTATGAGCTCTCTATGACAATTGTGAGCTCTCTAGGACCACCATGACCTCTCTATGACCACTATGAGTTCCCTATGACCACTATGAGTACTCTATGAGCACCCTGTGAACTCTGTAAGAGGACTAAGACTTACGACCACTCTGAGCCTTCTATGATCACTGTAGCTCTCTGTGAGCAATAGGACCTATGACTATTGTGAGCTTTCTATATATCTATAGGCTATAACCACTGTGAGTACTTTATGAACATTATGAGGAACACTATGAGCTATGACCACTGTGATCCCTGTATGACCTATGTGAACTGTGATGTTTATGAGTTCTCTATAACTGTGAGCTCTCTATGACCACTGTGACCTCTCTATTACCACTTGAGCTCTCTATGACCACTATGAGCTATGACCACTGGGAGCTCTGAATGACTATTATGAGCTAAGATGATTCTGAGCTATCTATGACCACTTTGATCTCTCTATGATCACTATGAGCTATGATCATTGTGAGATCTCTATTTCTACTATGAGCTATGAACACTGTAAGCTGTCTATGACCACCTTGAGCTCTCTGTGACCACTGACATTCCAGCCTTATTGTGGCATTACACATTCACCAGTGACATCATTGTGACTTCAGCCTCACAACTAATATCACAGCCTCACTATGCAATCCAAACCTCTCCAGTGACATCACATCATTTTGTCATCAGAGACTCACTGTGACATCATAGACACACTATGTCCTCACAGTCTCACTGTTTCATTACAATGTGACTGTGGCATCACAGCCTCACTGGGACATTACAATCTCACTGTGACATCAACCTTGTCACTGACAAAATAGGCTCCTGTTGACATCCTATACGCATCTCTGATATAGCCTCTCCGTAACATTACAGCCTCACGGTGACATCATAGGATCACCACTAATATCATAGCCTCACTATGACATCAGACTTACCACTGACATCACAATCTTACTGTGACCTCACAACCTCATCTCTGAGGTTATTGCCTCACCAGTCTTGCTCACCAGTAACATCCCAGCCTCTCTGTAACATCTCAGCCTCATCACTGACATCAGCCCCACTTCTGATATCACTGCCTAACCACTGAATTATTAGCCAAACTTTGATGTCATAGTCTATCACCATTGATATCACAGGCTCACTGTGATATCTCAACTTCATGGTAACAACACAGCATCAGAGACATCACAAATCTCTTCTGACACCTCAGCGTGACTGCACAACCTACTTCTGTTCTAACTTCACTGTAAAGTCCAAGCATCACCCCTAACTTCACAGCCTCACTGATATCTCATAGAATCAGCCCTGACATCAGAGCATCACTGCGACATCACAGCCTCAGAATGACCTCACAATATGCCCTCTGACACCACAGACTCACCTGTTACATCATAGACTCATTATGACATCAGTTTTGCCATTGACATCACAGCCGCACTGTGATGTCACAGCTTCCAGAATGACATCATCTCATAGTGACATGACAGCTCACAGTGACATACAAACCTCTAAGTGATATCACAGCCTCAGTGTGACATCACAACCTCTCCAGTGACAGCACAGCCTCACCTGTGACATCAGTGTCACCACTTATATTAGTCAAAACACTGACATCACTGCCACATCAGTGACACCACAGCCTTTGACAACACAGCCTCAACAGTGTCACTGTCACATAATAGGTTCATCACTGACATCATAGCCTCACCAATGATATCATAGACTCACTATGACATCTTTATCACTACTGATATTCCAGATTTTTTTAACTCTACACTTTCACCAGTGACAACACAGCTTCATTGTAACTTCAGCCTCTCAGTATCATCACAACCTCTCCAGTGACATCACAACATCACTGTGTCCTCACAGTGACATTATAATCTGACAGTGACATCATAGACTCCTGTGATATCACAAACTCTCTGTGACATCAGCCTTGCCACTGACATAATAGCTTCCTGGTGACATCACATACACATCTCTAGCATAGCCTCACTGTAACATCAAAGACTCAGTGTAACATCACAGACTCAATGTGCCATCACAGCATCACTACTGATATCACAGCCTCACTGTGAAATCAGCTTTACCACTGACATCCGAATCTCAGTGTCCTCTCAGCCTCCACCATAACATTACCAACTCCCTGTGACATCACAGTCTCACAGTGACACCACAGTCACAGGATGATCTCAAAGCCTCTCGTGGCATCACAGTCTCACTGCGACATCACAGCCTAACATGACCTCACAGCCTGCCCACTGACACCACATGATCACTTGTTACATTTTGCCTCATTGTGGCATCAGTCTTACCCCTGATATCACAGCCTCACTGTAACATAAAAACTTCACCAGTGAAAGCACAGTCTCACCGTGACATCAGGGATGTCAATGACATTAATAAAAAAGCTGACATCACTGCCACACCAGTGACAACACAGCCTCATTGTGACATCACAGCCATACTGTTCTGGCAGAGCTCACTGTGACATCACATTCTCACTCCAGATAAGACTAAATCACAGTGATATTACAGCCTCACCAGTGGCAACATCGCCTCATGGTGACATCATAACCTCACTGTAGCATCACAACCTCTCTGTGATGACACAGCCTCACAGTGATATCACAGCTTCATAGTACTATCACAGCCTCACTGTAGCATTATAGTCTCATTTCTGACATCACAGCCTCATGGTGACATCCCAGCCATACTGTGACATCACAGCCTCAGCACTGATATCCTACTTAGCCTTACTATGTGTGACAGTTAAGCCTGGGTGTCAACTTGACACATCTGGTATTAATTAACAGGACTGAGACCACCTCTGGAAAGGATCAACTAAGACTACTCGAAAGAATTATATATGCCCCAGATCCTATCAGAATTCTAAAGCTCTCAAAGGATTCTCCCAATACTGCATCACATAAAAAAGAGCCACCAAGGAGAACAGATGCCTTCTTGAAGCTGCGCTAGGAATCGCTCTTCCTTCCAGCCGCCCAGTTTCTTCAACCTTCTAGCCTTCAATTAGACTAAGACTCTAGGACTTTTCCAGCTTTCAGCCATCACCCACTTGACTATCGAAATGAGCAGCTAGCTATTGGCAGCCATCGTAGGAACTACCTCAGCTACTGGCAGCCATCGATGGACTACCTCAGCTACTGGCAGCCTTTGGTGGACTACCTCGGACATATCTGTAAGCTAACTCAATAAATTTCCTATATATATATTATATATATATATATATATATATATATTCATTCTGTGAATTCCATGACTCTCGAGAACCCTAATACACTATGACACCACAGCCTCACCACAATTAGCAGTCTCACACTGATGTGACATCTTGAGCAGTGACATCATAGCCTTTGACATCATAAACAGTGACACCACAGGCTCACATGTTACATCACTGCCTCATTGTGACATCAATGTTCCCACAGATATGACATCCTCACAAGGACCTCACAGCCTCACTGTGACCTCACATTCTAACTGGTTACATCACAGCCATATGGTGAAATAAGCCTTGCCCATGACATCTCATCTTCCAGAGTGACCTAGCAGCCTCACTGTGACATCACAACCTCTGTGTTATTACAGCCTCACTGTGATACACAACCTCATGGCAACATCACTGCCTCAAAGTGACATCACAGCCTCTCCTCTGACATCACGGCCTCAGTGAGACTAAGCAGCCTCACCACTAGACAATCTCCTTCAGGTTTGCTCTGGGCTTAACTCAACCATCAACTTTCTACAACTGTACCCAGAGCACTGTTGTGAAATTGGATATCACAGTAACTCTGGAATAGCAGAAGTGAGAAAGATGTCATAGTGAGACTATGATGTCACTGTGAGGCTATCATGTCAGTGGTGAACCTATTACATGACAGTGACACTTGTGAGACTGTGATGACAAAGGCTCTATTGTCACTGGTGTAGCAGCGATGTCAGTGTTCCAATTATTGTCAGTGGCAGCACTGATGTCACAGGTGAGGCTGTGCTGTCAATGATGAGGCTGTGATGTCATACTGATGCTGTGATGATGTCAATGTGAAAGTTGTATGTCACTGTGGGCTGTCATGTCTTCATGAGGTAATATCACTCTGGAGGCGGTGATGTCACAGTGAGGATATGATGTGAGTGGCAAGACTGATGTCACAATGAGTCTATGATGTACCAGGTGAGTCTGTGGGGGTCAATGGGAAGGCTGTGAGTTCACTGTAAAACTGTAATGTCGCAGTGAGGCAGTGATGTGAGGTATGATTTTAAGAGGAGTCAATGAGGCTGTGACAGGGTGATGCTTGAATTTCACAGTGAGGTTAGGACGTCAGTGGTGAGTCTGTGCAGTCACATTGAGGCTGTGATTTCAGAGGAAAGGCTGTGATGTCACTGTGATCCTGTCAAATCAGTGGTGAGGCTATGATATCATAGTGAGTCTGTACTGGCACACTATGGCTTTGATGTCACAGTGAGGTTGTGATGTCAATAGTGTTTTCACAGGGAGACTATGCTATTGGTGAGGTTGTATTGTTATTGGTGAGGCTCTAATGGCACAGTGAGCTTATTGTGTCAAACTATGGCTATGATGTCACAGTGAGGCTATGATGTCAGAAGTGAAGCTTTATGTCAGAGTGATGCTTTGATGGCACAATATGGCTATGATGTCACAATGAGGCTTTGATTTCACTGTGCGGTTTTTATGTCACTGGGTAAGTTGTGATGTCACAGTGAGGTGCTGATGATAATAGTTATACTGTGGTGTCAAAGGGAGGTTTTTCATGTTTCAGTGAGCCTGTGAAGTCAGTGGTGAGGCTGTGGTGAAACAGTCAGTCTAGGTAGGATGTCAGTGATGAGGGTGTGATGTCACATTGATGATATGATTTCATAGATGATGTCCTAGTTAGGCTGTGATGAAACAGTTGTGCTATAATCTCAGAGGTGTGGCTGTGATATTACAGTGAGTCTCTGTTGTCAGCAGTGTTGCCGAGATATCACAATGAGGCTGTGATGTCAGTGGAGCAAGACTATGCCATCAAAGTGAGGATATGATTTCAGTGTTTAGGCTGTGATATCAGAATGAGACTGATGTGAGTGATGAAGGTATGATGTCACAGTGAGGGTGTCATGTCATTGGTGAAGCTGTGATGCCACCATGAGGCTTCGATGTCACCGTGTGTCTTTGGTGGCACCGTGAGCCTGTGATGTCACATGGAATTGGTGATGTCACAGTGAAGGCTGTGAAGTCACACTGAGACTGTGATGTCAGTGGCAAAGCTGATGTAACAGTGAGGCTCTGATGTCAGAGATGATGTGGTGAAGTCATAATTGAGGCTGTAATGTCACAGTGAGGCTATGTCAGAGATGTGTATGTGATGTCACCATGAGCCTATTATGTCAGTGGAAGGCTGATGTCACAGTGTGTATTTGATGTCACATTGAAGCTGTGATATATCTGCCAAGTTGTAATTTCACCATGTGGCTGTAAGAACGCAGTGTGGTCATGATGTCACAGTAAGGCTCTGATGACACAGTGATGTTGTGATGTCACTGGGGAGGTTTGGATGGCACAATTAGGCTGTGATGTTAGTGGTGATACTGATGTTACAATGAGGCTGTGATATCAGTGGTGAAAGTGTGATGTCACAATTAGCTGGAATGTCAGTGGTGATAAAGGTATCATAGTGAGTCTATGATGTCACTGGTGGGACTATGACATCAATGGTGAACCTATTATGTGACAGTAACTCTGGTGAGACTGTGATGCCAAAAGCCATTTTGTCACTCATGTATTGATGATGTCAGTGTTCTGACTAATGTGTGTAACAATGTTGATGTCACAGGGGAGACAGTGGTGTTACTGCTGAGGCTGTACTATCATGGTAAGCCTGTCTTACCAGTGGCGAGGCTGTGATGTTACAGTAAGGCTGTGCTGGCACAGCGTGGCTCTAATGTCACAGTGAGGTTGTGATGTCACATTGAGGAGGTGATGTCAGTAGTGACTGTGCTTTCACAGGGAGACTATGTCACTGGAGTGGCTGTATTGTCACTGGTGAGGCTCTAATGTCACAGTGAGTTTATTTTGTCAAACTTAGGATTTGATGTCACAGTGAGGCTAAGATGTCAGAGATGAAGCTTCAATCACAGTGATGCTTTGATGGCATGGTATGGCAGTGATGTCACAATGAGGCTATGATGTCACAATGAGGCTGTGATGTCACAGTGAGGCTATGATGTCACAGTGGAGTTGTGAAGTCAATGGTCATACTGTGATTTCAGAAGTGAGACTGAGATTTCGCATTGCCGACAAGATATAACTGGTTTGGCTGTAATGCCACAATGAGGTTATGATCTTACCATGAGGCTGTGATTTCACTGATGAGGCTGTAATATCACAATGAGTCTGTCCAATCAGTGGTGAAGTTTTGATATCACAGTGGGGCTGTGCTGGCACAGTATGGCTGTGATATCAGTAATGACTGCTTTCAAAAGGAGACTATGTCACTGGTGAGGCTCTAATGTCACAGTGAATTTATTGTGTCAAACTGAGGTTGTGATGTCACAGTGAGGCTATGATGTGAGAAGTAAACTTTATGTCTCAGTGATGCTTTGATGGCACAGTATGGATGTGATATCATAATGAGGCTGCAATGTCACTGTGAGGGTTGTGATGTCACTGGGGAAGTTGTAATGTCACAGTGACATTGTGATGTCAATTCGGCACTGTGCTGTCTGTCACAGTGTATTAGTCAAGTACTCTACAGATGCAGAATGAACACAAGGAAAAAATATAATATAGGGAATGTATTCAGTTGGGTTACAGTATGGCTGAGGTAGTCCAACAATGGCTTCCGGTAGCTGCTCAGTTTGGTAGTCAAGTGGGTGATTGGTGAAAGCTGGAGAATTCCTAGAGTCTTTAGTCTAGTTGACAACAACTTGGCATCTGGGAGGAAGAGCGATTACTAGCACAGCTGCAATAGGGCATCTGTTTTCTTGTTGGCTCCTTTTTTCATGATGTAGTACTGGCAGGATCCTATGAGAGCTTTAGGATCTAGGGTGGGTACAGTCCTATCAAGTGGTCTCAGTTGATCCTTTCCAGAGATGGCCTCAGCCCATCTTAGTTAATGCCAGGTAGTCAAGTTGACACTCAGGCTTAACTATCACATACAGGAAGGCTGTCATATTTCAGTGAGCCTGTGAGGTCAGTGCTGAGGCTGTGGTGCCATAGTGAGGCTAGGTAGGATGTCAGTGATAAGGGGGTGATGTTGCATTGAGGCTATGATTTTAGAGGTGAGCCTGTGATTTACATTGAGGCTGTGATGTCACAATGAGGTGATGTCAGAGGTTTGTATGTGATGTTACCCTGAGGCTATTATTTTGTGGCAAGGCTGATGTCATAGTGAGTTTGTGATTTCACAGTGAGGCTGTGATGGCACTGTCAGCTTGTAAAGTCATAGTGAGTCTGTGAGGACACAGTGTTGCTATGATGTCGCTGGAGTGACAGTGATGATGTGATGTCACTGGAGAGATTAGGTTAGCACAGTGAGGCTGTGATGTTAGTGGTGAGCCTGTGCTGTCAAAGGCTGTGTTATCACTGGTGTGGCAGTGATGTCAGTGTTCCCGCTAATGTCAGTAGCAATGGTTATGTCACAGGTGAGTCTGTTCTATCACTGGTGAGGCTGTGATGTCACTTTGAATGTTATATGTCACTATGGGCTGTCATGTCACCATAAGGTGTTATCTCTCTGGAAGCGGTGATGTCACAGTTATGCTGTGATGTCAGTGGCAAGACTGATGTCTCAGTGAGGCTATGATGTCAGTGGTAATGTGTGATGTCACATTGAGGCTATGTCAGAAGTGTTTATGTAATGTCACCATGAGATTATTTTGTCAATGGCAAGGCTGTTGTCGCAGTAAATTTGTGATGTCACAGTAAACCAGTGATGGCAATATCCAGTTGTAATATCAGAGTGAGGCTGCGAGGACACAGTGTAGTTATGAAGTCACAGTGAGGCTCTGATGACACAGTGATGTGATATCACTGGAGATGCTTTAATGGCACAGTGAGGCTATGATATTAGTGGTGAGGCTGTCACAAAGAGGCTGGAATGTCACTGGTGAGAAAGATGTCATTGTGAGTCTATGATGTCTCCATTGAGACTATGATGTCAGTGGGGAACCTATTATATGACAGTGACACTGGTAAGCCTGTGACTAAAAGACTATATTGTCGCTGGTGTGGCAGGGCTGTCAGTGTTGTGACTAACGTGTGTGGCGACTCTGATGTCACTGGTGAGGCTATGCTGTCACTGGTGAGGCAGTGATGTTACAGTGAGACTGTGATGTTAGTGGCAAGGCTGATGTCAGAGTGTGATTATGATGTCAGTGGTGATGCTGTGATATCACACTGTGGCTATGATGCTACAGTGAGGATATGTCAGTGGTGAGTATATGATGGTACTATGAGGCTATTATGTCAGTAGCAAGGCTGATGTCAGAGAGAGCTTTTGATGTCACAGTGAGGTTGTAATGTCACTGTCAGGTTGTAATATCACAGTAAGGCTGCGAGGACATGGTGTGGCTATGATGTCACTGTGAAATTCTGATGACACAGTGATGTTATGAGGTCACTGGAGAGGTTTTGATCGTGCAGGGAGTCTGTGATGTTAGTGATTATGCTGATGTCACAGTAAGGCTGTGTTTTCACTGAAAATGTTGTATGTCACTTTGAGCTGTCATGTCACCATGAGTTGATATCACACTGGAAGCTGGGATGTCTGAGTGAGGCTGTGATATCAGTGGAAGACTGATGTTACAATGAGGCTATAATGTAACAGATGAGATTGTGGTGTCAGTGGGCCAGTTGTGAGGTCACTGTGAGGCACTAATGTCACAGTTAGGCTCTGATATCAGCAATGATTCCATGAGATGTCCATGAGGCTGTGACATAAAGGGAGATGCTTGCATTTCAAAGTGAGGTTAGGATGTCAGTGTAAGACTGTGCATTCTCACTGAGGCTGTGATGTCACTTTGAGGCAGTGATATTACTGTGAGGCTGTGATATCACTTCGAGGTTGTGAAATCAGCAGTGACAGACCAGAAAATCACAGTTCAGATGAGATTTCAGTGGTTAGGCTGTTATGTCAGAAGTGAGGCTGATTTCAGTGATGAGGCTGGGATGTCAGAGTGAAGTTGGTGAGACTGTGATGCCAGTGTGAAGCTTTGATGTCACCATATGACTGTGGTGTCACCGTGAGCCCATGATGGCACAGGGAGTGGGTAATGTCACAGTGGAGGCTGTGATGTCACAGTGAGGCTCTGATGAAACAGTGATTTTGTGATGTTACTGGAGAGGTTTTGATGGCACAGTAAGGCTGAGATATATTAGTGGTGAGGTTGATGTCACAATGAGGCTGTGATGTCACTGTTGAAGATGTGATGTCAAAATAAGCCTGGAATGTCAGAGAGTTTGTCATGTCACTGGAGATGTTTTGATGGCACAGTGAGACTGTGATGTCGGTAGCAAAGCTGATGTCACAGAGAGGCTAGGTGATGCTGTGATGTCACAATGAGGGTATGTCAGCAGTGTATATGTGACGTTGCCATGAGGCTGGGATGTTGTCACAGTCAGTTTGTGATGTCATAGTGAAGCTGGGATGTCACTGTCAGGTTGTAATGTCACAATGAGACTGTGAGGTCACTGAGAGGCTGTGAAGTCTCAGTGGGGCTCTGATGTGAGGGCTGATTCTATGAGATGTCATTGAGTCTGTGATGTCAGGGATGATGCTTGCATTTCATAGTGAGGTTAGGACTTCCGTGGTGAGGCTCTGCACTCACACTGAGTCTGTGATATCAGACAAGAGGCTGTGTTGTTACTGGGACAACAGAGCCTTACTACAGATAGCACAACTTCACAGTGATGGACAACCTCAGCAGTGACATCATAGCCTTTGACTTATTAAACAGTAACACAGGCTCACATGTTATATCATTGCCTCATTGTGACATCAATCTTCCCTCAGATAACAAAGCCTCACAGTGACCTCACAGTCTAATCTGTGACACCAAATATTCACCTGTTACATTATATCCTCATGGTGAAATCAGCTTTGCCACTGACATCATATTTTCCACAGTGACTTCACAGCCTCACTGTGACATCAAAACCCCTCTATGATGTCACAGCCAAATAGTAAAATCACAGCTTCACAGTGATATCACAGCCTCACTGTGGCATTATAACCTCATTTCTGACTTCAGAGCCTCATTGTGACATCACAGCCTCACTTCTAACATCATGGCCTCACTGTGACATAACAGGCTAACCTCTGAAATCATAACATTAGTGACACCACGGATGTGCTGCCTAGCCTCTCTATGACACCATGGTCTCATCACTTACATCTCAGCCTCACAGTCACATGACAGTCTCAACAGTGACACCACATGGTCACTGTGGCATCTCATCCTCACCAGTAACATCCTAGACGCACTGTGCCATGTCAGCCTCATCACTGACCTCAGTCTCACTTCTGACATCGCAGCCTAAACACTGAAATCACAGCAGAACTGTGATGTCACAACCTCACTGTAACAACATAGCCTCACAGTGACATCACAGCCTCTCCTCTGACATCACCAGCCTCAATGTGACTGCACAGCATTACCACTGACATCCTAAACTCACTGTGAAATCCAAGTATCACCCCTGATGTCACAGCCTTACTAACATCTTATAGAATGAACCCTGACATCAGAGCTGGACTGCAACATCACAGTCTCACAACTTGCTCACTGACACCTCAGGCTTGCGCCTCATATATTCTAAGTATCAGGCTGCTTATATACTCCACATGACATCCCATAAGTCCCAGCGTGAGTCTGCTGAGTTGTCTGTCCGGATTGGTCCTCTCAGGCAGGTGGTTTAATGACACCAACTGTCTTTTCTCTGGAGAAGGGATATTCTCACATGATTTGCAGTCTTGTGAGATTTGTATGCCCAGTGGAAGGGAGGAGCCCAAGGAGCCTCTCTGCATGATGGATGGAAGCTCTGTGGCACAATCATTGTCCGTTCCTCCTACATATCCACATATCCATATTTTTATTTATTTTTGGCAGCCAGCAGGAGCCAGAGTTCTTTGCTCTGACCTTGTTGACCCCGCCTCAGAGGCCCATCCAGTATTATGGATCATGCCTGTCTTATGTCATCTTTCCTCACAGGATCTTACTCATCATTGGCTATCAGCCCTCAAAGGACCTCACCTCTGGAAGGCATGTCAGGATATGGAGATAGTAGACTAGAACAAGGCTTCACAAATCTCTGCAATTCAAGCCCGAACCATGTCCTTGGGAGCACTATGGCTCAGATATTCAAGGGCCATAAGTACCTGCAGCATGGTCTTATTGATGGAGCGCTGTTGAGAGATATACTGAAGGAAATTCTTAAATATAATTAATTTACAATCCATTTAAAATTAAAATCAAGTGAGAAAACAATGAAAGAAAACTTAGAACCTAATAGATAAACAACCATGATCAATATAAAACATAAGTAGTTAAGGCCTTAGATGTTACCAAAAATAAGTATGCATACATATATTTAAAAATGGCATGCCAAAATAAAAAAACAGCACGCAACAGAAATGGAAAAAAAATTAGTGCACAACAGAAATAAAAAAAAAATCAGTGTGCAACAGAAATAAAAAAAAATATTGAAGTGGCCACAATTTTACTCATTTTATGAATCTGATTCCCGGGAAGGCATCACAATCTCTGTTGCCACAAGTCTTACATCTTGAGCTGACACCCATGTTGGCGAAGTGGAATCCTGAGGGAAGACACAAGCATATCATCAACCCCAGGTTAATAAGGGATCAGGTCCTGCCATAGCAGCATGACAGGGTCCCTCCATCGGACAAGAGGGAGGGGAGTAAGAGCCCCAAGAGTTCACCCAGCTGCACCAAGCCAGGGTTGGGGACGACATAAGTAATGTCTTTTTCCCCTGGGCGCTGAATGAGGATTCCATCTGCAGGGGTTATTATTATTTTTTTATTATTAACGACCAAAAGTAAGAATTTATTACTTTATGTTTTGTCAAATTCGTATTACCTTCCAATCCACCTGCTTCAGTTATAACTAGATCCACTTGATCAAATGAAAGAAATAGGACAATACCTGTCCAAATCTTGCATATCTCTTTTGCCTACCTCTTACTCAAACCAATCTCTATTATTAAAGATAACACTGAAGGATCTTTGCTTCTCCTGCATAGTAAGAGCAACCTTCCTAAAATTCCTTTGGAAATAACCTCAAAAATATCTTCCATCAGCACTTTTTAGTCAAACATCTTTCTTTAGAGTCAGGAAATGAAGCAAATGGACCAAAGTTGGGTGAAATGTTATTCTTTAAAATAATTCTAAACTATGAACAAAAAAGCAAAGAAAAACCAAAGCCAATCCTATTGTGATCAATATAATTGTTAAATCTACTCTTGTGTTTTAGAGAAAACCAGTAACTTTCCCCAAGGAGTATGGATTCAGCCTAAGTTAATGGCAGTCTTACAGATGAATATTTCTGTATGGCTTATTTTAATGCTGGTAGAAATTATTGTTTTGGCTCATTACAATAATAATTGGCCTAAAGTCCAAATACTACTAATTGGTCTACTCAAATAAAACAGAATATCTCTCATTTAACTTTCCCCAATGAAAATTTAAGCAATTACTTCAATGATTTTAATCTTCATAAGAATATCTCTTTCATCAATAATTAAAAGTATTCGACAGGACCTGAGACATCAGTATCTATGATATTTCTTCTATAAATATGATCATTGTTTATTGCAAAGGCATTACATCAAAATGTCTTGACCTTAATGAGAAACTATGACCATGCAATTTGGTTGCTTTTATGAAGTGTCTATTTCTGTGTTCATAACTTTTAGGTAAGTAAAGATAAACAGAACTTACTAAAGTGGGAGTTTAGGCTCATTTCAGTTATTAATGTCCTTTAAGAATTCCAACTTGAAGTGTTATAGGTTAATTTTTTTCTTTTTTTTTTTTAAGAACAGAGACAAGACTAAAGGGGAACAGACGAAACAAGGAATGTATAGTGGGGAACTTCCATGGTTCCTAGGCCACAGTTATATGCTCCCTATTGGTAGACAGACAAACACAGAGAAAAGGAAAGGGATCTTCACGCTAGCCTCTTGTGAAGACAAAAACACAAAGGGGCCAGCTTACCGAACAACTGCCAAAGTGGGCATAGTGCTCCACATTAGTGCTGAGATGAGGAAAAGGCTGCTATGGAAGCCGCACATTGGGGCGCCAGATGTAACAATGTAACAGTGTAACTGGGGACTCACAGAGACCATTGGGGACGGGGATAACCTGGCACAGAGTCAACAGCAGAAACTCCAGGAGTCAGGAGAGTGGCAAAGCAGTCTCTCAGGCTTATAGGCTCTCAGGCTTGCACCTCATATATTCTAAGTATCAGGCTGCTTATATATCCCACCCAACATCCCATAAGTCTCAACCTGAGCCTTTGCTGAGTTGTCCTGTAAGGATTGGTTCTCTCAGCCAGGCGGCTTAACAGCATCAACTGTCCTTGCTCTGGACAAGGCATAGTCTCGTGAGATTTGTAGTCTCGTGAGATTTGTATGCTTAGCACCAGGGAGGAGTCCAAGGAGCCTCTCTGTATGGGGGATGAAAGCCTCTGTTAGCACCATCATTTTCCATTTCTCCTACAGGCTATCATGTATCCATGAGCCTGAGATATCAGTGATGAGATTGTGGTCATAACAAGCCTAGGCAGGATATCCGTGGTGTCAGTGTTACTTTGAATTCAGAAGTTAGCTTGTTATGTCACAGTGAGGCTGTGATATCAGATGTGAGGCTGTGATATCACAGTGAAGGTGTGATGTCAGAAATGAGGCAATAATCCCACAGTGAGACTGTGATATCACTATGAGGCTGTGACATCACAGAGAATTCGTGATGTCCCAGTGAGACTGCAAAGTCACTGTGGAAGATGTGATGTCAGTGCCAAAGCTAATTTTATCATGAGGCTATGATGTAGCAGGTGACCTATGATATAACAAGTTAGACTGTGAGGTCACAGTGAGGCTGTGAGGTCACTGGGAGGCTGTGATATCTGTGGGAAGATTGATGTCACAATGAGGCAGTGATGTAACATGTGAGGCTATGGTGTCACTGTTTTTGCTGTCAAAGGCTGTGATGTCACTTCTGAGGTTGTCATGTCACTGTGAGCCTGTGCTGTCTGTGGTCAGGCTGTGGTGTCCTAGTAAGTCTAGGTAGTATACCAGTGGTAAGGCTGTTATGTCACAGTGTGGTTGTGATGTCACCATGAAGCTGTGATGTCACAGTGCAGGTGAGAAGTCAGTGGTTAAGCTGTAATTTCAGAAGTGAAATTGATGTGAGATATGAGGCTGACATACTGCATTGATGATGTGATATAACTGGTGATGCCACAGTGAGGCTCTGTTGGAATAGCATCTGTGATTTCACAGTAAGGTTGTGATGTCACAGTGAGGTTGTGATGTCAGTAGTGTCTGTGCTTTCACAGGGAGACTATGTCATTGGTGAGGTTGTATTGTCACTGGTGAGGCTCTAATGTCACAGTGAGTTTATTGTGTGAATCAGAGGATGCAATATCACAGTGAGGCTATGATGTCATAGGTGAAGCTTTATATCATAATGATGCTTTCACAGCACAGTATAGCTGTGATGTCACAATGAGGCTGTGATGTTTCTGTGAGGTTCTGATATCATTGTAGAAATCGTGATGTCACATTGAGGTTGTGATGTCAATAGCGACATTGTGGTGTCACAGGGAGGCTGTCATGTTTCAGTGAAACTGTGAGGTCAGTGGTAAGGCTGTGGTGATATAGTTAGGCTAGGTAGGATGTCAGTGATGATGGTGTGATGTTGCATTGAGGCTGATTTCAGAGTTGAACCTGTGATGTCATAATGAGGCTGTGAGGCTATATATTAGTTAGGGTTCTCTAAAGTCATAGAAATCACAGGATGAATGTATGTATATGTATATGTACATATACAGGAAATTTATTGATTTGGCTTACAGATATGGCCTAGATGTCCAGCGCAGGCTGCCAGTAGCCATGGTAGTCCAACAATGGCTGCCAGTAGCTGAGGTAGTTCCAACACTGGCTGCCAGTAGCTGAGGTAGTTCCAACACTGGTTGCCAGTAGCTGAGGTAGTTCCAACACTGGCTGCCAGTAGCTGAGGTAGTTCCAACACTGGCTGCCAATAGCTAGCTGCTCAGTTCCATATTCAAGTGGGTGATAACTGAAGGCTGGAGAACTCCTATTGTCTTAGTCTAGTCCAAGGCTAAAGGTCAAAGAAACTGGGTGGCTGGAAAAAAGAATGATTTCTTGCACAGCTGCAAGAAGGCATCTGTTTTTTTGGTGGCTCCTTTTTTTAATGATGCAGTACTGGGAGGATCCTATGAGAGCTTTGGAGGTCCTGTTAGAATCCTATCAAGTTGTGTCAGATGATTCTTTCCAACGGTGGTCTCAGCCTATCTTAATTAATACCAGATGTATCAAGTTGACACCCAGACTAAACTATCAAGTCCACACCTTGTCAACTTGACACCAAATCACATTTCCTTAGGTCATTAAAAAATCTTCAAATAAAATTAGTAAGATTCAAATTCCACCTAACATTATATAGCTATCCACGTACAACTGCACATGCATTATTTTCACAAGATCAATGACAATGCCCCTTGAGAAATGCATAGTCTTTAGTGTCCCATAACACAATATCATAATGTAGATTACAACATTTCATCACATAACTACAGATTAACATTACATTACATAACATAAATATCTTCTTAGAGTATGTGTGCATGCACAAGTCTATTCAAGACAGTCTATGCCAGGAGCACTCATGCAATTATACTCCTTGTTTCTGTAACTGGTTATGTGGCCTTAGGTGGTATTATAACTACCTTCTTCTACTACCCATTCTGTATTTCCTCTGCCTTCAGCAAGCACTTCCACAGGTCTTGGCTCTTTACCTGGAGGGGTTACCACACATTCTTTCCTGGAAGATCTGGACCATTTACTGTCTTTCTTCTGTTGAGTTGCTGTAAATTCCCATTGACCTTAACTACGGGACATGGTATATCAAGAGACTCCCTAGTGGATATCCTACATTCCAGACATATTCTTTCTTACCACCATTTTGGAGAACCAATACAATTTCCCCTTGCTGGTCTGGGTCAATCGCACCTCCTAACACTGTTATTCCTTTCTTATTCGGTTGGCTCAAGGGCATCAAAAGTTCAAAATAACCAGGAGGAAACCTAAGCTTCCAGTTCAAAGGAATAGTTGTGTCTCCTGGCAGAAGCATTCCCTGCTCTGGACCCCAAACTTCTAAGCCAGTAGAATACATGATTGGGGGAACGGTAAGCAAAGATTTTCCTAATAGGTCACTAGGCGTGATAGTAAGGGGAGTTATTCCTGTTTCCACCCCCTTGATTCCTGGATCCATGAATCCTGGCTGTAGGAGACATAGTACCATATATTGGACGCTGGATTGGGGCATATACTGCCTTCTGAAGAATTCTTCCCCATCACTCCAGACTTTTACCACCTAATTGACACTGTAACTGTGCCTTTAAAAGGCCATTCCACCATTCTATCAAGCCAGCTGCATCAGGATGGTGAGGAACGTGGTAAGACCAAGGAATTTCGTGGTCATGAGCCCACTGCCATACTTCTTTAGCTGTGAAATGATTTCCCTTGTCAGAAGCAATGCTATGTGGAATTCCATGATGATGGATAAGGCATTCTGTATGTCCAAGGATGGTAGCCTTGACAGAAGCATTACATGCTAGAAAGACAAATCCATATCCAGGATAAGTGTGCTGGCCAGAACATAGCACTGCCCTTTCCATTTTGGAAGTGGTCCAAAGTAGTCAACCTGCCACCACGTTGCTGGTTGGTCACCCGAGGAATCACTCCATATCAGGGACTCAACGATGGGTCTCTGCTACTGGCAGATTTGGCACTCAGCAGCATCTGTAGCCAGGTCAGCCTTGGTTAGTTGAAGTCCATGTTGTTGAGTCCATGCATAATCTCCATTTCTGCCACCATGTCTACTTTGTTCATGAGCACATTGGGCAATGATAAGAATGGCTGGGGAATGAGACTGAATGTCCACAGAAAGGGTCATCTTATCCACTTGATTATTGTATGTTTCTTCTGCCGATGTCATCTTTTGATGAGCATTTACTCGAGACACAATTATCTTTGTGTCCTCCCTTGTGTGGGAGAGATCTATCCACATGCTTCTTCCCCAAATGTCTTTCTTGCCAATTTTACAGTTACGTTCCTTCCGAGTCCCTGATCATCCTGTCAAACCATTGGCTAAAGCCCATGAATCAGTATACAGTCGCAAATCTGGCCATTCTTTCTTTCAGGAAAAGTGTACAACCATGTGCACTATCCAAATTTCTGCCCACTGTGAAGATTTCCCTTCTCCAGTGTCCTTCAGTGTTGTTGCAGAAAAGGGTGTAGCACTGCAGCTGTCCACTTCTAGGTGCAACCTGAATATCGAGTAGAACCACCAGTAAACCAGGCCCTAGTCTTCTCTTCTTCAGTCAGCCAATCATAGGGCACACCCCAGGAGGCCATAGGTGCATGCTTGAGAACAGGCATTGCAACAGGTTGAGGAACCATAGACATTTGGGCAACTTCTTCATGCAGCTTAATTATGCTTTCAGGACCAATTCGGGCCATGTCTCAAATGCACTATTTCCATTTGATAATAGATTGCTGCTGTACCCAACCAACTTTATAGCTTGCTAGGTTAAATAACACCCAACTCATGATGGGTAACTCAGGTTGCGGTAACTTGGTGACCCATCGTCAAATGTTCAGTTTCCACGAAGGCCCAATAATAGGCCAAGAATTGTTTCTCAAAAGGAGAGCAATTGTCTACAGATGATGGCAGGGCCTTGCTCTAAAATCCTAAGGGTCTCCACTGTGATTCACCTATGGGAGCCTGCCAGAGACTCCAAACAGCATCTTTATCTGCAACAGAAATTTCCAATACCATTGGGTCTGTTGGATCACATTGTCCAAGTGTTGAGGCAGCCTGTACAGCAGCTTGGTCTTGCTGAAGAGCCTTCTCTTATTCTGGACCCCACTCAAACCTGGCAGCTTTCTGAGTTACTTGGTATATGGGCTTAAGGAACATGCCCAAGTAAGGAATTTGCTGCTTCCAAAATCCAAAAAGGCCCACTAAATGTTGCACTTCTTTCTTAGTGGTGGGAGAGGCCATGTGTAACAACTTATCCTTTACCTTAGAGGGGATAGGTCTACATGCCCTATACCACTGAACTCTAAAATTTTACTGAAGTAGAAAGTCCTTGGATTTTGGTTGGATTTACTCCCCATCCTCTGTTGCACATATGCCTTACCATCTAATCCAAAATGCTTGCTACTTCCTGCTCACTTGATCCAATCAGCATAATATCATCTATATAATGGCCCAGTGTGGTACCTTGTGGAAGAGACAAGTAATCAAGACTCTGCAATTCAAGTTATGGCATAGGACTGGAGAATTAATATACCCTTGAGGTAACACTCTAAATGTATACTGCTGGCCTTGCCAACTGAAATCAAATTGCTTCTGATGATCTTTATGAATAGGTATGGAGAAAAAAGCATTTGAAAGAATAATGGCTGCATACCAAGTACCAGGGAATGTGTTTATCTACTCAAGCAACAAAACCACATCTGGTACAGTATCTGTGATTGGAGTCACAACTTGATTAAGTTTGTGATAATTGACTGTCATTCTCCATGACCTTTTTGTCATCTGCACAGACCAAATGAGAGAATTAAAAGAAGAGGTGGCAAGAACCACCACCCCTGCATCCTCAATTACTTTATGGTGGCGCTAATTTCGTAATTCCTCCAGGAATACGATACTGTTTCTGATTCACTATTCTTCTTGGTAGAGGCAATTCTAAAGGCTTCCATTTGGCCTTACGTCCCTTTTTGGAAGGACAGGAGAAAGTCTCACATTAAAGCTTTTTGCTATGTTGTCAAGGTCCTTCCTTAAAGGGGCCCAACCTCCCCTTCATTCAAGGGTTTCTGGATCTGTAAACTGATTCAAGTCTGGAAATTGCTTGACAGGCAATGATTCTCTGCTGCTATGAGTAAAGGCAGTTTTTCCTTCATTTGTGTTAGAATTTTTCTGCTTGAACAGGTCAAATAAGAACTTTGTAGGCTTCTTATCTATTTTAATTTTAGGGACACCATGTTTGATTAGCCAATGCCAAAGGTCTAAGCGAGTAAGGCCTTCATAGGTACTGATCTGTCTGTGCTGTACATTATGTTTAGTATGCTTACTTTGCCATTGGTGATTCAAAGCTGCCACTTGACCCCTACTACTCCTAGATCCACATAGGCCCATTGAATTTAAGTCTTCCAGCTAGATATACTTACTTGGCAGGGGAGATACCGCGATCACGAAGGTGGTTTTCCCACAGTGAGGCTTATCCATTGCACTCCGAATATGCTGACCCCTGCGATTTCCCCAAATGTGGGAAACTCAACTGCATAATTTGTGGTAGTGGGGGACTGCGTTCTCACTCTCCCCTGATTAAAAAAAAAAAGTCTTCCAACTGGGCGGCAGAATCTCCCATTTTTAGGTCTGGAACAAGGAGAAGAGCAATGATAGGAGCCTTCATATTTGGTGCTGCCCCTCTCAACAATTTATTAAGTACATTTCTGGTAAAAGATACGTCATCTGGATTCTGCCATTGAGAATTGGATTTTAAAGAATGAATCCAGTCAAATATTCCAATTTCCCTGAACCTCTTAATCCCATCATCAACAGTAAACAAAGGAATATCTGGAATCTCCAGTTCCTTTTCAGAAGGCCTAACCTTAGTAAATACTTCAGCTACCCACTCAAATCAACTCCTAGTACCATTTTTAACTCTGTATCAGTGTTAAACCTAGTGTCTCTACTCAATGGGTCATTTCTGTGAACTCACTTTTATCCAGTTTTATACTCCACCAGTATCCCACAGCCTTACAATCCATTCCCAAGGGTATTCCCCAGACCGCGACTTGAATGTATTAGAAAAGTCATGCAGTTCTTTAGGGGTATAGTGCACCTCCTCATGGATCACCCTTGCTATTTCACCTTTAGGAGCCTGTTTAACCTGGAGTCTATTTATAGGCCTGGAAGCAATCACAGGTGTGCATCCTGTAGCTTCAGTATTTTCTTGTGGCAAAGGTGAAAACATCACTTTTATAGAGGTTGGGTGTGAGGATTCAATTTCTGCTGAGGGAGGGAGACTATCTCCTCAGGTGAAACAAATCCATCAGAATTTGAGGGTTCAAGGTCTTCATCATCAGTTTGTTCCTCCCACACATCAGCATCCCACTTTTCAGGATCCCTTTCTTTTCCAGTCAGTGCTTTTACTTTAATGATCAACACTTTTTGAGGCTGGGATTTTAATTTACCTTATAACTCAGCCACTCTAATAATCGGGGTTTGGATTTGATTTTCAGTGATTCGAGCCCTATTGCTACTGGATAGAAGATTCTCTTCTAGGGCACTTAAAACTTTCTAAGTTGTTTCTTCACTTTCTGAGTTGGATATTTTCCTCTCTAAGATCTTCCTTTTCCATTTATAATTTAATGAGAGATGCTAGAAAACAGCCAGCATCATCATTTTCCTTACTCTTACTCATTTTTTCTAAAGTTTCACATATGGAATCACTAAGCTGCTCAATCATCACAAGCGGGGCATCAGAACTGTACAATACACCTACTGTTATCAGTTCTCAAAAGATTTCACTCCAAAAAGTTGCAGTGTTCTCCATACCACTTGGGGAGTCTTTAGTCACTGGAGGTTCCACTGGGTCAAAAAGCCAGCTGCAGATATCACAAAGCTTTCCAGCAAAATTTATTCTTATAATTCTGTTTCTCTAGAACCACTTCTGGTACCAATTTATGAATTAGGTAGTGTTCTCTAGTGTCACAGAATGCATATATATAAAATATGTGTATATATAAAATAATACATATTTTATATATAAAAAATGAAATATATAGGAAATTTATTGAGTTGGCATACAGATACATATTTTATATATAAAAAATGAAATATATAGGAAATTTATTGAGTTGGCATACAGATACATATTTTATATATAAAAAATGAAATATATAGGCAATTTATTGAGTTGGCATACAGATATGGCCAAAGTAGTACAGTAAAGGCTGCCAGTAGCCCAAGGTATTCCACTGATGCCTCCCAGGGTAGCCAAGGTAGTTCCAATGCTGGCTACCAAATTGCTAGCTGCTCAGTTCAGTAGTCAAGTGGGTGATGACTGAAGGCTGGAGAACTCCTAGAGTCTTAGTCTAGTCCAAGGCTAGAAGGTCAAAGAAACTGGGCAGTTGGCAAGAAGAACGATTCCTTGCACAGCTGCAAGAAGGCATCTGTTCTCTTTGGTGACTCCTTTTTATATGATGCAGAACTGTGAGGATCCAATGAAAACTTTGGTAGTTCAGAGAGGATCTAGGGTGGGTACAATCCTATCAAGTGGTCTTAGATGATCCTTTGCAATAGTGGTCTCAGGCCATCTTAGTTAATACCAGATGTGTCAAGTTGATACCCAGGATTAATTATCACAGGCTCTGGGTCAGAGTCAATGCTGTGATGTCAATTGGGCAATGATTTCAGAAGTGGGCGTGTGATGTCATAGTGAGGCTGTCATGTAACAGTGAGGCTATAATCTCAGAGTTGATGCTGTGATGTCACAGTTGGGCAATGATTTCATAGGTGAGTTTGTGATGTCATAGTGAGCCTGTTATTTAACAGTGAGGCTATAACCAAAGAGGCGAGGATGTGATGTCACAGTGAGAATGTGTTGTCACCAGTGATCCGTGATACCAGTGATTCTGAGATATCAGTGGAGTGTGATATGACATCACAGTGAGGTTGTGATTTCAGTGGTCAGGCTATAATATCAGAATGAGGCTGATGTGAATAATTGAGGCTATGATGTCACAGTGAGCCTGGCAAGTCACTGGTAAGGTTGTGATGCTATCATCAGATTTTGATGTCAGCTTGTGTTTGTGGTGTCACTGTGAGCCCGAGATGTCACAGGGGTTGGTGATGTCATAGTGGAGACTATGAGGTCACAGTGAGACTGTGATGTCAGTGGCAAGACTGATGTCATAGTGAGGCTATGTCAGTGGTGATGCTGTGATGTCACATTGAGACTGTGATGTCACAGTAAGGCTATGTCAGAGGTGTTTATGTGATATTACCATGAGGCTATTATGTCAGTGGTAAGGCTGAAGTCACAGTGAGTTTGTGAGTCATAGTGAGCCTGTGATGGCACAGTCAGGTTGTAATGTCGCAGTGAGTCTCTGAGGACCCAGTGTAATTAGGATGTCCCCGTGAGGCACTGATGACACTGTAATGTTATGATGATACTGTAGAGGCTTGATAGCACAGTGAGGCTGTGATATTAGTGGTGAGGATGATTTCACAAATAGGCTGTGATGTCACTGGTGAACGTGTGATGTCACAATAAGGCTGGAATGTCAGTAGTGAGAAAGATGTCATAGAGTGTCAGTGAGGTAACTTTTGAGGCTGTGATGCTAGTGGTGAACCTATTACATGATAGTGACACTGGTGAGGCTGTGTGGTTAAAGGCTGTGCTGTCACTAGTATGGCAATTATGTCAATGACAACGCTAATTTCAAAGGTGAGGTTGTGCTGTCACCGGTGAGGCCCTGATGTCACGCTGAGGCTGTCATGTCACTGTGAAGGTTGTATGTCCTGTGGACTTTCATGTCACCATGAGGTGATATCCCTCTGGAAGCTGTGTTGTCACAATGAGAGTGGAATGTCAGTGGCAAGTCTGATATCAGAATGAGGCTATGATGTAACAGATGAGTCAATGATATCAGTGGGCAGGTTTTGAGGTCACTGTGAGGCTGGGATGTCGCAGTAAGACTCTGATGTCAGGGCTGATTCTATGAGATGTCTGTGCATCTGTGATCTTATGGGTTATGCTTGGATTTCACAGAGGTTAGGATGTCAGTGGTGAGGCTGTGCAGTCACACTGAGGCTGTGATGTCAGAGGAGAGGCTGTGATGTCACTGAGGCAGTGATGTTACTGTGAGGTTGTGATATCACAGTGAGGCTGGGATGTTACTGGTGAGGCTGTGATGCCATAGCGAAGCTGTGGTGACACTGTTGAGGCTGACACATGACCATGAGCCTGAGATGTCACTGATGAGGTTGTGATGTCATAGCGAGGCTCGTCAGGATGTCGGTGGTGTCATTGATGCTATGATTTTGGATGCTAGGTTATGTCAGAGTGAGGTTGTGATGTCACAGTGAAGCTGATGTCAGAAATGAGGCTATAAAGCCAGTCAGGCTGTGATATCACTTTGAAGCTCTGATGTCACTGTGGAGCTGTGACATCCCAGAGAGGTTGTGATTTCACTGTGAGGCTGGGCGGTCACTCTGGAAGATGTGATGTCAGTGGCAAAGCTGATTTCACCAAGAGGCTATGATGTAACAAGTGAATCTATGATGTAACATGTTAGATTGTGAGGTCGCAGTGAGACTGTGAGGTCACTGTGAGGCTATGATAGCTGTCAGAAGATTGATGTCACAGTGAGGCAGTGATGTAACATGTGAGGCTATGAGGTCACTCTATGATGTCAAAGGCTATGATGTCACTTCTTAGGCTGTCATTTCACTGTGAGCCTGTGCTCTCTGTGGTGAGGCTCTGGTGTCATGATAAGCTAGGTAGGATGCCCGTGGTGAGGCTGTGAGGTCATAGTGAAGCTGAGAAGTCACAGTGAGGCTGTGATGTCACAGTGCTGTTGTGCTGTCACAGTGCCACTATGAGGTCAGTGGTTTGGCTGTGATTTCAGAAGTGAGACTGATGTGAGAGATAAGGATGAGATGTAGCATTGACAATGTGTTATGACAGCTGAGAGTGTGATGCTACAGTGAGGTTGTGAGGTTATGATGTCACAATGAGGCTGTGGTGTCACAGTTAGCCTGTCATATCAGTGGTGAGGTTGTGATGTCACAATGAGGCTGTGTTGGCACAGTGTGGTCGTGATGTCACAGTTACATTGTTATGTCACAGTGAGCTTGTGATGTCAGCGGTAACTGCTTTCACAGGGAGACTATGTCATTAGTGAGGCTGTATTGTCACTGGTGAGGCTCTAATATCAGTGAGTTTATTGTATCAAACCGAGGCTGTGATGTCACAGTGAGGCTATGATATCTAAGTTGAAGCTTTATGTCACCCTGAAGCTTTGATGGCATAGTATGACTGTGATGTCACAATGAGATTGTTAGGCTGTGATATCACTGGGAAAGTTGTGATGTCTCAGTGAAGTGTAATGTGAATAGCAACATTGTGGTGTCGCAGGGAGGCTGTCATGTTTCAGTGAGTCTGTGAGGTCAGTTGTGAGGCTGTGGAGCCATAGTGAGGCTAGGTAGAGTGTCATGAATGAGCGTGTTATGTAGCATTGCAGCTATGATTTCAGAGGTGAGCCTGCGATGTCATATTGAGGCTGTGATAAAACAGGGAAGCTATAACATTAGAGTTGATACTATGATGTCACAGTTGGGCAATGATTTCAGAGGTGAGCCTGTGAGGCTATAGTAATGCACTGATGTCACACTGAGGCCGTATCCTCATAGTTGGGGCTGTGATGTCAAAGTGAGGCTTTGGTGTCACCATGAGCCTGTGATGTCACCTTCAAGAATGTGAGGTCACAGGGAGACTATGATGTCGGTGAGAAGGCTGATGTCCCAGTGAGGCTCTGATGTCAGTGTGTTGCTGTGATATCACATTGAGGCTGTGATGTCACAGTGAGGTTATGTCAGAGGTGTGTATATGAGGATACCATGAGGCTATTATGACAGTGGGAAGGCTGATATCACAGTGACTTTGAGATGTCACAGTGAGGCGGTGATATCACTGTCAGATTGTAATGTCACAGTGACGCTGTGAGGACACAGTGTGGCTCTGATATCACAGTGAGGCTCTGATGACACAGTGATGTTTTGATGTCACTGGGGAGGTTTGGATGGCACAAAAAGGCTGTAATGTTAATGGTGAGGCTGATGTCACAATGAGGCTGTGATGTCACTAGTGAATGTGTGATGCTGTAATAAGGCTGGAATGTCAGTGGTGAGAAAGATGTCATAGTGAATCTATGTTGTCATTGGTGAGGCCATGATGTCAGTGATGTCATTGGTGAGTCCATGATGTCAGTGATGAAGCTATTACATGATAGTGACCCTGTTTAGACTGTGACTTCCAAGGTTGTGTAGTCACTGGCATGGCAGAGATGTCAGTGTTCAGTTGTGAGGCTGTGGAGCTACAGCAAAGCTAGGCGGGATGTAAGTGCTGTCACTGATGGTATGATTTCAAAGGTTAGTCTGTTGTGTCATAGTGAAGCTGTGATATCAGAGGAGAAGCTGTGATGTCACTGTGAGTCAGTAATGTAAGAAATGAGGCTATAATGCAACAGTCATGCTGTGATATCACTTTGAAGCTGTGATTTCACTATGAGGTTGTGACATCACAGAGAGCTTGTGATGTCACAGTGAGGCTGTGAGGTCACTATGGAAGATGTGATTTCAGTGGCAAGTCTGATTTCACCTTGAGGCTATGTTGTAACAAGTGAGTCTATGATGTAACAAGTTAGATTGTGAGGTCACTGTTAAGTTCTGATATCTGTGGGGAGATTGATATCACAATGAGGCAGTGTTGTAACATGTGAGGCTGTGGTGTTACTGTTTATGATGTCAAAGGTATGATATCACTGCTGAGGCTGTCACATCACTGTGAGCCTGTGCTATGTTTGTGAGGATGTGGTGTCATGGTAAGGCTAATTATGCTACCTGTGGTGAGACTGTGATATCACAATGTGGCTGTGATGTCACCATGAGGCTGTGCTGTCACAGTGAAGCTATGAGGTCAGTGTCGTGTCCTTATCCAACCAATCTGGCATACGAGTTCCCAGTTTGGAAAAGATGGATTCAAAATAACATCTTTTGGAAAAAGAACATGGCATTATTTGAAATAAGTAAGGAAAATAAATAAAATACCACAATTGTCAGGTCTTGTTTCTGCCCAGTTCAGGTTTAAAGACTGCTCCCTGGGGAATGTCCCAGTAGCACCTATGTGCAGGTGCTAGGAATTCCTTTCTAGATTAAATTTAAGTTTTGCATCGGCAGGAAGAATTCTTCTGGGAATTGGGTGTACCTCCTACCTGTTCTTAAGTTTTTTGGGACTAACTTCCTTCTCCCTGATCTAGAGAAAAAGCCTGCTTTTAAATTTAAATCAAATATCAACTAGATATTTTATATCATCTAGTCACACATAGTAAGAAGACTTCTTAGCCAGAATGTATACACTGATTTTAAAGAAATTAGAGAGCAACTTCAACAGTCTTAAAACATAGGTGGGTAAATTCTAAGAACTAATTCAGATTCTTGAAATATGAGACTATGTCATTTGTTCAGTAGAACTTTTAAAGGATGTTTGATGCATCATGGATTGTAATTTCTGCTATCATGGGAGGAATTGTTCTTTTAATAATTATATTGCTCAAGTGTTCCCTTCAGCATATCTCTCAGCAGTGCTCCAGCAACAACACCATGCTACAGGTGCTTATGACCCTTGAGCATCCAAGTCATGGCCCCCCTAGAGACGCAGTTCAAGCTTAGATTGCATAGATTCATGAGGCCTTGGTCTAATCTACTACCCACATATTCTGGTATGTGTTTCCAACGTGAGGTCCTTCGAGGGCTGGTAGTCAATGATGGGTAAGATCCTGCGAGACAGAACGAAGTAAGAGAGTCACTGGTCCATTATGCTGGTAGCCCTCTGAGGTGGGGTCAACAAGGTCAGAGCAAAGAACTCTGGCTCCTGCTGACTGTCAAAAAGGATGGATATGTTGGAGGAATGGACCAAGCAGGCCTGTATTGTCTGTACGGGCCACATGGAACTTCTCCAAGCTAAAACCTGCTGCCATGCCTGGTGCTGATGTCAATCTGCCTGACTGAGAGGACCAACCTGGACAGGACAGCAGCAAAAGTTCATACTATAACTTATGGGATATTGGGCAAACATATAGTTATTTGTAATGAAAAACATGTTCTTTATTGAAATCTAAAGGAGCTCATTCCTATCCTCTTATAATAAGACTTTAATTTAACAGGTTTTTATCTCTGGCCAGGGGGTGACATCCAATACCCATCAGGATGGAGTCAAGGGTATTGTAGGAGCAGCAAAACTGAAAGAAAATCAACAAACCATATTTCAGAACATCAGAGACTCTATATCAACCACCTGGAACTAGGCCAGCCTAATATCTCCCCATCCTGAACCTCGGGGAAATTTGTGGAAGAGGGGGCGGTAAGATTGTAAGAGCACAAGGATGGGAAGAGTAATGATATGCAAGATACTCCACACAAATTAGGGCTGAAGAAATCATAATAGGACTTTACATCTAGCATGGACTAAAGGCACTAGGATCCTTGGAGGCTAGGGACTGACAGTAACAATAGTGTTCCTAAGCTTAAGGGGAACACAGGAAAGGGTTCTGGGAAATGCCCCTGGGTCCATTCACCTCATGGGAGAGGAGAACCCAGAGGAGAGTGGCATGCACAGTAAAGGATGCTCTGGGGAAGGGGGGCAGACATTGGGGGATGGGCACGAAGGGGGGAGGGGAAGGGGAGCAGGGGGGTCGGGGGAAGGTGGAGAGAGGGAGGGGACTGGTGTACCTGTTAAGTTTGTATGAGTGGAAATAATAATAATAGAAAAGGACTCATTCCTCCTCTGTGTATTTTAAAAAATGCAGTCTCTGTTAAAACAATGACAACTACATGAGCTCAGCCCCATGGCTATTTGGTGGAGCATTATAGATTAGCTAGATTTGGAAATACTGGGAGAATGGTCCTGATAAATGCCTTTATCCTCAAGCAATGGCTTAGATTTTTAAAAAAATGTCCACCCTGAAGGTGACTTCGATTGTCTGAAGAACCTGTCTCTTTACAAGTAGAAACACTTTACCCTAAAATTTTGTATATAAAACCAGTCACAAAGTTTCAATTAAGGGGATCCAGATTCACTCAGCCTAGAGAGTTGTGTGTTTCTGTTCTCCATCAGCTGAATCCTTGCCTCACCTGGTTTGGGGGAGCCTGGTTTCAAGGCTGAGGCTGTGACCTGAAGCAGTTTGGCTGTGGTTTCAGAAGTGAGACTGATGTGAGACATGATACTGAGATGCCACATTGATGATGTGATATAATTGCTGAGGCTATGATGCCACAGAGAGACTCTGTTGGCACAGTGGGGCTGTGATGTCACAGTGAGATTGTGATGTCAGTAGTGACTGTGCTTTCACAAGGAGACTATGTCATTGTTGAGGCTGTATTGTCACTGTTGAGGCTCTGATGTCACAGTGAGTTCATAGTGTCAATCTGAGGCTGTGATGAAGTCAGAGGTGAAGCATTATGTCACAGTGATGCTTTGATGGCACGGTATGGCTGTGATATCACTGTGAGGTTGTGATGTCACTGAGGAAGTTGTGATATCAGTGTGAGTTTGTGATGTCAAAAGTGACTGTGGTGTCACAGGGAGGCTGTCATGTTTCAGTGAGTCCGTGAAGTATTTGGCGAGGCTGTGGTTCCAGACTGAGGCTACATATGATGTCAGTGATGAGGTTGTGATGTCTCATCGAGGTATGATTTCAGAGTGAGACTGTGATGTCATAGTGAGGCTGTGATGAAATAGTGAGGCTACAATGTCAGAGTCGATGCTGTGATGTCACAGTAGGGCCATGATTTCAGGGGTGAGACTGTAATGTCATAGTGAGGCTGTCGTGTAACAGTGAGGATTTAAACTATGAGTTGAGGTGGGATGTCATAGTGAGGCTGTGTTTTCACCAGTGATGCCATGATATCACGGTGAAGCTATGATGTCAGTGGAGTTAAAAAATGAAATCACAGTGAGGATGTGATTCAGTAGTGAGGCTGTGATGTGAGAATGAGGCTGATGTGACTGATGTGGGTATGATGTCACAGTGAGTTTGATATGTCACAGGTGAGGCTATGATAACACCGTGTGGTTTTGATGTCACCATGTGGCTTTAATGTAACCATGAGCCCTTGATGTCAAGAATCCTTGATGTCACAGGAAATTGGTGTCATGGAAAAGGTTGTGCAGTCACAGTGAGACTGTGATATCAGCAGCAAAGCTGATGTCACAGTGAGACTGTGATGTCTGCAGCAAAGCTGATGTCACAATGAGTCTAGGTGATGCTGTGATATCACTTTAAGGCTGTAATTTCACAGTGAGGCTGTCTGGTATTTATGTGATGTCGCCATGAGGATATTATGTCAGTGTCAAGGCAGAAGTCACAGTGAGTTTGTAATATCACAGTGAGGCTGTGATGTTACTGTCAGGTTGTAATGTCACAATGAAGATGTGAGGTTACTGTGAGGCTGTGATATTGCAGTAAGGCTCTGACCTGAGGGCTGAATCTATGATATGTCAGAGATTCTGTGATGTCAAGGATGATGCTTGGATTTCACAGTGAGTTTAGGACATCAGTGGTGAGGCTGTGTAGTCACACTGAAGCCGTGATGTCAGAAGAGAGGATATGATGTCACTGTGAGGTGGTGCTATTACTATGAGGTTGTGATATCACAGGGAGGCTGTGATATCAGTGGTGATAGATTATGACATCACAGTTCAGTTATGCTTTGATTGCATGGTATAGCAGTGAAGTCACAGTGAAGCTGTAATATCAGAGGTGAGGCTGTGATGTCACAGTGAGGCTGTGATGTCAAAGGTGAGACTATGATGTCACAGTGAGGCCTTTATTTCACAAATGAGGCTTTAATGCCAGAGTGAGTCTGAGATATCATTGTGAGGCTGTGATGTCACTGTGAGTCTGTGACTTCACAGACAGGTTGTGATGTCACAGTGATGCTGGGAGGTCACTGTGGAAGATGTGATATCAGGCTGTGGCATGAAGCTATTCTGTAAAAAGTGAGTCAATGATGTAACAGGTTAGACTGGGAGGCCACAGTGAAGTTGTGATATATCTGGGAAGATTGATGTCATAATGAGGCAGTGATGTAACATGTGAGGCTGTGGTGTCACAGATTATGATGTCAAAGGCTATGATGTCACATGACTGTGACCCTGTGCTATCTGTGGTGAGGCTGTGGTGTCATGGTAAGGCTAGGCAAGATACTAGTGGTGAGGCTATGATGTTACAGTGTGGCTGTGATGTCACCATGAGGGTATGATGTCACTCTGATGCTGTGATGTCACCGTGTGTCTGTGAGGTCACAGTGTGGCTGTGAGTTCAGTGGTTAGGCTGTGATTTCAGAAGTGTGACTGATGTGAGAGATGAGGCTGAGATGTTGCATTAATGAAGAGATATAAATGGTGATGCTGTGATGCCACAGTGAGGATATGATGTCATCATGAGGCTGTGATGTTATCGTTAGGTTGTGATGTCAAAGTGAAGCTGTGATGTCAATGGTGATTGTGCTTTCACAGGGGGACTATATCATTGGTCAGACTGTATTGTCATTGGTGAGGCTCTAATGTCACAGTGAGTTCATTGTCTCAAACTGGGACTGTGATGGCTCTGAGGCTATGATGTCAGAAGTTAAGTTTTATGTCACTGTTTTGCTTTGATGGCACATATTGCTGTGATATTACAATAAGCATAGGATATCACTGTGAGGTTGTGATATCACTGGAGAAGTTGTGATGTCACAGTGAGGTTGTGATGTCAATAGCAATCCTGTGGTGTCACAGGAATGCTGACACGTTTCAGTCAGTCCGTGATGTGAGTGGTGAAGCGGTGGTGTCATAGTGAGACTAGGTAGGAAGTCAGAAATGAGGGTGTGATGTCTCATTGAGGCTAAGATTTCAAAGGTGAACCTGTGATTTCATAGTGGGTGTAACAGTTACTCTTAACTATAGATGTGAGAGAACACTCAAAGTCAATCAACTTAAGGGAGAAAGGGAGGTTTATTCAACTTATGGTTCCAGAGGGAATAAACAGTGTCTCAAAGCAGAGGCGTCATGGCTGGCTGGCCAAAGCTGGAGGAGGATAAGTCACCACAGACATCTTAGAAACTGAGAGCTGCAGACTGCTTGCTGCAAAGGCAGACTTCTCCTGAAGGTAGAGTGGGACTAATCCACCTCAAGGCCCACCCCCTGTGACGGCCTTCCTCCAGCGAGGCTCCACCTCTCAAGGTGCCATGACCTTGCCAAGCATATGAGAATGTGAGGGTCACATTTCAAACCATAACACTCCATCCCTGGCCCCCACAGGCTCACTGCTATCTCATTATGCAAAACATACTCGATCCAACTTTAAAAGTCTTCATAGACTACATCAGTAGTCCCAACACAATCCAAAAGTCCAAAGTCCAAAACTTCCTGTAAAATCAAAACACAAGTTACATATTTCCAACATACAATGGTGCAGAATAAACATCCCCATTCCAAAAGGAAAGAATGGGGGCATATCCAGGAAAGATCGGTCCATTACAAGACCAAAAACCAACAGGATATACTCCAAATCTTGGAGCTCCAAGTCCAACAGGTGAGCCTCTTGTTGAAATCATCTCAGTTCCAAAGGGCTTTAGTTCCTTCCATCCCTCGAATGAAGCTGCCCATAGAATACGTTGCTTTTTTGAGCTGGCTTTTCCCATGGTATACATCTCTCCTTGGCAGGTGTCCCACGTTGTTTCTGGCATCTCTAACATCTTTACTACTCAATGGCAAACCAGACTTTAATTCCACAACACTAACTGTCCATCTTCGGCCTCTAAACTGCAGACTTCTTGCCTCATGATGCCTGGATTCTGCCAATTTTTGAAACCTTGGAGGACAACTCCATGATCTCCTCCCTCTTGCATCATGATGCCTCTAAAACCAGAACCATGTGGACGACTTTGCCAATACTAGCCCCTATGAATCACAGCTGATTCCACTTCTCTATGCTGGCCATGTCTTTCACTCCTGAGCAGTTGCTTGCTTGGTAAGAGAAACCAACTCTTGCTTTGGAACTCCACCTTTTAGCTCCAATCGTCTGAAAGAATTTGCGTTCTTATGAGTGGGAGCCTTCCCTGAGAATCTTGCCCTCAAGCTAGGGCCTCTCTTTATTCAAATTGAGAGTAGGCTTTCATTTCCAAATGGAGCTAATGTTTTCAACAGCCATTTTGTTTTCTGCTTCTTCTTGGTTCAACTCTTTAAGTTTGCCATTATATTTTTCATTAGTGGTTTTACAGTTTTTGCTTCTTCCTGCCTGATTCTTTGATCTTTTTCCTAACTCTGAAGAAAACTAAAAAGTAGCCATATCACAATGTCAAGACTACATTGCTTTGAAATTTTCTCCACCACGCACTCCAGCTTAACTTCAGGCAAGCTTTCAGGATGAGGGCAAAACTTCACTAAACTCTCAGGCAACACATGGTTCCATGTGTCATTCGTCCAGTTGCAAACACAGTCTCTGTTCCCCTCTGGACCACCACAAGCTAGGCTTCCACTGACTGCATTTTTCACAGCATTGCTCTCCTCTGAGCTCTCATGAGAAAGGCCCCTTTGGCCCAACTGCCATGACGCAAAGACTTTCCCAGCACAAAGTCCCAAAGTTCTCCATATTTCTCCCAAAACACAATTCCAAAGGCACATTAGCCACACCATAGCATTGGTCATACTGCTGGGTACCAACTTCTCTCAACTTCACAAACAACTTCACTTTGTGATACCAGCTGTTTTTAATCTCACAGCAATACTCCATTACCTGGTACCAATTTCTGTAACAGTTAGTCTTAACTATTGCTGTGAGAGAACACTCAAAATCAATCAACTTAAGCGAGAAAAGGAGATTTATTCAGCTTACGGTTCCAGAGGGAAGATACAGTCTCTCAAAAAAGAAGGGGCAGGGCTGGATGGACAAAGCTGGAGGAGGCTAAGTCACTGCAAACATCTTGGAAACAGAGCTGCAGACTGCTTGCTGCAAAGCAGACTTCTCCTGAAGGTAGAGTGGGACTAATCCACCCACCCCTTGTGAATGCCTTCCTCCAGCAATGCTCCACTTCTCAAGATGCCATGACCTTGCCAAGCACATGAGACTGTGGAGGTCATATTTCAAACCATAACAGTGGCTTTGAGTGAAACATTGAGACTATAACGTCAGAATCAATGATGTAATATCACTGTTGGCCAATGATTTCAGAGGTGAGCCTGTGATGTCATAATGAAGCTATGATTTCACAGTGAGACTAAAACCTCAAAGGTGAGGCTGTGATGTCACAGTGAGGCTCTGATGCCCCCATGAGGTTTTGATGTCACCGTGTTGCCTGTGGTGTCACTGTGACCCTGTGATATCATAGAGATTTGGTGATGTTACAGTGGAGGCTGTGAGGTCAGAGTGTGTCTGTGATGTCAGTGGCAAGGCTGATGTCACAGTGAGTTTGTGTTGTCACAGTGAGGCTGTGCTGTCACTGATATGGCTTTGATGTCACACTGAGGCTGTGATGTAATTGTGAAGGTTGTACATCACTATAGGCTGTCATGTCACCATAAGTTAATATCACTCTGGAAGCTGTGATGTGACAATGAGGCTGTGATGTCAGTGGCAAGATTGATGTTGCTTTGAGCCCATGATGTATCAAGTGAGCCTGTGGTGTCAGTGGGCAAGTTGTCTCACTTGATGTATCAAGTGAGTCTGTGATGTCACAGTGAGGCTCTGATGTCAGGGCTGATTCTATGAGATGTCAGTGAGGCTGGGATGACACTGTTGAGGTTGTGATGTCACATCGTAGCTGTTGTGTCACTGTTTAGGCTGTCATGTGATCATTAGCCTCAGATGTCAGTATTTAAGCTGTGGTGTCATAGCGAGGCTAGGCAGGATGTCCGTGATGTTACTGATGCTATGATTTCAGAGGTTAGTCTGCTATGTTACAGTGAGGCTTTTATGTCAGATTTGAAGCTGTGAGGTCACAATGAGACTGTGATGTCAGAAATGGATCTATAATGCCACAGTGAGTCTATGATATCACTTAGAAGCTTTGACGTCACAATGAGTCTGTAGTATAACAGATCTTGTGATGTCACTGGAAGTGGTGATTTCACTGTGATGCTTTGGCATTACAAAGAAGTTGTGTTTCATGAGGCTGTGAGATTAATGTGGAAGATACAATGTCAGTGGCAGGACTGATTTCACCATGAGGTTATGATGTAACATGTGAGTCTATGATGTAACTGGTTAGGATGTGAGGTCACAGTGAGGATGTGAGGTCACTGAGAGGCTGCGGTATCTGTGGAAAGATTGATGTCACAGTGAGGCAGTGATGTAATATGTGAGGCTGTGGTGTCACAGGTTATAATGTCAAAGGCTATGATGTCACTGCTGAGGCTGTCACATCATTGTGAGCCTGTGCTATCTGTGGTAAGGCTATGTTGTCTTAGTAAGGATAGATAGGATACCAGTGGTGACTCTGTGATGTCACAGTAAGGCTGTGATGTCACACTGCAGCTGTGAGGTCAGTGGTTAAGCTGTCATTTCAGAAATGAGATGGATATATGAGATGAGGCTGAAATGTCGCATTGATGATATAATATAACTGGTGAGGCTCTAATACCACAGTGAAGTTATAATGTCACCATGAGTCTATTATGTCCATGGCAAGGCTGATATCACAGTGAATTTGTGATGTCACAGTGAGACAGTGACTGCACTGTTAGTTTGTAATGTCGCAGTGAGGCTGTGTGGATACAGTGTGGCTATGACAACACAGTGAGGCTCTGATGACACAGTGATGTTGTGCTGTCATTGAAGAGAGTTGGATGGCAGTGTGAGGTACTGATGTTAGTAGTAAGGATGTGATTTTAGTAGTTAACTGTGATATAAGGATGAGACTGAAGTGAATGATGAGGGTATGATGTCACAGTGAGGCTGGCATGTCACTTGTGAGGCTGTGATGCCACCATGAGGGTTTGATCTCACCGTGTGGCAGTGCTTTCACCATGAGCCTGTGATGTCACATGTAGATGGTGATGTCACGGTGGAGGCTGTGAGGTACAGTGAGACTGTGATATCAGTGGAAAACTGATGTTACAGTGATGCTATGATGTCAGTGGTGATGCTGTATGAAAAATTGAGACTGTGATGTCACAGTGAAACTATGTCAGAGGTGTGTATTTCATGTCACCATGAGGCTATTACATGATTGGCAAGGCTGTTGTCACAGAGAATTTGTGATGTCACAGTGAAACTATGATGACACTGTCAGGTTTTAATGTCACAGTGATATTGTGATGTTAATGGTGAGGCTGATGTCACAATGAGGCTGTGATGTCAGTGGTGAAGGTGTGATGTTGCAAGAAGACTGTAATGTCAGTGGTGAGAAAGATATCATAGTGAGTCTATGATGTCACTGGTGAGGCTATGATGTTAGTGGTGAACCTATTGTGAGACAGTGACCCTGGTGAGGCTGTGATGTCAAAGGTGTGTTGTCACTGATGTGGCGTGATGTCAATGTTCTGCTTAATGTCAGTGGCAATGCTGATATTACAGGTGAGGCTGTGCTCTCACTGGTGAGGCTTTGATGTCACAATGAGGCTGTGATGTCAGTTGTAAGACTGATGCCACAATGAGGCTATGATGTAACAGGAAATGCTGTAATGTCAGTGGCCAGTCTGTGAGTTGACAGTCTATGATGCCACCATGAGACTTGGATGTCACCTTGTGGCTGTGGTGTCGCTGAGATACTGTAATGTCACAGGCAATTGGTGATGTCTTGATGGAGTCTGTGAGGTCACAGTAAGATTGTGATGTTGGTGCCAAGGCTTATGTCACATTAAGGCTATGATGTCAGTGGTGATACTGTGATGTCACATTGAAGCTGTGATGTCACATTGAGGCTATGTCAGAGGTCTATATGTGATGTCACCCATGAGGGCAATATATCAGTGGCAAGGCTTCTGTCACAGAGGTTTTTTGATGTTACACTACCTCTGTGATGTCAATAGCCACACTATCGTATCACTGGGAGCTTGTCATGTTTTAGAGAGCCTGTGAGGTCAGTGGTGATGGTGTGATGTTGCATTGAGGCTATGATTTCAGAGGTTAACCTGTGATGTCACAATGAGGCTGTGTTGTCACCAGTGAGTCTGTGATATCAGACTGAGGCTGTGATGTTAGTGAAGCAAGACTACGACATCACAGTGAGGATGTGATTTTAGTGGTTAGACTGATTTCAGAATGAGGCTGGTGTGAGTGATGAATGAATGATGTCAAGTGATGAGTGAATCATTACAGAAGTTAGCCTGATATGTCAAAGTGAGGCTATGATGTTAGAGATGAGGCTCAGATGTCACAATGAGGCTGTGACATCATAGAGAGGTTGTGATGTCACTGTAAAGTTGTGAAGTCACAGTAAGGCTGTGATGTCAGTGGCAAGACTAATGACACAATGAGGCTATGATGTAACAGGTGAGCCTAAGGTGTCAGTAGGTAGGCTGTGAGGTTACTATGAGGCTGTGAAGTCACAATGAGGCTCTGATATCAGGGCTGATTTTCTGAAATATCACTGAGGCTGTGACGTCAGGGGTGATTCTTGAATTGTACAATGAGGTTAGTATGTCAGTGGTGAGGATGTGCAGTCACACTGAGCTCATGGAGGTCATAGAAAGCTCACAGTGGTAATTGGGAGCTCACAGTGGTCATATAACACATTGGTCATAGAGAGCTCAGCGCTATCATAGAGAGCTCACAATGGTCATAGGTCACAGTGGACACAGAGAGCTCATAGATGTCAGAGAATGCTCCCAGTGGTCATAGACAGTTGACAATACTCAAAATTCAAAATGGTCATACAGCACTCACAGTGGTCATAGAGAGCTTACAGTGCTCATAGAGAACTTACAGTGATCATAGAAAGCTAACAGTGGTCGTAACCTCTCATGGTCACTAAGATCTGATATTACTCATAACGAACTCATGATGGTCATAGTTCATAGCGTTCATAGAGAGCTCACAGTTGTCAAGAAAGCTAACAGTGGTCATAGAGAGCTCATAATGGACAATGAGAGCTCACAGTGGCATAGATCTTAGTGGTCACAGAGAACTCATAGTGGTCATGACTGTTCGCTATGATCATGACCAATGTGTTATATGACCACTGTGAGCTCCCAATTACCACTGTGAGCTTTCTATGACTTCCATGAGCATGAATAATGTGAGATTTCTATGACCAATGTGAGCAATGAACACTCTGAACTCTCTATGACAGCTGTGAGTTCTCTATGACCACTATGACCTATGACCACTGTGAGTTTTCTATGAGCACTATGAGCTCTCAATGACAACTTTGGGCTATGACCACTGTCAGCTGTCAATGATCACTGTAAGCATTCTATATATACTGTGAGTTCTCTGTGATTACTGTGAGCTATGACCACTGTGAGCTCTGACCACATAGCTCATAATGTTCATAGGGAGTTCATTGTAATTATGGCTCATAGTAACTCATAGAGAAGTAATAGTGGTCATAAAAAGCTCAGAGTGGTAATAGCTAGCTCACAGTGGTCATAATTCATAATGGCCGTAGGGAGCCCATAGTGGCCACAGAGAGCCCACAGTGATCATATCTCATATTTTTCATAGAAAGCCTACAGTGGTCATATGTTATAGTGCTCATAGGTAGCTCAGAGTGGTCATAGAGACCTCACAGTGGTCATATCTCACAATGGTCATGGAGAACTGATAATTGTTATAGAGAGCTCAAACTGGTCATAGGTTGTAGAATTGATACAGACCTCACTGTGGTCACAGACCATAGTGGTCATAGATAGCTCATAGTGTTCATAGTTCCTAGTGGTAACATAGAGCTCACATTGGTCACAGAGAGCTCATAGTGGTCATAGCTCATATTGGACATACAGAGATCAGATTGGTCATAGTTTACTGTGGTCATAGAGAATTCATAATTTCGCAAAGATTTAATGGTGCTCATAGCTAATAATGGTGATACAATGCTCATAGTGATCATATATCATAATCATAGAGAGCTCATAATCATAATAGAGAGTTCATAGTCATCACATCTCATCATGGTCATAGAGAGTTCAGGGACCTCAAAATACAGCTGACAGTGTTCGTAGAAAGCTGACAATGATGATAGAGAACTCACTGTGGTCCTAAAGCGCTCACAGTGATTATAGATTATTTTCAATGTGGACATAGATAGCTCAAAGTCATCATAGAGAGCTAACAGTGGTCATAGAGAGCTCAAAGTGGTCACAAAGAGCTCACAGTAGTCATAGCTCATAGTGGTCATAGAGAGCTCATAGTCATCATAGAGCATTAGCAATAGTCATAGAGAGGTAACAATGGTCATAGAGATTTCACTGCTCATAGGTCATAGTGCTCATAGAGAGCTCACAGTGGTTATAGAGAGCTCACAGTTGCCATGGAGAGTTCACAGTCATTATGTAAAGGTCAAAGTCACCGTAGAGAACTCACAGTGTCCATAGAGAGCTCAAGTTGTCATACCTCATACAGGTCATAGAGAGCTCAGTGTTGTCATAGAGAGCAGACATTGGTCATAGAGAGGTAAAATCATCATAGAAAGTTCACATTGATCATAGAGAGCTCACAGTGGTCATACAGAGCTCACACAAGTCAAAGAAAACTCATATTAATCATAGCTCACTATGGTAACAGAGAGTTCACAGTGGACATAGCTCATAGGGGTCATAGAGATCTCATAGTGATCATAGAGAGCTTACAGCAGTCATATAAAACTCATAATAACCACAGAGGGCTTAAGGTGGTCATAGCTCCAAGTGGACATAGAACATACTGGTCAAAAGGAGATCATAGATATAGAGAGATCGAAGTTGTCATAGAGAGCTCACAGGGCTCACAGAGAGCTAACGGTGGACAAAGTATGCTCACAGTTTTCACGGAGAGCTCACAGTGCTCATAGAGAGCTCATAGTGCTCATAATTCATAGTCTTCATAGAGGACTCATAGTGGTCATAGAGTGCTCACAGTGGTCATAGAGTGCTTGAGATCAAAGTGATCATAAAGAGGTCACAGTGTCCAAGAGTGCTATCAGTGGTCATAGCTCCTAATGCTTATAGAGAGCTAATAGTGGCCATGCAGTGTCCACACTGGTCATAGCTCACAGTGGACATAGAGAATTCACAGTGTTCATAATTCATAGTGGTAACAGAGACCACAAAGTGGATATAGATCATAATGGTCAGAGAAAACTCATTGTAGTCACAGAGAACTCATAGAGGACATAACTGCTAGTTGTCATACAAAGCTCACAGTAGTCACAGCTCACAGTTGTCATAGAGAGCTTATAATGGACAGTAAGAGCTCACAGTGTTCATAGCTCATAATAGTCATGGAGATGACACAGTGGTTATAGCTCACAGTAGTCATAGAGTGCTCCAGTTGTCAGAGGTTTTAGTGCTCAAAGAGAGTTCAAAGTCATAGAGAGCTCATAGTAATCTTAGTTCACTGAGGTCACTGACAGCTCATAATGGTCATTGAGAGCTCACAGTGGTCATAGAGAGCTCACAGTGTCATAGGGAACTCATAGGGCTCATAGCTAACAGAGGTTATTGAGAGTTCATAATGGTCATAGCTCACAAAGGACTTAGAGAGCTTATAGTGTCTTAGAGAGATCACAGTCACCATAGCTCACAGTGGACATAGAGAGCTTACAATATTCATAATTCATAATGATCACAGACAGTTCTGAATGATCTTAAATTATAATGGGCCTAAAGAGTTTACAGTGGTCATAGAGAATTCATAATGGAGAATAAGAGTTCAAAGTGATCATTCCTCATAACAATCATAGAGATGACATGGTGATCATAGCTCATAGTGGTTATAGAAAGCCCAAAGTGATTCTAGCTCACAGTGAAATCATAGAGAAATCATAATCGTCATAGATACCTCAAAGTATTCATAGGCCACCGTGGTGATAGAGAGCTAACATTGGTCATAGATCATAGTCCTCATAGAGTGTTCACAGTGGTCATAACTCATAGTCTACATAGATAGCTTATTGTGGCCTTAGAAAGTTGATAGTGGTAATATCTTATAGTGGTTATAGAGAGCTCACAATGGCCATAACTCATAGTGGTCATAGAGAGCTCATAGTGGTGACAGAGAGCTCACAGTGGTCGTACTCACAATGGTCATAAAAAGCTCATAAGGGATATAGAAAACTCACAATGGTCATAGCTCATAGTGGTCATACAGAGCTCACAGTGGTCAAAGATCATAGTGGTCATAGAGAGCTTACAGTGATCATAGGTCTGTGTGCTCATAGATAGGTTGAAGGGGTCATAGGTATTTCACAGTGGTCATAAAGAGCTCAAAGTGGTCATAGATAGCTAACAGTGTTCATAGCTCAGAGTGGTCAAAGAGAACTCATAATCATCATAGAGAGGTCATGTCCCAAAGTGGTGACAGAGAGCACCACTGTTCAGTTCATAGTGGTCATATGGTGCCAACAGAGGTCTGCCGGGCTCATGGCAGCTAGTGCAGAAGGGAATGCTGGTCTAGCCAGGCACAACTCAGGGCTGAGCAGCAAGATGAGTGTCGCTGGCCCTAATCCTTCTCACTACTGGGGAAAAACTCACCAGGTCGGGAGCTCTGTCAAAGCAGGAAAAGCTTCTTTATTCCAACAGTCTGGCCCTTATATATCCCAACAGACATCCCACAAGTCCTAGCGTGAGTCTTTGCTGATTGGCCCTCTCAGCTAGGCAGTTTAACAGCACCAACTGTAGAAGGCAGTGTCACGAGATTTGTAGTCTCATGAGATTATTATGGGCTAGTGGGGCGTTACTATGGGCCAGTTGCTGTTGCTACCTAAGGCTATATTGCATCAGCCACAAGGCTGTGCTGAATTATGCTGGTGAGGCAGCTTAAACAGATCATGAAACTCTAGCCAGGCTCAGGAAGTTCCAATAGGCCTTGTCCAGGGTCTTGAGAGGCCCAACAGAGGTCATAGCTCATAGTGGTCATAGAGAGTTCACAGTTGTCACAGCTCACAGTAGTCATAGGTCACTCAAAAAGAAGATAGAGTGCTCACAGGATCATAGTTCATAGTGTTCATAAAGAGCTCACAATGGTTATAGCGCATAGTAGTCAAAGAGGTCCCACAGTTATCATAATTCATAGTGGTCATATAAAGCTCACAGTGTTCCTGGAGCACTCACAGTGGTCATAGCTCACAGTGGTCATAGACAGCTTCAGTGGTCATGGCTCATAGGGGCCATAAATAGCTCAAAATGGACATAGAGAGTTTACAGCTCAGAGTGATCACAAGGAGCTCATAGTGGTCACAGCTCACAATGGTCATAGAGATCACAGTGATCACAGCACACAGCGGATATTTAGAGCTCAAAATGGTCATAGAGAGCATTCAGTTTTCATGCAGTGCATATAGTGCTCATAGCTCATAGAGATCATTGAGAGATCTTAATGGCCATTACTCACAGTGGTCAGAGAGAGCTGAGTGATCATAGATCATAGGGATCACAGAGAGCATATAGTGGACATACAGAGCTCATAGTCGTCATACATCACAGTGCTCATAGTGCATAGAAGTAATAAAGAGCTCACAGTGGTCATAGCTCATGGTGGTCATAGAGAGATCACAGTGGTGCTCGAAGAGACCTCACAGTGGTTGTAGACTGCTCACAGTGGTTATCACTCATAGTGGTCATAGAGAGTTCACTGTGGCCAAAGATCATAGTGGTCATAGACAGCTTACAGTAATAATAGGCCTTTGTGCTCATAGAGAGGTTGCAATGGTCATAGATATTTCACAGTGGTCATAAAGAGCTCAAAGAGGTCATAGATACCTCACAGTGTTCATAGATCAGATGAAACTCACAGAGGTCATTGAGAGATCTTAGTGGTCATTGCTCACAATGGTCATAGAGAGTTCAGAGTGATCATAAATCACAGGGATCATAGAGAGCACATAGCGAACATACAGAGCTCATAATCGTCATACATCACAGTGATTATAGAGAACTAATAATGGAAATTGAGAGGTCACGGTGCCCATAGCTCATAAAAGTAATAAAGAGCTCACAATGGTCATAGCTCATGGTGGTCACAGAGAGTCAGAGTTATCATAGATCATAGTGCTCACACAGAGAGCTCAAGTAGTCATAAACAGGTCACAGTAGTCATGGAGAGATCACAATTTTCATAGAGAGCTAATAGTGGTCATAGCTCACAGAGATCATTTACAGAGATCATTTATGACCATTTCATAATGGTCATAGCTCATAGTAATCATAGAGAGCTCATAGTGGGCATAGAGAACTCACACTGGTCTTCCATCATAGTTGGTATAGAGAGTTCACAGTGCTCTAAGAGAGATTTCATAGATCATAGAGAGCATAAAGAGATCACAGTGGTTATAGCTCATAGTGGTCATAGAAAGGACACAGTGATTATAAATTGATTAGTTTTCATACAGAGCTCATAGTGGTCATAGCTCACAGAGACAATTGAGAGCTCATAGTAGTCATAACTCATTGCAGTCCAGAAAGCTCATAGTGGTCATCGGTCACAATGGTCATAAAGAACACATAATCATTCTAGAGAGCTCAAAATGGTCATAGCTCATAGTGGTGGCAGAGAGCTAACAGTGGCCATAAATCATAGTGGTCACAAGGAGCTTACAGCAGTTATATCTCATATTGGTCATACAGAGCTTACAGTGGCCAAAGAGAGCTCACAATAGTCATAGCTCACAGTGCACATAGAGATCTAATAATGTACATAGGGACCCCACAGTGGTCATAGGTCATAGTGGTCACCATGGTCATAGACAGCTCACAGTGGTCATGGTATATACTGGTCATAGAGAGATCACAGTGGTCATAGATAGTTAACAGTGGTCATGGTGCACTCACAGTAGTTATAGAGAGCTCACAATTGTCATAGAGAACTCAAGGTTGTCCTAGTTACCTCAAAGTTGTAATAGGGAGGTCATAGTGATCATAGATCATATTGATCACAGACAGCTCATAGTGGTCATAGCTCCTAATGCTGTTAGAAATCTCTTATGGCCATAGAGAGCTCACAGTGGTCACAGGTGACACATAGTCATCACAGAGAGCTTATACTGCTCATATCTCATAGAAGTCATAGAGAGTTATAGTGGTCATAGCTCATAATGCTGATAGGACATGCATAATGGCCACAGATAGCTCACAGTAGTCATAGAAAGTTCGCAGTGTTCATGGCTTATACTTGTCATAGAGAGCTCATAGTGGTCATAGAGAGATCACAGTGGTCCTAGAGAGCTCACAGTGGTCCCAGAGAACTCAGTTTTCACAGAGAGCTCAAAGTGGTATTAGGGAGGTCATAGTCATCATAAATCACTGTGGGCACAGATAACTTATAGTGATCATAGCGAGCTTATAATGACAATAGAAAGCTTATGATGGTCATGGATATCTCCAGTGGTCATTGAGTGTAGAAGGAATGGGCTAAGCAGGCCTGTATTGTCTGTATGGGTTGCATGCATGAATGCAACTTCCCCAAGCTAGAATCACTTGGAAAGGACAGCACAGCAAAAGCTCCCACTGGAACTTATGGAATGTTATAAGCAACCCAATATTCGCAAAAATCTTGTCTGCAAGTCTGAGAGCCTGCTTTGGAACTTGCCTTACTCCAGGAGTCCATGATATTGACTTCATCCTTGCTTATCGATGCCCCCAAGGGTTTCTATGGGTCCCTGTGCATCCCCATTGGTCTCAAAGACTGTTACATCTGGTGCCCCAACGTGGGGCTTCCACGGCCCTTTCCTCCTCACAGCATACAGCCCTGGCCTAAGAATGAAGCAAGTTCCCCACTAAGCACAAGATGTTTGAATCTATTACATTCCCTGTCTCATCTGTTCCTCTTTTGGTCTTATCTCTGTTCTTTAAAAGATATGTTTCTTAAAATCTCTCCTAGAGACTAGAGGCCTCAAGGTTAGGACTTCAGGCCTAGAGGAATTTTGAGATGAACCTGCAGTTTTAGCATCTAGGATCTCCCCAGAGAATATGTGGGAACCCAACTTATAGATGAGGGTGCTTTCCCTTGCTAGAAAAAAAAATATAAATTAGACCAATATATTCATCTATTAAATATAAAGTTTATTAAATAGCAATTGGTTTTAGTACTAAATTTTAAAGTTTAATCTGCTTTTAATGTTTTTCATAATCAAGCTAAGCTGCTGGACTTAACTAATATGAAATCTTGTTTAAATGATAAGTTTTTCCTAAATGTTAACCCGCCTTTAATAAAGCTTTTAAGAATAATTTTAAGACAGTTGTCGGTAACTTGTACAACTGCCAGTTGGTGGTAAATTGTGTGTTGTTCATATGTTTGTATGTTCATATGTTCTGTGCTTATATGTTGTGTGTCTTGTGTTTTGACATAAAAAAATCTGTGGCCACATAATTTTCTTTCATTTTTGTTGCACGCAAATATAAAAATGTTGGCATGCTATTTTTAAATACATGTATGCATACTTTAAAACAATAACAATTTTAATGATATCTAAGACCTTAACTACTTATGTTTTATATCGATCACAATTGTTTTTCTGATAGATTATAAGTTTTTCTTTCATGAAAGATTATCTCGCTTGATTTTGATCTTTAATAGGACTACAAATGAAAATGGCATTGTGTTCTTAAAGATTTTCCCATATATCCCCCAAAAAACAAAGCCACTATAGTACTGATTAATTAAACTTGCTCATTCCTCTGTCTTCTTTTATAAAATGTTATCCCATCAAATCTAACAAACAGAAAAATATAATTGTCTTCTAAAAGATTCATTGGAATTTCTTCCTTCTCCTGATATGTATGAGTTTCCTTTCTTGAGGACAAATATGCTTTTAATTCCATGCTCCCATGTGTAGTCCTACTAAGGTGAAACAGGAATTTCAAGACTCCACCTTAGCGAAACCCCATTCCTTTGAAACAAAACAGAATCAATGTAGCATAGTCTGTTTTCAGGAGATTCTAAGTGCTTTTGGATCAACTCAGGTTCATGTTTCCCTTCCCTTGAAAGATTTTGGCCTAAATTACTTAAGTAATTTCTCTGAGGTTCCAGGTAAATTTATTTTTCAAACAGAAAGGAAGGAAAGATAAAAGAAAAAAAATAAATCATAAACTTGACATCTGCTTAAGGGGATAGATAGAATACAAATCCTAGCAGGCATGCCCAAGCTGACAATCTTGAAATTCCCTTGTAAACAGGGAAAGAAAACAACAAAAAAATAAGTTTCTGAGAATGATGGAATCAAATGGCATTTAGCAGAATGCTTGTGCTTTAGAAGCTCAAGAAAGACAGTTTTTGCTGTAGAGCTAAAGCCAGAGATATGTCAGAGGAAAGTTTAGTAAAGTTTTGCTCTTGTCCTAAAAGCTTCCCTGAAGTTAACCTTAGTGTTTGACAGAGGAAAATGGCAATGACAAACTTAAGAGTTAAATAAGGAAGAAGCAGAGAACAAAATGTCTGCTGTTAAACAAACCAGCTCCACTGACAAATCAAAGCTAGCTCTTCATTTGGATCAGAGCACTGGTCCTAAGATAATGCTCAGAGATATGTAGAACTTTCCATGTGAGGAAACCATGTCCCCTGTGTATGTTCTTTCACATTCCTTTGGTCCCAAAAAGACCTGTGCCATTTTGCTTTAAGAATCCAGAAGGAAGAAGCAAACTAATTTAGATTGTTCTTCCCCAAGATTCAGATAGTTTACATATTTTTGGACAGGCCTTAGGATGCAACCACAGAGATTTATATCGACCAGAGGAGAAAGGACTCCAATATGCAAATTATTTACAGCTCTTGGGTTTTACACCAGACAAAGGTAGTGTTTATTTCAGGGAAGATGGCAGGTACATATTTTAGGCTTAATTTTTCTGTTTTTGTCTCTTTTAGATGGACCTAAAAGTATTAAAGTCATCCATCAAAGACCTCTAGACCATCTCAGCACTTCATAGATGAGGATCATTGACTGTTCATACTTCCTTTGCCCCAACTTAGCAGGAAGTAGCCAGAGCAGTCATCCACCTTCATCCCATGAGCAGTCTGGGATGCAATAGGCAGGTCTAGAACAGTCCTTGCTGGGACAGTCTCTAAGGAATTTTAAGGTCTTTGACATTGCTGAAGGTCATCCCCAGAGTTGGAGTCACCATGAAGAAACAATCCAGCTGAGGAACTGACTAATCAATCCTCCCAGAGGTAAGATAGCTAACTTCCCTATGAAGGGATTATGGAGATGAGCTCTACATATCCAACAAAGAATTTGGTCTCTAGCCCTAACTGGGCCTAAGAGCAAGTAGGTTGGGCCCAATGGGAGTTAACAAACAAGATAAAGCCTGTTTCCCTGGGCTTGCCTAGGTGTACAAATATACCTGGCCCTGGCAGCCATCTTTTGCATCCTAGCCCCTCATGGTCCTCTAGTGCTATGAATCCATTTTTAGTTCCATGCCTGTTTCTCATGGAATCCATGAGTTTTTTTCTATCTGCTCATTTCTCATAAATTAGTGAATAATTTTTTGAGGTAGTTCAAAAATTCTTAAAAGACAAATTTTTGAAGATAACCTGCAGAAATTGGGCACTTTCTTGAGACAGAAGTTAGATCAAAAACATTGATGGACTAGTAAAGGCACTATACAAAAAAATATAGCTCATGGATTTGTGGGACGCTCTACTCAGTAATGGTAATTGCAGAGATTTTATTTTTGTAAAGATTGCTTTTCTAAACAGACATACAGGTACTCTCCTATGACCATGTACTTCTTGTTTATTCCATATTTAATAATGTTCTGGTCTCTACAAAATTTAAAAAACTTTTACTGATTTGTGTTATAATTAATCTATATATTTGGCTCTAAAAGATTTTAAAGTACTACAATTATCTGAAATTTTTATAAATTATTTAACATTTTCATTTCAAAATGAGATTTAAGGCTGTTTATCTTAAATCAAAAGTTTTCTTTAACTTATGGATTAAATGTAATTCCTAAAGGGCATAATTGCTTAAGGTCTTATAGAGTCTATTATATTTATATTATAAGGGCCATATATTTTAAAGGCAAACATTTTGGTATTGGGCCTAAGAACTACAAAATCTTAAATTCAATATAAAAGAATCAACTTACAATATTTTCTCAGACATGAACTCTATGCTTTTTAGATAAGAAATGTCCCCCAGAAAGATCTTTGTAATATTATTCTCCAACTAGATTTAAAACTTCCTCAGCTACACCTCATTTAATTCTTTCCTCCATTTTATACACTTTAATGGTTTTACAGTGAAAGAATGCCTTTGACATACACCTGTCCTAACCAGACCCAGGGCTCCACTGGAGTCGTGGGTGGCTTTGTTTTCCCATCAGCAGGTTGACCCCTGTGGATTCCCAAACGTTTATTCTGCCCAGTGGAAAATCCTAGACAGTCCCCCAGAGAAGATGACAGCCTTCAGTGCCTACCCTGCTTGCTGATCTTTCCATGATTTGTAAGGTGGCCAATGAATCAACCCCTGACTCCCCTTATTTTGAATAGGTTCTTTGCCAATGAGTCATGAAACTACAAAACAATTATGATTGGTATCATCTCCTTAAGACAGGCTTGGGGCCAGTCATTTTCCTGAATTGGTACTCTGTGATGATCAGCCAACAGCACAACCCTGCCTCAACCTTGAATATGCTCATGGGTTATAGACAATATATTTTTCCAATATCACATCCACCACATATTTTCAACAGGTGTCTGACCTGGACTTCAAGGTCCTAAAGTCTTGCTCTTGACTCGTGTGACCCTCAATATCCCTCCATATGCTTAGCACCTTATCAGATCTTCAACACGTCCAAGGCTCATGAAAAACTATCTCAGTACAATAAGGGGCCTTGGTCTCAGGCTCTCTTAATTACTCATTGACTTTGAACCAACAGATAGAACATATTAACATGACACATGTGGCTCCCCTACTTATAGATACTGTGTTTGAAACCAGAATCTGGAACAACTTTAAAAATTTGATACTTCTCTCCCTTTATCCCACCCCGCTCCGCCAATAGGGACACGCATGCGGTCCAGCCGGGCCTCACCCCGCGACCTAAGTAAGTCTCCGCCTGCGCCTGCCCACCAGGACCCCAGGTCAGCCCTAAGGGACCCAGCTCCAACTCCCACCATCCAGCCGGAGCCACGCGCAGGGCCGAGGGACGAGGAAGACCTCCCCCTGAGCCCGGCCCCGCCCCAGCTGCCCTCGGGTTAAATAGTTCCACGCCGACGCCCTCATCCTCCCATTCCCCAACCCGTTCCGCTGGTCGGGACACGCGTGCGGTCCAGCTGGGTCTCACCTCCAACCTAGGTAAGCTCTGTCCCTGCCCACCCCCAGAACCCCAGGCCAAATAATTCAGTTTGGTGAAATTGAAAGATCTTAAAAGTTAAAACGAAAATGCCAAAGTCAAAGTGCAAATCCATGAGAAGCAACACTCAAGTAAACAAATTTCCCACTGAAGAAATTAATCCCATAATGTTAGACTCCAACCAGAACAAACCCGCGGAAAAAGGCCAAGAAAGCCTCACCCAGGATAACCACTTTCAAAATATGATCATTACCATGTTCAATACTATGAAAGAGGAAATCCGGGAGGAATTACATAATCGAATCAATCGTTTTGAAGAGGAACACAACAGACATTTGGAGGAGTTGAGAAAAACAGTGCAAGAAACAAAAACTGGCATAGAGCAGTTAAAACAGACTCAAGCAGAGTTTAAAACTGAGCTACAAGACAAGTTATCAACCCAGAACACCACAGAGAGTCTTATCAACAGAACTAACGAAGCAGAAAACAGAATTTCAGACCTTGAAGATAAAGTGGGAGTACTAACCAGCTCAATGGAAGAGGTTGTTAAAGCCAAAAAGATACTTGGGAGAAATATCCAAGAGATATGGGACACCCTGAAGAAGTCTAACATGCGTGTTCATGGAATACCAGAGCAAGAATCTCAAAATACCACCCCTGAGGAAATTTTTCAAACGATCATCAAGGAAAACTTTCCTCATCTAAAAAAAGAGAGGCCCATCCATATAGAAGAGGCATTCCACACCACAAACAGATACGACCAAAACAGAAGCACGCCACAGCAAATAATAGTTAAAACACTCCACATTCAAGATAAAGAACTGGTGCTGAGAGCTTCAAGGGAGAAAAAACAAGTCACTTTTAAAGGTAAACCTATTAAAATGACAAATGACTTCTCACTCAAAACAGTAAAAGCAAGAAGAGCTTGGAGAGACATACTTCAAGTATTGAATGAGCAAAAATGTCAACCCAGGCTGATTTACCCTGAAAAACTATCAGCCATGATGGAGGGAGAAAGAAAACAAAGACAACTTGAAGGGATACATGTCCACCAAACCATGCCTTCAAAAAATGCTACAAATGATATTCAAGCGTGAAGAACAAAACAGGCATATCCAGGAAAACAGAAGGCAAATATAACACCATTAAAAGTGAAGCAATATACTTATAAAAACTACTAAACATAATAAATGTCTGGAATTAAAAATAGTTTTTTTCCATTATAACACTAAATGTTAATGGAATTAATTCACAGATCAAGAGACACAAATTACAAACTTGGATTAAAAATCACAATCCATCAATCTGCTGCCTGCAGGAAACCCATCTCACCACAAAAGATAGGCATGCCCTAAAAATAAAAGGCTGGTCAACAATTCTACAAGCAAATTGAAGCAGAAAACAGGCAGAGGTAGCCATTATGCTATCAGACAAAGTGGACTTCAAACCCAAGAAAATCATAAGAGACACGGATGGATACTACATTTTAGTCACAGGTACAATTCGCCAGGAAGACTTCACAATACTGAACATATATGCACCCAATACGGGCCCCTCCACATTCATTAAGAAAACCCTACAGCGTCTAAAGCAAGAAATCAACCCCCAAACGATAATTCTTGGGGACCTCTCAACATGGGATAGATCAACAGGTCAGAAGATTAACAGAGACACTTTGGAACTTATTCAAACCCATAAAGAAATGGACCTTACAGATCTCTATCGAACTTTTCACCCACGCACCAAAGAATACACATTTTTCTCAGCAGCACATGGAAATTTCTCCAAAATAGATCACATACTGGGCCACAAAACGAATCTACATATGTACAAAAAAGTTGAAATTCTAACCTGAGCTCTGTCAGACCACCATGGCCTAAAGCTGGACATCCACAACACAACAAACAAGAGAAAATACACTAACTCCTGGAAACTTAACAATATGATGCTGAATGAGAACTGGATTCAGGAAGAAATTAAAAAGGAAATTCAAGATTTCCTGAAAGTGAACGATAACGAAAATACAACTTACCAAAATCTCTGGGACACAATGAAAGCTGTCCTAAGGGGTAAGTTCATAGCTCTTAATGCCTACATCAAAAAAATGGAAACATCAGAAATAAATAACTTAATGATGCAGCTTAAGGCTTTAGAGAAACTTGAGCAATCTGATCCCAAAAGTAGTAGAAGAGAGGAGATTAGCAAAATAAGGGGAGAAATATCTGAAATCGAGATTAAGAAAACGATAGAAAAAATCAACGAGTCAAAAAGCTGGTTCTTTGAAAAAATCAATAAGATAGATACACCCCTAGCTAAATTAACCTAAAACAAGAGAGAGAAAACCCAAATTAACAAAATTAGAAATGAACATGGAGTAATCACTACTGATACCCAAGAAATCCAGAGAATTATAACATCATATTTAAAAAACTTATACTCAGAGAAGTTTGAAAACACACAAGAGATGGATGAATTTCTACGTAAACACATCTTACCTAAATTGGATCAGGAAGTTGTGAATTACTTAAATAGCCCTATAACATATAAGGAATTTGAAGAAGTAATCTCGAATCTTCCCACCAAAAAATGTCCTGGACCAGATGGATTCAGCACAGAGTTCTATCAGACATTTAAGGAGTCAATAACACCAATACTCCTTAAACTGTTCCATCAAATAGGAAAGGAAGGAACACTACCAAATTCCTTCTATGAAGCTAATATCGTCTTAATCCCAAAACCTAATAAAGATTCACTTAAAAAAGAAAACTATAGGCCGATCTCCCTGATGAACACAGACGCAAAGATTCTCAACACAGTCTTAGCAAATCGGATTCAAAAACATATCAAAAAGCTCATTCACGGAGACCAAGTAGGCTTCATCCCCAGCACGCAAGGTTGGTTCAACATACGCAAATCAATAAATGTAATTCATCATGTAAACCAGTCCAAAGTCCAAGACCACATGATACTCTCGATAGACGCAGAAAAAGCCTTTGACAAGATCCAACAGCCTTTTATGAACAAAACGCTAGAGACAGTAGGAATGGAAGGAACCTTTATCAATATAATAAAAGCTGTATACAACAAGCCCACAGCAAGGATTATGCTCAATGGGGAACAATTGGAAGCATTCCCACTTCGATCAGGAACTAGACAAGGCTGTCCACTCTCACCACTTCTATTCAATATTGTACTTGAAGTCTTCACCGAAGCCATAAGGCAAGAAAGGGACATAAAAGGGATTCAAATCGGCAAGGAAGAAGTCACACTATCCCTATGTGCAGATGACATGATCTAATACCTGAGGGAAGCCAAAAACTCCACCAGAAATCTCCTGGAACTAATTGAGAAGTTCAGCAGGGTGGCAGGATACAAAATAAATGTGCAAAAATCAGAGGCCTTCCTATATGCCCAAAATGAAAGAAGTGAAAAAGCCTTGAGAGAAACAATCCCATTTACTATAGCCCCTAAAAAAAAATGAAATACCTTGGTATAAACCTAACCAAGGAGGTAAAAGACCTTTACAACGAAAACTTTAAAACCCTAAAGAAAGGAATAGCAGACGACACCAGAAAGTGGAGAGACCTCCCTTGTTCCTGGATTGGCAGAATCAACATCGTAAAAATGACCATCCTACCAAAGGCAATATACAGATTCAATGCTATACCAATCAAAATCCCAAAGCAATTCTTCAAAGAAGTTGACCAAACAATCTCAAAGTTCATATGAAGGCACAAAAGAGCCAGGATAGCAAAGACAATCCTGAGTAACAAAAACACTGCTGGAGGTATTACCATACCAAACCTTAGTCTATACTACAAATCCATAGACATAAAGACAGCCTGGTACTGGCTCCAAAATAGACACACAGATCAATGGATAAGGATTGAAGGCCCAGATATAAGCCCACAAAATTACAGCCATTTGGTCTTTGACAAAGGGGCCCAAAGAATCCAATGGAAAAAGAACAGCATCTTCAACAAATGGTGCTGGCAAAACTGGATCTCCACATGCAGAAGATTAAAGGTGGACACGTACTTGTCACCATGTACAAGACTTAATTCCAAATGGATCAAGGACCTTGATATCAGGCCAGAGACTATAAAAATCATAACTGAACGGATAGGGAACTCCCTTGAGCTGATTGGGCTAGACCAACATTTCCTAAACAGACATCCAATGGCACAGTCACTGCTACCAACTCTCAACATTTGGGATCGTGTGAAATTAAAGAGCTTCTGTTCAGATAAAGAGATTATCACACGAGCTCAAAGGCAACCCACAGAATGGGAGAAAATCTTAACTAACCACATATCTGATAGAGCTCTACTGTCCAGAGTGCACAAAGAACTTAGAAAATTAAACACCAAGGAAAACAATGGCCTAATTAAAAAATGGGCCCTGGAACTTAAAAGAAACTTTACCAGAGATGAAATTAAAATGTCTAACAAGTATCTTAAAAAATGCTCCATTTCAGGGCATATAGTCTAGCAGATAAAAAGTAATCATTTTGCAAATGGGTGATGGACCCCTCTCTCAGTGAGGTTTCCTACTCTTATTACATCTACCCTTGAATGTGCTATTACAACAAGACTCCAGTTTAACAGCTTTTTGTCTCTGGCCAGGGGGTGACATACAGTGCCCAGCAGAATGGAGTGAAGGGAATTGCAGGAGCAGCAAAACTGCAAAAGAAAATCAACAAACCACAATCCAGAACTTCAGAGACTCTATATCAATCACATAGAACTAGGCCAGCCTAATCTCTCCCCATCCTGGAGCTCAGGGACATTTGCGGAAGAGGGGGCGGTAAGATTGTAAGAGCAAAAGGATGGGAGGAGCAACGATTTGCAAGATTCTCAACAATAGTTGGGGCCAAAGCAATCATAATGGAACTTTGCATGCCCTGCGCAATGTCCAGCGCACTGTTGCCCTCATAAAGTCTAGCATCTGATAAGGGCACCGAGACCCCTGGAGGCAAGGGATTGACAGCCATAGTAGTGATCTTATGCTTAAGGGGAACAAGAGAAAGGGCTTATGGAAATGCCACTGGGTCCTTATATGTCATCGGAGAGGAGGACACAGTGGAGAGTTAGGCACACACAATAAAGGACTATCTGGGAATTGGGGGGGAGGCACTGGGGGAAGAGGAGGGGGAAGAGGGGGGAGGGAGGGAACTGGTAAAAAATTTTTAAAATGTATAATTAAATTTTTAATAAAAAAAAAATGCTCCATTTCTTTAGCTATCAGGGAAATGCAAATCAAAACTTCCCTGAGATATCATCTCACCTCGGTCAGGATGGCAAAAATCCACAATACAAACAACGAATGCTGGGGAGGATATGCAGAGAGGGGAACTCTGCTACATTACTGGTGGGAATGCAGACTCATACAGCCATTCTAGCGAGCTGTCTGGAGATTCTTAAAGAAATTAAAGATTGAAATGCCATATGACCCTGCTATTCCACTTTTGGGAATATCCCCCCATGCAGCAGAGGTTCACCTCGATAGCACCAGCATGACTATGTTCATAGCAGCACTGTTTACGATAGCAAAGTCATGGAATCAACCTAAATGTCCAACAGTTGATGAGTGGATAAGGAAAGTGTGGTACATCTATACAATGGAGTACTATTTAGCCATCAAAAATGATGAATTACTGGAGTTTGCTGGGAAATGGATGTCATTAGAAACAATTATATTAAGTGAAGTATCCCAATCCCAGAAAGTTTTTTTTTAAATTTTTTTTATTATTATTATTATTTATTATTCAACTGTGCGCATGTGCATGTGTATGGGTGTGCGCGTGTGTGTCTGTGTGTGTTGTGTGTGTATCTGTATATGTAGAACCACGGACGAATTCGCGAACCACCATGGACGCCTCCACCTCCTTCTGCCCCGGGATTCACAGGCTCCTCCCTACCAGGACCAGAAGCGCAGGCCGCCTCCGCTTCTGCCTGGCGGCTATACGTGGGATCTGGGATCCGAACTCGGGACCCTCCGCCTGCAAGGCGGAGGCTTAACCCCTGAGCCACCTCTCCAGCCCCCAATCCCAGAAAGTTAAGCGCCGTATGTACTCCCTAATAGGTGGCTCCTAGTACCAAACTCACCCAGCCCACATTGAGACACTCAAGGGTAAATGTATGTAATACGGTAATTGCAAGGATTGTGAACAGGAGGGATGGGGTTGGAGAGCCACACCAGACACAAGGAGAGAGGGGAACATGTTATAGCAGAGAAGATCGACCTCCAAGGAATGCAAGGGGTGACATACAGTGCCCATCAGGATGGAGTGAAGGGCATTGTAGGAGCAGCAAAACTGCAAAAGAAAATCAACAAAACACAATCCAGAACTTCAGAGACTCAATATCATACACATAGAACTAAGCCAGCCTAATCTCCCCCCATCCTGAAGCTCAGGGACATCTGCGGAAGAGGGGGCGGTAAGATTGTAAGAGCAAAAGGATGGGGGAGCAATGATTTGAAGAATCTCCACACTAGATAGGGCTGAAGCAATCATAATAGGACTTTGCATGCCCTGCGCCATGTCCATCACACTATTGACCTCACAAAGTCTAACATCGGCTAAAAGCACCAAGATCCTTGGAGGCAAAGGATTGATGGCCACAGTAGTGTTCCTATGCTTAAGGGGAACACGAGAAAGGGTTCAGGGAAATGCCACTGGGTCCTTTTACGTCATCGGAAAGGAGGATCAAGAGAAGAGTTAGGCATACACAATAAAGGACTCTGTGGGAATTGGGGGGGAGGTACTGGGAGATGGGGAGGGAGGGAGGAAAAGCAGGGGGTTCGGGGGGAGGAGGAGGGGGAAGGGAACTGGTCTACCTATTAAGTTTGTATGAACGGAAATAATAATAAAAATGTTATAAAAAAAAAAGTAACCATTGTGCGAACGGATAGACCCCTCCCTCACTGTGGTTTCCCACTTTTATTACATCTACCTTTGAATGTGCTTTTATCACAAGACTCTAGTTTAACAGCTTTTTTGTCTCTGGCCAGGGGGTAACATACAATGCCCACCAGGATGGAGTGAAGGGCATTGCAGAGCAGCAAAACTGCAAAAGAAAACCAACAAACCACAATCCAGAACTTCAGAGACTCTATATCAACCACCTAGAACTAGGCCAGACTAATCTCTCCCCATCCTGAAGTTCAGGGAAATTTGCGGAAGAGGGGGCGGTAAGAGTGTAAGAGCAAAAGGATGGGAGGAGCAATGATATGTAAGTTACTTCATACAAGTTAGGGCTGAAGCAATCATAATTGGACTTTACATGCCCTGTGCATTGTCCAACACACTATTGACCCCACAAAGTCTAGCATCTCCTAAAGGCACCAAGATCTTTGGAGGCAAGGGATTGGCAGCCACAGCAGTGTTCCTATACCTAAGGGGAACACGGGAAAGGGTTCAGGGAAAGGCCATTGGGTCCTTGTACATCATCGCAGAGGAGGTCCCAGAGGAAAATCAGGCATGCACAAGAAAGGACTCTCTGGGAATTGGGGGGCGGGAGGCACTGGGGGATGGGAAGGGAGGGGGGTGGGGAGGAAGGGCAGGGCTACGGGGGGAGGAGGAGGGAGGGAGGGAACTGGTGTACCTATTAAGTTTGTATGAGCTGAAATAATAATAAAAATATATTAATATAAAAAAATTGTCATTCTTTAGTTTTGTCATGAATTCTTAGCCATGTGGAACTGGAAGCTCAATAAAATGGCTATCTACAAAAAAAAAAAAAAGTGAACTCTGCATGACCACTATGAGCCAAGACCACTGTGAGTTCTTTACGGCCATTCTGAGCTATGACTATTGTGAGCTTTTTTTGTCTATTAGGAGTTCCCTGTGAAGATTGTAAGCTATGACAGCTGTGAGGTCTCTAGACTATTATGAATGCTCTATGACCACTGTGAGCCCTTTATGACCACTATGAGCTATGACTACCTTTAAGTTTCTATAACCACTATGAGCTATAATTGCTGTGACTCTTTGACCACTTTGAGCTCTCTATGAGCACTATTAACTATGATGACTGTGAACTCTCTATAACCAGACTGAGCCCCCTTTGACCACTGATTCTCTACAACCATCATGAACTCTCTATGAAAAGTATGAGCTATGACCAAGGTTAGCTGACTATGACCATTGTGAATTCTCTATGACCACTGTAACATCTCTATGACGACTTTAACCTTTGCAAGACACTATGAGCTCTCTGTGACCACTCTCAATGAGCATTATGACGTATAACCATTGTGAACTCTCCATGACCACTATGACCTATGATCACTGTTGGCTCTTTATAATCAGTATGAGTTATGAACACAGTGAGCACTATATTTCCATTATGAGCTTTCTATTGCCACTGTGAAGTATAATCACTGTGAGCTCTCTATGAACACTATGAGCTATGACTACTGTGACCTCTCTTTAAACATTGAGCTCTCTTTGACCAGTATGAGCTATGACTACTGGGACCTCTTTATGAATACTTTGAGCTCTTCATGGCCACAGTGAGCTCTTTATGACCACTATAAACTATGATCACGGTGAGGTCTTTATGACTACTATGAGCTATGACAACTGTGAGATCTCTTTGACAACTGTGATTTCCCTATGAGCATTATGATCTACGAACACTGTGACATCTCTAAGAATTCTCTGTGAGGACTTTCTATTCTCTATAACCACTATGAGATCTCTGTGACCATTCTGAGCTCTCTATGACTACTGTGACCTTCCCATAAATATTTTGATGCCTCTATGAGCACTTTCATCTCTCTATGACCATTGTGAGCTCTCTATGAACACTATGATCTATCATCCCTGTGACCTCTGTATGATTACTATGAGTTATTATCAATTTGAACTGTTTATGACCACTATGAGGTATGACCATTGTGAGTTCTCTATAATCACAGAATGCTATGACCACTATGAGCTCGGTATAACCACTGTAAGCTCTCTTTGATCAGTGTGAGCTCTATATGATCAGTATGAGCTGTGATCACTGTGAGCAAGTATGGCTACTGTGAGCTCTGTGAGTTCTCTATAATCACAGAATGCTATGACCACTATGAGCTCTATATAACCACTGTAAGCTCTCTTTGATCAGTGTGAGCTCTATGTGATCAGTATGAGCTGTGATCACTGTGAGCAAGTATGGCTACTGTGAGCTCTCTAAGACCACTTTGACATCTCTATGATGACTTTGTGGTCTCTAAGACCACTGTGACCTCTCTATGACCACTGTTAGTTCTCTGTGACCATTATAACCTATGATCCTTGTGAGCTTTCTTTGACCACTATGAGCTGTGTCCACTGTGAGCACTTTAAGACTTTAAGCAAAGACCAGAGTGAGCATTATATTTCCATCATAAGCTCTCTATTGCCACTGTGAGGTATAACCACTCTGAGCTCTTTATGACCACTATAGGCTCTCTATAAGTACTATGACTTATGACCACTTTGAACTCTCTATGTGCACTATGATCTTGGAGCACTGTGAGCTCTTTAGGACCATTGTGAGCTGTGAATGATGTGAGCTCGCTATGATGATTGTGAACTATGATTGCTGTGAGCTCTCTATGAGTAATGTGAGCTGTCTGTGTCCACTGTGAGCTATACTGATTAGCATGAGCTATGATTATTATGAACTCTTTATGACCTCTGTGAGTTATCTATGACCACTGTGGCTCTCTATAAGCAATAAGACATATGACCACGGTGAGTGCTCTATGACGACTATGAGCTATGAAAACTGTGAACCCTCTAAGAATTCTCTGAACTCTCTAATACCACTGTGGGTTTGCTATGAGCACTATGACCTATGAATGCTGTGAGCTGTCTATTGCAACTCTGAGCTCTCTATTACCATTGTGACATCTCTATGGCCACTTTGAGCTCTCTATGATCACTGTAAGCTCCATATGACCACTGTGAGTTCTCTATGACCATAATGAGTTTTTTGTGACAACTATGTGCTGTGACAACTGTGAGTTCCCTGTGACCATTATGAGCTATGACCACTATTAGTTATCTCTGAATGGCCCTTTATAACGACTGTCACATTTCTAGGACCACTTTGAGCTCTTTCCGATCACTGTAAGCATTCTATGACCACTGTGAGTTCCCTATGAGCACTATGATCTGTGACCACTGTGAGTTCTCTATGACCACTATGAGCTATGAACACTATGAGCTCTCTATGTCCATTATGATCAATGACCACTGTGATTCCTCTATCACCACTATGAAGTATGACCACGGTGAGTTCTCTATGATGATTATGAGTTATGACCGCTGTGATCTGTGATCTGTGATCACTTTGAGTCTTCTATAATCACTGGGAGTTATGTGCCCTTTGAGCTTTCTATGATTTCTGTGATCACTCTGTGACCATTGTAATCTCTCTATGATGACCATAAACAGTGGCCACTGTAAGGTCTCTGACCATTGTAAGCAATGACCACTTTGAAGTTTCTATGACCATTGTGAGCTCTCTAGGAGCACACTGATCTATGGACACTATGATCTGTATATGACCCTATAAACTCTCTTTGACCATTATAGGCTCTGTTTGATGATTCTAATCTATGACTACTTTGAGATCTCTATGACCACTATGAGTTATGACAACTGTGAGCTCTCTATGTCCAGTATGAGCTCTCTATGACCATTATGAGCTCTCTATGACCATTGTCAGCTATGAGCACTATGAGCTCTCTTTGATCATTGTAAGCTCTCTATGACCATTGTGAGCTCTGTATGTCATATATGAGCTACCACACTGAGCTGTCTAATACCACTATGGGCTGTGAGTACTATGAACTATCTATGACCATTGTGAACTCTGAGCAAAGTGAGCTCTCTATTTCCACTATGAGGAATGAGCACTGTGAGTCCTCTGACCACTGTGAGCTAAGAATACTTCAAGTTCTCTATGACCACTATGATCTATAACCACTGAGTTCTGTATCAGAACAATGAGCTATGACCACTATGAGCTCTCTTTGACAACTGTGACTTTTCATGACCACTGTTAGCTCTTTTAAAGCAGTATGACATTTGATCCTTGAGAGCTCTCTATGACCACTGTGAGCTCTTTATGGCTACTATAAACTAAAACCACTGTGAAATCTCAATGTCCATTATGATCTGTCTGTGACCATTGTGAACTTTCTGTGACCAATTTGAGCTCTCTGTGACAACTCTGAGTTCTCTATGACCTCTATGAGCTATGACCAGTGTGAGCTCTCTGTGCCCAATATGAGCTATGAGCACTGTGATTCTCCTATAACCATTGTGAGTTCTCTAGGACAACTATGATGTATGATGACTGTGAACTCTCTATGACCACTGTGAACTCTCTATGACCAATGTGAGCTCTCTATGACAACTATGAGCTCTCTATGATTGCTAGGAGCAATAAACAGTGTGATCTCTCTGTAACCACTATAAGTCATGACAACTCTGAGTCTTCTATGAACAATGTGAGCTTTCTAGTACAACAATCTAGAGAGCAATGATACATATGATTTCCCTGAGACCACTGTGAGCTATGATCACTGTGACCTCTATATGACCATTATGAGATATGAATACAGTGGTCATAGCTCATAATGCTTTTAGAGATTTCACAGTGGTCATAACACACAGTGTTCATAGGAAGTTCATAATACATTGAGAGCTCACAGTGGTCATAGCTCATAGTGGTCATAAAGATCTCACAGTGGTCATGGGTTATAGCTGACATAGAGAGCTCACAGTTCATAGGCTAAAGTGGTCATAGACAGCTCACAGTGGTCATAGCTCATAGTGGTCAAGGAGAGCTCATAGTGGTAATAATGAGCTCAAAGTGGTGATAACTCTCAGTGGTGATACAAAGTTAACAGGGGTCATAGATCATATTGGTCCTAAAGAGTTCAGAGTTGTCGTAGAGAGCTCTCAGTTGTCATAACTCACCATAGTAAAGGAGAGGTCATAATGGTCATCGCCCATGATGGTCACAAAGAGCTTACAGTGGTCATGGGTTATAGGTGTCATATAGAGCTCACAGTGTTCACAATCACAGTGGTCTTAGAGTACTTACAGTCGTCATAGCTCATACTGCTTATAGAAAGCTCACAGTAGACATAGAAAATTCACATTAGTCAAAGAGTGTTCACAGTTGTCATAGCTGATAATGGTCATAGAGGGCTCAACGTGGTTATTGCTCATGGTGGTCATAGAGAGTCACAGTGATAATAGCTCATAGTGCTCATATAGAGCTCACAATAGCCCTAGACTACCAATAGCTGTCATAGCTCTCAGGGGTTATAGAGATCTCACAGTGCCTATAGAGAGCTCACAATTGTCATAGCTCACAGTGATCATAGTGAGCTTGTAATGGTCAATGATAACTCACAGTGTTCATAGCTCATAATGTTCATAAAAAGCAAACAGTGGTCATAGCTCATAGTTGTCATAGAGAGCTCACAGTGGTCATAGAGAGCTCTAAGTGGTTATGGAGAATATATAGTGGTCATAAAGAGTTCGCAGTGAAAAAAGACAGTTCACATTAGTTATAAAGAGAGCTCACAGTGATCATAGCTCATAGTGGTACTAAAGATCTCACAATGATCATAGCTCATAGTGATCATAGATAGATCAAAGTGATCATAGACAGCCCAGAGTCATCGTACCTCATAATGGTCATTCAGAGCTCACAATGGTCATAGTTCATGGTGGTCATATGAAAGCTCAAAGTGATCATATAAGTTCACAGTGGTCATAAAGAACTCACTGTTGTAATAGAGAGCTCATAGTTGTCATAGCTTACAGATGTCATAGAGAATTCATAATGGTCATAGAGATCTTACAGTTTTCGTAAATCATAGTGGTCATAGAGAGCTCAGAATGGTCATAGGTCTTAATGCTCTTAGAGAGCTCACAGTGGTCATTGACAGGTCATAGTGATTATAGGTAGCTCAAAGTAGTAATAGAAAGGTCATAGTGGTCATAGAGAGCTCTCAGTTGTCACAGCTCACAGAGGTCATAGGGAGCTCACAGTGGTTATAGCTCACAGTGGTTATAGAAAGATCACAGTGGTTATAGCTCATAGTTGTCACAAAGACCCCACAGTGGTAAAAGCTCATAGTAGTCATAAAGAACTCTCAGTGGTCATACTTCATAGAGGTAATAGAAAGGTCACAATGGTCATAGGTCCTATTGCTCATAGTGAGCTAGAGTGGTCATAAAGAGGTAAAATTAGCCATGTAGAATTCAAAGTGTTAATAGAGAGTTCACTGTGGTCATTGCTCATAGTTTTCATAAAGAGCTCACAGTGGTCATAGCTTACAGCTGTCCTAGAGAGTTCATAATGGACATAGAAACCTCATTGTGTTCACAGCTTTTAGTGATCACAGAGAGCTCACAGTGGTCATAGCTCAAAGTGTCATAGAGAGCTCATAATGGGCAATGAGAACTCACAATGGTCACAGCTCCTAGTGTTCATAGAGAGGTCACAGTGCTCACACCTCATAGTGCTCATAGAGAGCTGACAGTAATAATACCTGAAAGTTGTCAGAGAGAGGTCACAGTTGTCATTGCTCACAATGGTCAAAGAGAGCTCACAGTGCTCACAGTTCATATTGGTCAGAGAGAGCTCACAGTGGTCATGGAGATCTCATTGTGTTCATAGAGAGCTCAAAGTCACCATAGAGAGGTCACAGTGATCATATAGATCTCACAGTGGTCGCTTAGAACTCAAAGTGGGCCTACAGAAGTCACAATGGTCATAGCTCATAGTGTTTATAGAGTGATCACTGTGCTCAGAGAGTTCTCACAGTAGTCATAACTCATGGTGGTCATCGATAACTCAAGGTAGTCTGTTGCAGTCCAGGCTGCAACCTCAAATCCAGGGTTCCCCTCGACAAGGTGGGCAGGGCTTTGGTTAATGGAAACAGACACGCAGCTCTCTGGGATGAGTGAAACTGAACTCTTTATTGAAATTTTAGCAGCGTTTATATACTTTAGAAAATCAAGAGCAAAGGCCAGGGGATGTGTCACTATGCCCATAGGGAAAGCATCAAAGAAAACCAGAACCAAATTCTTTACAGGATTATGTAAAAACATTCATTCCAGGTAACAAAGAAAGAGCAGAGGTGACATATATTTTCTGAGTTGGAACAGACATGATGTCTCCAGGTAGAGTTAAAGCAGGCATGACTCTCAATTGCTAAAAGCAAAGGGATAATGAATGTTTCAAAGCAAATTTTCTCTGGTTTATATATAAACATCAAATGTATGGGAAAGGGACTCTAAACTATCTAGTCCTAAGAAAAACAACAACAACAGAAAGATCTAAGAACATGCAGGAAGTAGAAGGGAGGAATCCTCCTGTCAGAGGCAAACTTAATTTATATAGGGAGAGTCTCTAAAACCTAGCAACTGCCCATTTAGATGTTAATGTATTACTCCCCAGATAGCAAGCTTTAGGCCAGAAATAGACAGTAACACTAAGGCAGGCAGTAACAGTAAGGCCTGACTAATCCTATATTTTCTTTACTTTTCTTATTTATTTCAAATAATGCCATGTCCTTTTCCCAGAAAATGTTTCCTTGAAATGATATTCTTCCATGCTGGGACGTTGTCCACCAGGATGGTTGGATAAGGACACAGTAGTGGTCATAGCTCTCTGTGGTCATAGAGAGCTCCTAATGAACACAGAGTGCTCACAGTGTTCATAGCTTATAGTGGTCATAGGTAGTAGTGCTCAAAGAGAGCTCATAGTAGTCATGGAGAGCTCATAGTGTTAATGGAGAGCTCATAGCTTTCATTGCTCATAGGAGACATAGAGAGCTCACAGTGATCAGAGAGAGCTCACAGTGGTCATAGCTTACAGTGGCTATACAGAGCTGATAATTGACATAGAGAACTCATAAAGGTCATAGCTCACAGTGGTCATAATGAGGTCACAGTGGTCAGAGCTGACAGTGATCTTAGCTCACAGTGGTCATGGAGTGCTCACAGTGGTCATAGCTCAGTGATCATAAAGAGATGACAGTGCTCATATCTCATAGTGGTCATAAAGAGCACATAATAGACAATGAGTGCTCACAGTGATCACAGCTGTTAGTGGTCATAGAGAACTCATAGTGGTGATAGACATCTCAGAGTGGTCATGGCTCATACTGGTCATAGAGAACTCACATAAAGAGCTCATAGTGGTCAGAGTTCATAGTATTGATAGAGATTACACAGTGGTCAAAGGTCATTATGGCCATAGATAAATCACAGTGAACATAGCTGCCAATAGTCATATAGAACGCATATTAGACAATGAGAGCTCACGATGCACATAGCTCACAGTGGTTATAGAGAACTCTCAGTGGTCATAGCTCATAGTGGTCATAGACAGCTCACATTTTTAACAGGTGATATTTCTCATAGAGAGCTATAGGGGTCATAGATGGCTCACGGTGGTCATAGCTCATAGTGGTCATTGAGAGCGCTCAGTATTCATAGATCATAGTTGTCATACAGAACTCATAATGGTAATAGGAAGCTCATAGTTGTCATAGGGAGCTGACAGTGGTCATAATGAGCTCATAAAGGTCAGAAAGAACTCATAGTGGTCATAGTGCTCATAGAGAGTTCACAGTGGCCATGGATCACAGTGTTCATAGAGAGCTTTCCCTGCTTATAGCTTATAGTGGTCATAGACAGTTCATAGTGGTCACAGCACTCACTGTTCATAAAGAACTCATAATCTTCATAGAGAGCTCAAAATGATCATAGCCTATAATGGTGATAGGTCATAGTGACCATACCTTACAGTGGTCATAAAGAGCATATAATAGCCAATGTGTTCACAGTGATCATAGCTCATAGTGGTGATAGCTCACACTGTTCATACCTCAAATGGTCATAAAAAGGTTATAATAGACAATGAATGCTTACAGTATTTATAGTTCATAGTGGTGATAGACAGCTCACAGTTGTCATGGCTCATAGGAGTCATAAAGAACTCAAAGTGTTCATATAGAGGTCACAGTGTTCATAGAGAGCTCACAGTGGTCAAATCTCATGTTGGTCACAGGGAGATTGAAGTGTCCTGCGTCCTTATCTGACCAATCTGGTAAAATAGGTCTCAGTTTGGAAAAGATGAATTCAAAGAAACATCTTTTGAAAAAAGGACATGGCATTATTTGATATAAATAAGAAAAATAAGTATAATTCAGGCATAAAGCCTGTTCTCTGGGGAATGTCACAGTAAATCCCATGGGTAGGTGCTAGGAATTTCTCAGAATATCAGAATAACACTCATGGACAGGTGCTAAGAATTCCTCCTTAGGTAATTTAAATTTTTCCCCTGGCAGGAGGAATTCTTCTGGGAATTAGGAGTGCCTTTTACCTGCTCTCAGGTTTTTTGGGACTAGCTTCCTGCTCTCTGATCTAGACAAAAAGCCTGCTTTTTAACTTTAAGTCAAATTCTAAATACAGATTTCACGTCTAGTCACTCACAATAAGTAGATTTGTTAGCCAGAATATGTGCACTGATTTTAAAGAAATTAGAGAACAACTTCAAGAGTCTTAAAACATAGGTAAGTAAAATTCCCACTTATAAACTAACTCAGAAATTCCAGAATTATAAGATTATGCTATCAGTTCACTAGAACTTTAAAAGGAACTGTGATACCCTCTTACCCTGGCTGAAGGCCAAGGAAGAGACCATCATGCCAGAAAGTCTAGATACCAGGACTATCCCCTAGAGATGGTATTTACAATCCAAACTTGGAGAATCCATGTTAGTAGCAAACGGAACCATGTCTTCCCTTTCCCAAACAGCACTCTTATGGGAAATCACAGAGATGGATCATTCGTGTGCACCCCACCAGTTATTGCCTCTGGCCCAAAAGAGACACACTTGGCTATATGGGGCCCAACAGTATGTACCCCGGGCTTGGAGAATGTATGGTTCACAGGTGGGTCATCAACAACTGATGGCAATATACTTCTGGAATTCCTCAATGGAAGACATAAGCAACCTTACTATTAAAAGTTACTATTATCATAGGAGGAATTATTCTTTTAATAATTATATTGCTTAAGTGTTTCCTTCAGCACATATCTCAGTAGTGCTCCATCAACAGAACCACGTTATAGGTGCTTATGGCCCTTGAATATACAAGCCATGGCCCCCCTATAGACGTGGTTCAGGCTTGTATTGCAGAGATTGCATGAGCTGCATGCAACTTCCCAAGCTAGAAATTGCTGCCATGCTTGGTGCCATGCCTGGTGCCCATGTCAACCCGCCTGACTCAGAGAACCAACCTGGACAGGACAACAGCAAAAGCTCATACTGGGACTTATGGGATATTGAGTACACCTATAGTTAATTGTTGAAATCAAAAGGAGCTCATTCCTCCTCTGTGTATTTTAAAAATGTAGTCTCTGTTAAAACAATGACAACTATGTGGGTTCAGCCCCATGGCTATCTGATGAACATTATAGATTAGCTAGATATGGAAATACTGGGAGAATGTTTCTGTTAAGTGCCTTTACTCTCAAGTAATGGGTTAGGTTCTTGAAAAATATCCTTCCTGAATGTGATTGCTGACTAGGAGATGATATTATATTATATGTCTTTTTGTAGGTGCACATTCTTTATTCCAAAAATTTCTGTATAAAAGCTGTCACAAAAGTTTCAGTGAAGATGTTCAGATTCACTCAGTCTAGAGAGTTGCATATTTCTGTTCTCCTCCTGGCCTGGGGGACACATGGACTTGAAGCCACAGCTCTGGCCTGCTGCAAAAGTGATATCTCCTAATGGTCATAGAGATCTCATAATGGCTATAAAGAGCTCATAGTAATCACAATTCACAGTGGTCACAGATCACTCATATAGTCAGAGCTCATAGTGCTGTTAGAGAGCTCACAGTGGTCATAGATCATAGTGGTCATGAAAAGATCACAGTAGTCATAGCTCACACTGATCATTGAGAGTTCACAGGGATCATAGCCCATAGTAGTAATATAGAAGTCACAGGGGTAATAGAGAGCTCAAATTGGTCACAGAGAAGTCACAATGGTCATAGAGACTTCATAGTAGTCACAGAAAGCCCACAATTGTCATGGCTCACAGAGGACATCGGGGGTCGTAGTGATCATAGCTCATAGTAGACATAGAAAATTCATAGTGGCCATAGAGAGCTGACAGTAGTCATAGTTCATAGTTCTCATAGAGAGCTCATAGTGGTAAGATGATTATAGTGGTGATAGAGATTTCAAAGTGGTCATAGATCACAGTGGTCATAGAGAGCTCAGAGACATCATAGAGATCTCATAGTGGTCGTGGAGAACTCACAGCATCAGTAGCTCACAGTGGTCATAAATAGCTCACATTGGTCATAGAGAGCTCTCAAGTATCATTACTCAAACGGGTCAAAAAAACTCATAATTATCACGGAAAACTGACAATAGTCATAGTTAACTGTGGTCAAAAAGAGCTTACAGTGTTCATAGCTCAAAGTGGTCATAGAGAGCTCAGAGTCATCAGAGATCCCCATAGGGAACTAAGGTGGTCATAGAAAGTGCACAATAATTACAGAGAGCTCAAATTTATCATAGAAACGTCACAGTAGTCATAGCAAAAAGTGGTCATAGCTCACAGTTGTCATAGAGAGCTCATAATGAACATCAAGTGTTCACAATGGTTATAGCTCAAATTGGTCATAAAGTGCTCACAGTGGTCATTGCTCATAGTGGTCATAGAGAGCTGACAGTTTTCATAGAGAGATCAATGTGGTCATAGAGTATTCTAAGTGTCATACTTCATAGTCATCCTAGAGAGTTCACAGTGGTCATAGCTCAAAGGGGTCATAGAGAGCTCACAGTGGTCATATCTCACAATAGTTATAGAGAGCTCATAATGGGACATGAAGAGCTCACAGTTGTCATAGATCATACTTGTCATAAACAGGTCACAGTGGTCATACCTTAAAGTTCTCATAGCAAGCTCACAGGAGTCATAGAGAGCTCAGAGTGCTCATAAAGTGCTCATAGTGGTCACAGATCTTAGTGGACATAGAGAGCTCACAAAGATCATAGCTCACAGTGTTCTTAGAGCTCATAGGGACATAGAGTGTTCAAATCCTATAGTATCTATTAAGAGCTCTCAGTGGTAATAGCTTATAGTGCTCATATAGAACTTAGAGTGGTCATAGTGAGCTCATAGTATTCATAGCTTATAGGGGTCATAGACAGTTCAAAGAGGTCATAGCTCATAGTTGTCATGGAGAGCTTATAGTTTATCTAGCTCACAGTGGTCAGAGAGAGCTCAAAGTAAACATAGACAGGTCACAGTGGTCATACAGTGTTCACAGTTGTCATAGAGAGCTTGTAGTTGTTTTAGCTCACTGATGTCATTGATGTCAAAGAGCAGAAGCTCTTTGTTCATAGCTCATAATAATCATGGAGCGCTCATAGTGGCCAGAGAGAGACCACAGTCATCATAGAGATCTCACAGGGGTCATAGATAGATCAAAATGGTCATAGAGAACTCAGTAGTCACAGAGAGCTTACTGTTATAGGTAGCTCATAGTTGTCATAGCTCATAGTGCTCATACAAAGCTCTTAATGGTGATAGATAGTTCACAATGGTCCTAGCTCATAGTGGTCATAGAGAGCTCACAGTGCTCTCAGTTCACAATGTTCATACAGAGCTCATAATGGACAGATAACTCAGTGCTCTTACTTGATAATCATCACAGGGAGCTCATAGTCATCATAGTTCACAGTGATCATATACAGTGAACAGTGATCATAAGTCATAGTGGTCATAAAGTTCACAAAGCTCACAGTGTTGATAGCTAATTATGGGCATAGAGAGCTCACAGTGGTCATAGTTCTTAGTGGTCACAGAGAGCTCAGAGTGGTCATAGCTCACAGTAGTCATAAAGAGCTCACAATGCTCATAAGTCCTATAGCTCCTAGAGAGCTACAATGGTCACAGAGAGCTCACAGTGTCAGAATAAGTGCAAAGTGTTCATAGAAAGTTCACAGAGTTCTTTGCTCATAATGGTCATAGAGAGCCCACAATGCCCAGAAAGAACTCCACATCATCATAGAGTGCTCATAATATACATTAAAAGTTCACACAGTGCTCACAGTGCATGGTGTATAGGGAGCTCACAGTGGTTATAGCTCCTAATGGTAATAGAGAGATCATAATGACCACAGAGAGCTCACAGTAGTTATGATTTACAGTGGTCACAAAGCACTCACATGGTTTTAGTTCATAGTTCTCATAGAGAGCTCACACTAGTTATAGTTCATAGTAGTCATAGACAGCTCACAGTGCTCATAGAGAGCTGCAAGAGGTTATATCTCATAGTGATCATAAAGGGCTCACAGTGGTCATAGCTCATAGTGGTCATAAAGAGCTCACCGTGCTCATAGCAAACAGTAGCCATAAATAACTGATAATCCTCATCAAGAGCTCACTGGTGAGAGAGATCTGACATTGGTCATAGCACATAGTGGTGATAGAGAGTTCGCAGTGAACATAGCTAGTCGTTGTCACAGTGCTCGTAGAGAGCTCAAAGTTGTCATGAGGAGGTCATAGTTGAGGTAGAGAGCTCATATTGGCCGTAGAAATTTGAAAGTGGTCACAGAGACATCGTAGTGGTCACAGAGAACTCAAAATGATCATAGATCATATGCTCATATAGAGCTCACAGTGGTCAAAGAGAGCTCACAGTGGTCATAGTTCTTGGTGTTCATAAAGGGCTCACAGTGTTCACAGCTCATAGTGGTCATAGAAAACTCACAGTGGTCAAAAAGGGCTCAACGTCATAGCACATACTGTTCATAGAGAGTTCACAGTGTTTATAGAGACCTCATAGTGTTTATCACTCACAGTGGTCAGAGTACTCACAATGGTCATAAAAAGCTCACAGTGCTCATAACAAACAGTGGCCATAGAGAACTGATAATCCTCATCAAGAACTCATAGTGGTAAAAGCTCATACTGATGAGAGACAGCTGACATTGGACATAGATGATAGTGGTTTAAGAGTTTGCAAAGTGGTTATAGAGAGCTTACAGTGGCCATAGCTCATAGTGATCACTGAAAGTTCACAGTAGTCCCAGTTCATGATGGTCATAGAGAAGTTAGAGTGGTTATAGTGAGTGAACAGTGTTCATATGGCGGTTATATTGGTCCTAGAAAACAAACAGTGGTCACAGAGTGTGAACAGTGGTCATAGCTCTTATTTTAATACAGAGCTCACAATAGACAAAGAACTCACAATGGTCACAGTTCATAGGGGTCATATTGAGCCCACATTGATCATAGAGAATTCACAGTGCTCATAGAGAGCTTAAAGTGGTCACAAAGAAGTCATAGTTGAGGTAGAGAGCTCATAGTGGCCATAGAGATCTGAAAGTAGTCACAGAGAAATCATAGTGCTCATAGAGAACACACAGTGTTCAAAGAGAGATCACAATGGTCATAGATCATAGTAGTCACAGAGAGCACAAATTGTTCAAAAAGATCTCAATGTCATCATAGAGAGCTCACAGTAGTCATACTTCATACTGGTCATGGAGAGTTCATAATTCTCATGAAGAACTTATAGTGGTTATCAGTCCCAGTGGTTAGAGTGCTCACAGTGGTTAAAGTTCATAGTGGACATAAAGAGCACATAGTGCTCACTGCTCATAGTGGTCATTGAGAGCTCACAGTGGTCATAGAAAGCTCACAGTGGTCATAGCTCAAAGTGGTCATAGAGAGTTCACATAGGGCATAGATATCTCACAGTTGTCATAGAGAGCTCACAGTAGTCATAGCTCATAATGCTCACAGAGCTTTCATAGTGATCATAGAGAGAACACAGTGGTCATAGAACACTCAAAGTGGTCACAGTGGTAATAGAGAGCTCACAGTGTGGTCACAGCTCACAGTGGTAATAGAGAACTCACAGTGTTCATATAGAGTTCATAGTGATCATAGAGAGCTCCCAGTGCTCATAGCTCAGAGTGGTCATTGAGAGCCCAACGTGGTCATAGATAACTCACAGTAGTTATAATTGGTGGTCACAGAGATATCATAGTGATCATTGAGAGCTCTCATTGATAATAGAGATGTCACAGTGGTCATAGAAATCTTACAGCCATTATATAGAACTCATAGTGCTCATAGCACTCTGTCACAAAGAGAGCTCACAGTGGTTATATAGCTCATAGTGGTCATAAAGAGCTCAAAGTGGTCATAACTCATAGTGGACATAGAAAGTTCACAATGCTCATATAGATCTCACAGTGCTCATACAGAGTTCAAAGTGCTCATGGAGAGGTCACAGTTGTCATGAAAGCAGAAAGTGGTCATGGAGAGCTCATTATGGTCAAAGAGAGCTCACAGAGCTCATACACAATACTGCTTATAGAGCTCAAAGTAGTCAAACAGACTCACAGTGGTTATAGCTCATAGTGGTCATAAAGAGCTCACAGTGGTCATAACTCATAGTGGACATAGAGAGCTCATTGTGGTCATAGGTAATAGTACTCATAGAGAGCTCACAGTGGTCATACATAGCTTAAAGTTATCACAGCCATATCACAGTTGGCATAGAGAGCTCATATTTTTCATAAAGACCTGATAGTTCTCAGAGCTTACAGAGGTCTTAGAGAGCTCATTGTGGTCATGGCTCGTAGTGGACATAGCTCAAAGTGATCATAAAGAGCTCACTGTGGTCACAGCTAATAGTGGTGATAGAGAACTTACAATGTTCATAGAGTATCCCCATTAGTCTTAGAGAGCTCACAGAGGTCAGTACTCACAGTGGTCATAAAAAGCTCACAATGCTCAAAGCTCATAGTGGTCATAGGGAGTTCATAGACATCAGAAAGAGCCCAAATGGTCTTTGAGAACTCACAATCATCAGAGAGAGCTCCAAGAGGTCATAGATAGGTCACAGTGATCATTGAGGGCTCACTGTTGTCATATAGAGCTCATAGTTGACATAGCTCACAGAGGTCATAGAGAGTCCCTAGTGCCTATGGCTCATGGTGTTCATAGAGATCTCATAGTGGCCTCAGAGAGATTGCAGTGGCCTCAGAGAGATTGCTCACGGTTGTCACAGCTTATAGTTGTCATAGAGAATTCACAGTAGGTATAGCTCATAGTGGTCATAGAGAGTTCTTAGTGGTTAAAGAGAGTTCAGAGTGATCACAGCTCATAGTGGTCCTAGAGAGATCACAGGGGTCCTAGCTCACAGTAGTCATAGAGAGCTCATAATGCAAAATAAGAACACACTGTGGGCTTAGCTCATAGTAGTCATAGAGAACACACAGGTATCAAAAGCTCCTAGTGGTCAGAAAGAACTCACAGTGGTCATTGCTCCTAGTGTTTATGGAGAGAGCTCTCAGTGGTCAAAACTCATAGTGATCATAGAGAGCTCACAATATTCACAGTAGTTATAGAGAGCACACAGTGGTCATAGGCCATAGTTTTCATAGAGATATCAAAGTAGACACAGAGAGCTCATATTGGTTATTGAGAGCTCACAGTGATCATAGAAATCTCACAGTGGTCATAGCTTATTGTGGTCATACAGAGCTCACTGTGGTCACTGAGAGCTCAAACTGGTAATGGAGAACTCACAATGGTTAGAGAAAGCTTAAAGTGGTCATAGAGATGTCATAATGATCACAGAGACCTCACTCTTGTCATAGAGAGCTCAAACTTGTCATACTTCACAGAGCTCATAGATGGCTCATAGTGCTCACAGTTCATAGTGGTCATAGAACTCTAATAGTGGCCTTACAGAGCTCACAGTGGTCATAGAGAGCTCACAGTGGTCACAGCTCATAGTAGTTATAGAGAGCACACATTGACTATAGCTCATAGAGAGTTCACAGTGGTCACAGATACAGTGGTCATTGAGATCTCATGGTAGTCATAGTTCACAGTGGTCATAGAAAGCTTATCGTGGTCATAAGTCATAGTTATCATAGAGGGCTCATAATGGTCATAAAGAGCACAGAGTTGTCATAGCTCTCAGTAGTCCTAGAGAGTAAACAGTGGTTATAGCTCACAGTCATCACAGAGAGTTCATAATGCACAATGAGAATTGATAGTGCTCTTGCTCATGGTCATCATAAAGAGCTCATAGTAGTCACAGCTCACAGTGATCCTGTAGAACTCACAGTGGTCATAAAGCATGCAAAATGGTCATACAAAGGTCTCATGGGTCATAGTTCATAGTGGTCATAAAGAGCTCATAGTGGTCATAAAGAGCTCATAGTGGTCATAGAGAGCTTACAGTGGTTGCAGGGAGCTCACAGTAATCATATAGAGCTCAAACTGGTCATATAGAGTTAACAGTGGTCATACCTCACACTGATCATAAAGAGCTCATAGTGGTCATAGAGAGCTCACAGGATTAATAGTTCATATTGGTAATAGATTGGTCACAATGGTCATAGCTCACACTGGTAATAGAGAACTCACAGTGATCATGGGTATTATAGCTCACAGAGAGCTACATTGGTCATAGAGAGTTCACAGTGTTCATAAAGAGCTCAAAGTTGTCATAGAGAAGTCACAGTGGTCATAGCCCTTAATAGTCATAATGAGTTCACCATGGTCATAGAGAGGTCACAGTGGTTATATCTCTCATAGTTATCATAAGAGACCATAGTATTCATATCTTCTAGTGGACACAGAGAGCTCATAGTTGCCATACAGAGCTTACAGTGTAATAGAGAATTCACAGTGTTCATAGCTCATAGTGGTCACAGAGAGCTCACAGTGTCAATATCTCATAATGGTCAAAGAGAATGCACAGTGTTCAAAGCTCTCAGTGGTAATATAGTGCTCAGAGTAGATAGCTCATTTTGGCCATAGAGCACTCAAAGTGGTAAAAGCTCAAAGTGATAATAGAGAGCTCAAAGTGGTCATAGTTCATAGTATTCATATAGTGTTCATAGTGGCAATAGAGAGTTCACATAGTGCATATAGAGAACACATTCTTGTCACAACTAGTAGTGGTTATATAGAGTTCACTGTGGTAATAACTCATAATGGTCATGCAGATCTCATAATGATCATATAGAGCTCACAGTGGTCATAGAGAGGACATAGTGGTCATAGATCAAAGTGGTTATAGAGGGCTCACAGAGGTCATAGCTCACATTGGTCATAAACAACTTATAATCATCATAGAGAATTTACCGTGGTCATTGCTTATAGTAGTGATAGAGGAATCACAGTGGTTCTAGACCATAATGGACATTGAGAGATTCTAGTGGTCATGGCTCATAGTGGTCACAGAAAGCTCACTGTGGTCATAGGTCAAAGTGGTTCTAGAAATCTGGCAGTGGTTATAGTGGACTCATAGTTGCATGGAGAGCTCACAGTGGTTAAAGCTCATAATGGGCATAGTCAGCCCATAGTGCACATTGAGAGCTCACAGTGATCATTGAACACAGTGGTCATATAGACCTCACAGTGGTCATAGCTCATAGAGGTCATAGAGAGCTTATAGTGGTCATAGAGAGCTCAGAATAGTCATACAGGTTCAAACATATCACAAAGAGGTCACAGTTGTAATGGAGAGCTCACAGTTGTCATAGATCACAGAGGTCATAGAGAGCTCAAAATGGCCATAGCTCATAGGAGTCATAGACAGCTCATAGTGGCTATAGAGAAATCACAGTTATCATAGCTCACAGTGATCATAGAGAGCTCACAGTGGTTGTAATTCATAGTGGTCACAGAACTCACAGTGATCAGAACACATAGTGGTCATGAAGAGCTCACATGGCTCCTAACCCGTAGTGGTCATAGAGATCTCACAGTAGTCATAGATCATAGTGCTCATAGAGAGCACACAGTGATCATAGAATGCACACAGTCTTCATAGTGAGATCAAAGTGCTCATAGAGAGGTAACAGTGGTCACAGAATCCTAACTGTAGTCATAGATAGCTCATGGTGATCATACAGAGCTCATCGTGGTAATAGATAGCTCATAGTGATCACAGCTTACAGTTGTCATACAGAGCTCATAGTGGTGATAATTCACAGTGGTCACAGAGTGTTCATAGGGGAAATAGCTCATATTTGGTCCTAGAGAGCTCACAGTGGTCCTAACTCATAATGGTCCTAGAGAGCTCATAGTGGTCCTAACTCATAGGGGTCATAGAGAGCTCACATTGGTCATAGAGAGCTCACATTGGTCATAGAGAGCTCACATTGGTCATAGAGAGCTCACATTGGTCATAGAGAGCTCACATTGGTCATAGAGAGCTCACATTGGTCATAGAGAGCTCACATTGGTCATAGAGAGCTCACATTGGTCATAGAGAGCTCATAGCGGTCATAGTTCATAGTGATCATAGGGTGCCTACAGTGGTCATAGCTGATAGTGGTCATATAGAGTTCACAGTGTTAATAGAGAGCTCACAGTGTTGATAGCTCATAGTGGGCATACAGAGTTCACAGTGGTCCTAGCTCATTGTGGTCATAGAGAGATCACAATGGACATATGTCATACAACTCATAGGGAGCTACATTGGATATAGAGTGTTCACAGTTTTCATAAAGAGCTCAAAGTGGTCATAGAAAGGTTATGATGGTCGCTAATAGTGGTCATAAAGTGCTCAGAATGGTCTAAGAGAGTTCACTGTGGTTATAACTCATAATGGTCACAGAAAGCTCACAGTAGTTATAGCTCACGATGGTGATAGAGAGCTGACATTGATCATAGCTTCTAGTGATTATAGAAAGCTAATAGAGGCCATAAAGAGATCACAGTGGTCATAGATATCTCACAGTGCTCATAGCTCTTATCGGTTATAGAGAGCTCACAGCAGTCATAGAGTTCACAGTGATCATAGAGTACTCACAGTGGTCATCTAGTGCTCTATTTGAGCTCACAATGGTCATAGATAGCTCCCAGTGGTCACAGAGTACACACAGTGATCATAGAGAGGTCAAAGTATTCATAGCTAGAACACAGTGGTTATAGAGAGCTCACAGTGGTTGTAGACATCATAGACATAGTATTCGTATTGAGCTCACAGTAGTCAGAGAATTCACTGCTGTCACAGAGATCTAACAGTGACAACACAGAGATCACAGTGGTCATAGAGGCTCACTGTCATCATAGAGAGCTCAAAGTGTGCATAGAGTGGCCACAGTGTTCATAGATTGCTCACAGTTTTCATAGACAGCTGATATTGATCACAACTCCTAATAACCATAGAGAGCTAATAGTGGTCATAGCTCATAGTGGTCATAGAGAGTTCGTAGTAGAGATAGAAAGCTCACAGAGTTCACAGACAGTTCAGAGTCGTAATAGATATCTCACAGTGTTCATAGCTCATAGTGATCATAGATAGCTCAGTGTAGTCATAGGTCATAGTGTCATAAAGAGCTCATAGTAGTGATAGAGAGCTCACAGTGCTCATAGAGCTATCAAAGTGGTCATAGTGAGGTCACAATTGTCACAGACAGCTTATAGTGGTCATAGAGAGCTCATAGTGGTGATAGAATTCTCACAAAGGTTATGGAGAACTCAGAATGTCACAGACACCTCATAGTGATTATAGAGAACTCACAGTGCTGATAGGTTATAGTGCTCATAGAGAGCTCGCAGTGGTCAAAGTTAGCTCACATTGGTCATTGAGACCTCAGAGTGTTGGTAGAGACTTCATAGTGGTCATAGTGACCTCACAGTGATCATAGATCATAGTGTTCATGCAGCACTCACAATGGTCAAAGAGAGCTCATAGTAGTCATAGCTCATAATGGTGATAGACAGGAGTCAGTGGTCATAAACCATAGAGATCATAGAGAGCAAACATTGTTATATTTTATAGTGGTCGTAGAAAGCATATAGTGGTCATTGAGAGCTCACTGTGGTCATAGTGGACTCATAGTGGTTATAGAGAGCTCACAATTATCATAAAGAGTTCATCATAGTGTTCATAGAGAGTTCAGAGTGATCATAGAGCTCATAATTATCATAGAGAAATCATAGTGGTCATAAAGAGCTCATAGTAGTCATAAAGAGCTCAGTGTGTTCATAGATCATAGTGCTCACAGGGAGCTCACAGGAGCCATAGCTCATAGTAATCATAAAGATGTTAACTGGGGTGAAAGCTTACAGTAGTCATAGCTCACAGTTGTCATATAGAGCTCACAGTGGTCATAGGTCATAGTGCTCATAGAGAACTCACATTGGTCTTAGCCCTTAATTGTATATAAACCCCATAATGGTCATAGAGGGTTTATAGTGGTCATAGAGAGCTTACAGTGGTCATAACTCCTACTGGACATAGAGAATTCAGAGTGGACAATGAGTGGTAACAGTGGTCCTCGGTGTCAGTGGTCATCGAAAGATCACAGTGGTCATGAGTCATAAAGGTAATCACAGTCACCATAATTCATAGTGGTCATAGAGAGCTCACAGTGTTCATTGATTGCTCACATTTAAACATGAGAGCTCAGCGTAATCAGAGATCATAATGGTCATAGAGAGCTCACAGTGGTTATGGAGAATTCACAATGGTCATAAAGAACTCAAAGTGGTCACAGAGAGTTCAGTGTTCATAGCTCATAGTGGTCTTAAAAAGCTCACAGTGCTCATAGAGAGCACATAGTGGTCATAGCTCATACTGGTGATAGGGAGCTCATAGTGGTCATAGCTCCTAGTGCACATAGGTAACTGACAGTGACCATAAAGTGCTCACAGTTGTCATAGTATGCAATGGTCATAGAGAGCTCATAATGGACAAGGAGACATAACAGTGGTCATTGAGAGCTCAGAGTGTTCATAAATCACAATAGTGATAGATATCTCACAGTCATCATGGCTCATAGTGGTCAAAGAAAGCCTACAGTGGACATTAGTTATATTTTTCATATAGAGCTACAGTGGTCATAGAGAGCTCCCAATGGTCACAGAGAGTTCAAAGTAATCATAGAGAGGTCACAATGGTCATAGCTCATAGAGGTCATAGAGAGCTCATAGTGGTCATATATCATATTTTTCATAGAGAGCTAGAGTGGTCATAGAGAGTGCAAAGTGGTCACAGAGACCTTATATTGGCCATAGAGAGCTCACAGTGGTCATAGCTCATAGTGGTCATAAAAGATGTCACAATGCTAATAGATCATATTTTTAATAGAAAACTACAGTGGTCATAGACAGCTCATACAGACCTCACAGTGGTCATAGATCATAGTGGTCTTATAGAGCACATAGTAGTCAAAGAGAGTTCACAGTGATCATAGCTGTTAGGGTTCATAGAGAGATCACAGTATTCATAGAGTTCTCATAGTGGTCATAGATATTTCATGGTTGTCATGGTCCATAATGGTCATAGAGTGGTCCTAGTGGTAATAGCTCTCAGTTGTCATGGGAGCTCATAAAGGACATAGAAAACTCACAGTTGTCATAGCTCATACTTGTCATAAAGGGCTCACAGTGGTCAAAGCTCATAGTGGTCATAGAGGTATCACAGTGATCATAGTTCATAAGGCTCGTAGAAAATTCATAGTGGTCACAGACAGCTCACTGTGGTCATAGAGAGCTTACACTGTTCATAGAGAGGTCAAAGTAATCAGAGGGAGGTCACAGTGGTCATAAACCATAAACAGTTGTCATAGAGAACTCTCAAATACCACTGTAAACCCTCTATGACCATTATGAGGTTTGTATGACAATGGAGCTCTTGACAGCTATGAGCTATGACCACAGTGAGCTCTCTAGGACAATTATGAGCTGTTAAGACCACTATAAGTTACAACCACTGTGAACTTTCTGTAACCACTATGTGGTATGACTACCATGAGCTCTCTATGACCATTAGGAGGTCTCTATGACCATTATGTGTTAGGAACACTGTGAGCTCTCTATGACCACTATGAGCTTTGAACAATGTGAGTGCTCTAATGGCACTATGAGCTCTCTATGACCATTATGACTATGACCATTTTTAGCTCTCTATGACCTCTGTGACCTATGACAACTATGAACTTTCTATGACCACTGTGAGCTGTCTACCACCATTATGAGATATGACCCAAGTTAGCTTTTAATGACCACTAGGAGCTATGAGCACTGTGAGCTCTCTATGTCAATTTTGAGCTCTCTATGTCCACTGGGAACTGTGAACACTGTGAGCTCTCTATGACCACTATTAGCTATGACAACTATGAGCACTCCATGACAAATATGAGCTCTCTATAACTAATAATATCTATGGACACTGTGAGCTCTCTATCATAAATAAGAGCTATGACCACTGTGAATACTCTTTGATCATTATGAGTTCTTAATTGTGACTGTGAACTATCACCATTGTGAGTTCTCTATACTATGCTCTATGATCACTGTGTCTGCTCTATGACCACTCTGAGCTCTTTATGACAAGTGAGAGCTTTCTATGAACACTGTGACCTCTCTATGATCATTTGAGCTGACAAGTACCACTGTAAGCTATCTATGACTGCTGTGATGTCTCTATGACCATGAGATTTCTTTTTTTTCATTTTTTATTTTTATTTCCACTCATACAAACTTAATATGTACACCAGTTGCCTCCATCCTTCTCCCTTCCCCTACTCCCCTACTCTCCCTCCACTCATCCCTCCCTCCCCATCCCCTAGTGCCTCCCCCTCAATCCCCGGAGAATCCTTTAATGTGCATGCCAGACTCTCCTCTGGGCCCTCCTCTCTGATGACGTACCAGGACCCAGTGGCTTTTCCCTGAACCCTTTCTTGTGTTCCCCTTAAGCATAGGAACACTACTATGGCTGTCAATTCCTTGCCTCCAAGGATCTTGGTGCCTTTAGCAAATGCTAGACTTTATGGGGTCAATAGTGTGTGGGACATTCGCAGGGCATGCAAAGACCTATTATGATTTCTTCGGCCCTAACTTGTGTGGAGTATCTCGTATATTATTGCTCTTCCCATCCTTGTGCTCTTACACTCTTACTGCCCCCTCTTCCACAAATTTCCCTGAGCTTCAGGATGGGGAGAAATTAGGCTGGCCTAGTTCTAGGTGGTTGATATAGAGTCTCTGAAGTTCTGGATTATGGTTCGTTGATTTTCTTTTGCAGTTTTGCTGCTTCTGTAATGCTCTTCACTCCATCCTGATGGGTATTGTATTTCACCCCCTGGCTAGAGATAAAAAGCTGTTAAACCAGAACATGAGCTCAAAGGCAACCCACAGAATGGGAGAAAATCTTCACTAACTACGTATCTGATAGAGCCCTATTATCCAGAGTGCACAAAGAACTTAGAAAATAAACACCAAGGAAACTAATGGCCCAATTAAAAAATGGGCTCTGGAGCTTAAAAGAAATTTTACCAGAAATGAAATTAAAATGTCGAACAAATATCTTAAAAAATGCTCCACTTTCTTTTTTTTAATTTTTTTTATTATTATTTATTGAACTGTGTGCATATGCGTGTGTATGTGCATGCGCGCATGTCTGTGTGTGTATGTCTGTGTATGTGTAGAACCACGGACGAATTCGCGAACCACCATGGGCGCCTCCACCTCCTTCTGCCCCCGGATTCACAGGCTCCGCCCTACCAGGACCAGAAGCGCAGGCCGCCCCCGCCTCCGCCTGGCATCTATACATGGGATCTGGGATTCGAACTCAGTACCTTCCGCCTGCAAGGCGGAGGCTTAACCCCTGAGCCACCTCTCCAGCCCCCAAAAATGCTCGACTTTCTTAGCCATCAGGGAAATGCAAATCAAAACTTCCCTGAGATATCATCTCACCCCGGTTAGGATGGCAAAAATCCACAATACAAACAACAAATGCTGGAGAGGATGTGGAGACAGGGGAACTCTCCTACATTGCTGGTGGGAATGCAGGCTTATACAACCACTCTGGCGAGCCGTCTAGAGATTCTTAAAGAAATTAAAGATTGAAATGCCATTTGACCCTGCTATTCCACTTTTGGGAATAACCCCACATAACATACAGCAAAAATTCACCTCGATAGCAGAAGCACAACCATGTTTATAGCAGCACTGTTTACAATAGCAAAGTCATGGAATCAACCCAAATGTCCAACAGTTGACGAGTGGATAAGGAAACTGCTACATCTATACAATGGAGTTCTACTCCACCATCAGAAACGATGAATTACTGGAATTTGCCGGAAATGGATGTTATTAGAAACAATTATATTAAGTGAAGTATCCCAGACCCAGAAAATTAAATCCTGTATGTACTCCCTAATAGGTGGCTCCTAGTACCAAACCCACCCAGCCCACCTAGAGACAGTAATTGCAAGGATTATGAACAGGAGGGATGGGGTAGGAGGGTCACACCAGAAACAAGGAGAGAGGGGACCATGTTACAGCAAAGAAAATAGGCCTCCATCAAGGACCATGAGATTTCTGTCAGCTATGAGCTATGACCAAAATGAACTCTCTCTGACCGCTATCAACTGTTTAAGACCACTAAGAGCTATGACCACTGTGAGCTCTTAATGTCCATTATGAACTATGACCACTGTGAGCACTCCATGACCATTGTGAGCTCTCTATGATCACTGTGATTTACTACCACTATGAGCCCTGCATGACCACTATGACCTATGACCATTGTTAGCTCTTATTGTCCAATATGAGCTCACTATGACCACTGTGAAATATGATCACTGTGAGCTATCTATGACCACTGTGAGTTCTCAATGACCACCATGAGCTCTTTATGATGACGGTTGAGCTCTCTATTTCTACTATGAGCTATGACTACTCTTTGCTGTCTGTGATAAATATGAACTATGACCACTGTGAACTCTCAATCACCACTATGAGCTCTTTGACCACTGTGAGCTCCCTATAACTACTGTGAGGTATGACCATTATAAGCACTCTATGCACAGTGTCAGCTGTGACCACTCTGAGCTCTCTATGACCACTGAAAGATCTGTATATCTAGTGAGTTCTCTGTGACCACTATGGGCAATGATGACTCTGAGACCACTATGAAATCTGTGAGCTCTCTACGAAAACAATGAGCCCTCTATGACCACTTTGAAATATCTGACAACTGTGACCTCTCCATGACCACTTTGAATGCTCTATGACCATTCTGAGCTATGGCCACTGTGAGCTCTTTATGAACAATATGAGCTGTGATCACTTTGAGCTCTCCATGACATCTATGAAATATGACCACTGTGAGGTCACTATGACCACTATGAGATCACTGTGAACATTATTAGCTCTCTAAGACCACTTTGAGGTATAACCACGGTGAACTCTAGTGACTCTGTGTTCTCCATGACAACTATGTGTTATGACCACTGAGAGCTGTCAAGGACCACAATGACGTCTCTATGGCAAGTATAATCCATGACAACTGGAAGCTCTGTATGACCACTGTGAGCTCTCTATGACTAGCATGAGCTCTCTATCACCACTATGAGCTATGAATGCTGTGAGCTGTCTATTTCCATTGTGAGCTCTCGTTGTCCACTGTGAGCTCACTATGGCCATTATGAGCTCTTTATGACAAATAGAGGCTATGATTACTGTGAGCTATCTATGATCACTGGGAGCTGTGAACAGTATGAGCTGGCTATGACAGCATGAGCTCTCTATGAACACTGTGACCTCTGTATGAACACTGTGACCTCTTTATGACCACTATGAATTATGAGCACTTTGAACTCTTTATGAACACTATGATCTATGACCAGTATGAGCTCTCTATGACCACTATGAGCTATGACCACTGTGAGCCCTCTATTACCACTATTAGCGATGAGCACTGTGAGCTTTGTATGACCACTATGAGCTATTGATGAACACTGTGAGCTTTCTTTGAACACTATGAGCTTTATAGGACCACTGTGAGTACTCTATGATGACTGTGAGCTATCTATGACCACTCTTAGCTCTCTATGAGCATTGAGAGCTATGATTACTGTGAGCTCACTATGACCACTACAATTACATTTTATTTTCCTATTTGCTAGATTTGATGGAACAACATTCTATTAAAGAAGTCAGAGGAATGAGCAAGTTTAATTATTCTGTTCTATAGTGGCTTTGTTATTTTGGGAATATATGGAAAAACCTTCAAGAATATTCTCATTTGTAGTCCTATTAAAGATCAAAATTGGGGCTGGACTGGTGGCTCATGGGTTAATCTTCTGCCTTGCAGATGGAAGGCCCTGAGTTTGGATCCTAAACCCCATGTATAGACCCCAGGTGGAAGAGGGGGTGGCTTGCATTTCTGGTCCTGGTAGGGCAGAGCCTGTGAATCCTGGGGCAGAGTAAACAAGGAGGAGGGGGAGGCAGTCCATAGGGGTTCCCGAATTCGCCAATGATTCCTCACACACATATACACACACAGACACATACACACACAATTGAATAAATAAATAAATAAAGATCAAAATCAAGCAAGATAATCTTTCATGAAAGAAAAATTTATAGTCTTTCAGAAAAACAATTGTGATTAAATAAAACCGAAGCAGTTAAGATCTTAGATGTCATTAAAATTATTTGTTCTTGTTTTAAAGTATGCATACATGTATTTAAAAATGGCATGCCAAAATTTTTAAATTAGCATGCAAGAGAGATGAAAGAAAATTTACGTAGCCACAAATTTTTTTTATGTTGAAACACAAGACACACAACATGTAAACACAGAACATATAAACATACAAACACATGAACAACATACAACTGGCAGTTGTACAAGTTATCAGGAACTGTCAATATTTTTCATGAAAGCTTTATCAAAGGTGGGTTAACATTTAGAAAACCCTTATCATTTAAAACAAGATCTCATATTAGTTAAGTCCTGCAGATTAGCTTAATTATGAAAAACATAAAAAGCAGATTAAACTAAAATTTACTACTGAAACCAAATTGCTATTTAACAAACTTTATATTTAATAGATTAATATATTTGTCTAATTTTCTTTTTTTTCTAGCAAGGAAAAGGACCCTCATCCATAGGTCGTGTTCCTACATATTCTCTGGGGAGATCCAGGTGCTAAAACTGCAGCCTCATCCCAAAATTCCTCTAGACCTGCTATCTTAAACTTGAAGCCTCTAGTCTCTAACAGAGATTTTAAGACACGTATCTGGGGCTCCTTACAGTATGAGGGGAAGTTGCCCATTTTTTTAAAGAACAGATGAAACAAGGAATGTATGGGACTCAAATGTCTTGGCTTAGTAAGGAACTTCAGTCATTCTTAGGCCATCATCATATGTTGTGAGGAGGAAAGGGCTGCCATGGAAGCCCCACATTTGGCCACCAGATGTAGTAGTCTCCTGGACCCACGGTGACCTATGTAGACCCTTGGGGACAGCAATAAACAGGCACAAACTCAGAACCATGAACTCCCGGAGTAGGGCAAATTGCAAAGCAGGCCCTCAGACTTGCAGACTCATTTATTGCAAATATTAGACTATTTATATACCCCACCCAACATTCCCAAAGTTCCAGAGGGAGCTTTTGCTGTTTTATCCTGTCCAAGTTGGTCGTCTGTTAGGCAGCTTGAGGTCAGCACCATGCAGAGCAGCAGATTCTAGTTTGGGGAAGTTGCATTCATGCATGTGGCCCATACAGACAATACAGGTCTGCCTAATCCATTCCTCCTACATTCAATGACTACTGTGAGCTATCCATGACCACCATAAGTTTTCTATGGCCATTATAAGTTCACTGTGACCACTATGATCTGTGAACACTATGAGCTATCTGTGACCACAGTGATTTATGGCCATTATGACCTCCCTAATACCACTTCGAGCTCTCTGTGACAACTGTGAATGCTCTAGGACTACTGTGAGCTCTCTAGGATCACTTTGAGCTCTCTATGACAACTGTGAGCTCTCTATGACCACAATGAACTCTCTATGACAAGTATTAGCCATGAACGCTGTGAATTCTCTATGACCACTGTGAGCTATGTGGCCATTATGCATATTCTATGAGCTGGGACCCATATGAGTTATCTATAACTGCTATGAGATATAACCAGAATGAACTCTCTGTGATGACTGTGAGATATCTGTGACCACCGTGAGCTCTCAATGGCCACAAGAGATTTCTAACAGCACTAGGAACTATGACCACTTTGAGCTCTTTGTGATCAATGTAATCTATGACCACTATGATCTCTCTATTACAACTTTGAGCTGTCTATGACTACCATGAGCTTTCTAAGACCACTGTGAGATCCCTATTATCACTAAGAACTCTCTATGACAACTGTGAGTGAGCTATGACCACTGTTTACTATATATGACCACTGTGATCTCTCAATGACCAGTATGAACTATTACCACTGTGAGCTCTCTATGACCATGGCGAGCTTTCTATGACCATACGACCTATGACCACTATGGGGTTCCTATGTACATTATTAGCTCTCTATGTCCACTGTGAGCTATGACTACTGTAAGCTCTCTATTACTATTATGCACTCTATATGACCACTATGACTTATGACTACTGTGAGCTCTCTCTGGTCATTGTTAGCTATGACCATTATGAACTCTGGATAACACTGTGACTGTGAGCTATGACAACTATGAGCTGTCTATGACTGCTGTGAATTCTCTGTGACCACTGTGAGTTATGACCACTGAGAGGTCACTATGAGCACAGTGAGCTCTCTATGAACACTCTGAGCTGTCAGTGACCACATTGAAATCTCTGACGACTGTGACCTCTCCAGGACCACTTTGAGCTCTCTATGACCACTCTGAGCTATGACCAATGTAAGCTCTCTAAGACCAGAATGAGCTTTGACCACTGTAAGCTCTCTAAAACAACTATGAGCAATGACTGCTGTGAGCTCTCTAGGACCACTATCAGCTCTCTGAGACCAATATAACCCATGACCACTGTGAACTGTCTATGATCATTGTGAGCACTCCATGACTACTGTGAGCGCTCCATGGCCATTTTCAACTATTTATGACCATTATGTGCTCTCCATGACCACTATGAACTATGACTAACTACGATCTCTTTGTGAACAGTAAGAACTATAAAAGTGTGATCTCTGAATGACTTTTGTGACTATGGCCTATCTGAGCTCTGTATGACCACAGTAAGTTATGATCAGTGTAAGATCTCTATGACCATTGTGAAATAGCTAACGATTTTGAACTCTCTATGACCACTTTGAGCGCTCTGTTACCTCTGTAGCTCTCTGTGAGCACTGTAAGCTATCACCACTGTGAGCTCCTTATGATCACTGTGAGCTCTCTATGACCACTTTGACAACTTTGTTGACTGTGCCTTCTCCATGACCACTATGAGCTCTCTAAAACCAGCATGAACTATCACTACTGTGAGTTCTCTATGACAACTATGAGCTGTGAGTACTGTGAGCTCTCTACGACCACTATTAGTAAGAGCTCTGTCATAACACTATGAACATTACTAGCTCTCTATGATCACTATGAGCTATGTCCACTGTGAAGTCTCTGTGACCACTATGAGTGCTCTATGACCAGTATAAGCCATGACCACTGTGAATTCTCTACAAGCACTGTGAGCTCTCTATGGCTATTATGCACTCCCTATGACCACTGTGATCTCTGACCACCATGAGTTCTCTGTGACCACTGTGACATCTCTGAGGACTGTGACTTCTCTGTGACCATTTTGAGTTCTATATGACCACTATGAGCTATGAAAACCATGAGCTCTCTATGACCATTGTGAGCTCTTTATGACAACTATGAGTTCTCTATGACCACTGTGATTTCTCTATGACCAGGATGAGCTATAAAAATTGTGAGTGCACTATATACATTATTACTTCTCTATGACCACTGAATTATGAACACTCTCTATTGCCATTATGATCTCTTTATAACCACTATTAGCTATGACCACTGTGAGCTATCTATGACCATTGTGAGCTGTTCATAACCACTGTGAGCTGTCTGTGATCACTGTGAGATTTATATGACCACTGTGAGCTCTCCACGACCACTGGGAGCTATGATTACTGTGAGCTCACTAAGACCACTGGGAGCTCTCTATGAACACTATGAGTTCTCTTTGACCACTTTGAAACTCTGATTGTGATCTCTGAATGATTATTCTGAACTATGACCACTCTGAGTTCCCTAAGACCAATATGAGCTATGAGCACTGTGAATTCTATGACTACTATGAGTGTCATAGCTAAGCATAGGTGTCAATTTGACAGTTGAAAGTTTGAGCTCTAGTGCCTTTTTAAAGAATTAGTGGTTGAGTGCAGAGCAAACCTGCAGGAGATTTTGTAGCTGATGGGGAATGGCCAGCTTATGATGGGTGAGAGTAGGCCCTGGAATAAATCACAGAGAGCAGGTTGAGCATATTGATATCCTTCTGTATACTTGGCCAGACATGCTGATCTGGCAAGTAAAGACTCTCTTTCTCTCTCAGCTATTACATAGAGATGGTGTGGCCAGTTCCCTCAGCCCTGGAGTTGGTGCATGCTGTCCTGTCAAGCTGGAATAAGAACTCTAACCAGGAATCATAAGAGAGAATAAATTCTTGTTCCTTTATCAGCAACCATGCAGGCAACCTGCAACAGAATTTAATACCCAGGAAGTGGGGTGTTGCTGTTAAATCTGACTATGGGGACTTTGTGGCTTTTGAATGATTTTGCTGGACAAAGTTAGAAATGCTTGAGGATTTTCACTTTGTGGATTACAAGAACTGTTCTTCAGAGTTTGGTGGGCCATTTGGAAAACAGTGATGCTGAGAGACTAATGAATTGTTCGGGCCCAGTTTCTGATGAGGGGAACAAGTACTTTGTTGAAGTTGAATTTGAACACAATGGACTGGTTTTATTGATAGTGGAAACTGTGTTTGTGGCCATGAAGCTCTGGATGTGCAAAGAGCAGGCAGCAAAATATCTGCTTCTCTTAGAGAAATGAGTATCAGTGAAGGAATACCTAGTGACTTGCACTGGAACGGTGGAAGGCGTGAAAACCACAATATAGCAAGGTTGTGCTTTGAAAATTCATATTCTTTCAGGGGCCAAAAGCCCAAGTTAAAGCTGTTTCTTGCTCTTTGTAAGTTTGGCTGCATACAAAAGGCTTTTCCAGCATCAGCACACAAAACTTGGTACAGCTGTGGCTCCAGTGAATCAAGTTTAATTTCAAACTTGGAATCTGGCAGCATCCCAGGTGGTACTGGTTTTGGAGAACGATTACAGGGTTCATGATGAGCAGCAAAACCTTGGTACCAAGTGGTAGGCATAGAGTCATGAAAGATAAGGTGGAGCTTATAGCTACAGAGGCAAACCCAGATTACTGTTGGAGATGCCAGAATCATGGGATGTATGCTGAGAATAGCTGAAAGTGGAAATTCAGCCTGGTTCACGTGAACTTTGCTTTGGCAGCTTTGACCTGCCAACAGGGACTAGGAATGCCTAGAATTTTGAGCCACCTTCATATGTGATGAGCAACAAAAGATGGATCTTAATTTAAATGTTTTCTTATTATGTCAAGATACTTCTGCTTTAATGTTTTATCTATTTTAAAGAATTTAATTTATTTTGATTTGACATACTCTTTTTGTATGAAGCAATTTAAATCTTTTTTATTATTTATTATGTATTTTTTTTAATTTTTTTTGTTATTTATTCAATTGTGTGTGTGTGTGTGTGTGTATGTGCGTACGCATGTGTGTATGTGTGTGTGTAGAACCACGGACGAATCGGGAACCACCATGGACGCCTCCACCTCCTTCTGCCCCGGGATTCACAGACTCCGCCCTACCAGGACCAGAAGCGCAGGCCGCCCCCGCTTCCGCCTGGCGTCTATACGTGGGATCTGGGATCCGAACTCAGGACCTTCCGCCTGCAAGGCAGAGGCTTAACCCCTGAGCCACCTCTCCAGCCCTATTTATTATGTATTCAATTGTGTGTGTATGTGTGTGTGCACGTGTGTGAATGTATGTGTGTGTGTGTGTGTGTGTGTGTAGAGCAACGGGCGAATTTGGGAACCACCATTGACCGCCTCCATCTCATCTTTACTGTGCCCTGAGATTCACAAGCTCCGCCCACCAGGACCAGAAACGCAGGCCGCCCCTGCTTCCGCCTGGAGTCTATATGTGGGGTCTAGGACCTTCCATCTGCAAGGCAGAGGCTTAACCCCTGAGCAACCTCTCCAGCCCCTGTATAAAGCAATTTTTTATTTTATTTATTTTTTAAAAAAATTTTTATTACTTATTCAATTGTGCACGTATGCGTGTGCACGTGTGTGTATTATGTCGGGAACCACTATGGACCGCCTTCATCTTGTCCTTGTTTACTCTGCCCTGGGATTCACAGGCTCTGCCTTCCAGGACCAGAAACGCAGGCTGCCCCTGCTTCCACCCGGCGTCTATACGTGGAATCTAAGATCCGAACTCAGGACCTTCTGCCTGCAAGGCAGAGGCTTAACCCCTGAGCCACCTCTCCAGCCCCCTATTTTTATTTTTTTTTAAATTTTAATTATTTATTATTTATTCAGTTGTGCGTGTGTGCATGTATGTGTGTTAATGTGTGTATTTGTGTGTAGAAACACGGACGAATTCGGGAACTACCATGGAATGCCTCTACCTCCTCCTTGTTTATTCTGCCCCAAGATTCACAGGCTCCTTCCTACACGGGCCATAAATGCAGGTCACCCTGCTTCTGCCCGGTGTCTATACATGGAGTCTAGGATCCAAACTCAGGACCTTCCATCTGCAAGGCAGAGGCTTAACCACTGAGCCAGCTCTCCAGTCCCCTTGATTTGATATACTCTTAAGGTTAAAAACCCTTGAAATTTTTAAAATGTTGGTACTGAAGTTTTAATGAGAGAACATTTTAAATTTGTCCATGAAATATATTTATATTTTTAAAATAACTTTTAACATCTGTGGAGACAAGGATTGAAGGTTACTGTTTAAAAGTACTATGTTTTTGTGTCAAGTTGACAAGGGGTGGAGTGTCATAGTTAGTCACAGGTGTCAACTTGACAATTGAAGGTTGGAGCTCTGGGCACATTTGTAAAGAATTAGTGATTAAGTTAGGCCTAGAGCAAACATTCAGGACATTGTGTAGCTGATTCAGAAGGCCCTATTCTATGATGGGTGGTATTAGGCCCTGGAATAAATCACAAAAATTTGGTTGAGGGAGTTGCCATCCTTCTGTTCACTTGGCCAGACATGTTGGTATAGCAAGTAAGGACTGTCCCTCTCTCAACTATTACATAGAGATGGTATGACCAGATCCCTCGGCCCTGGTGTTGGTGCATGAACACCCATCAAGCTGGAATAAGGATTGTAACCAGGAATTGTAAGAGGGAATAAACCCTTGTTCCCTTAAGCTGTTTGAAAGTTATTTATCAGCAGCCATGGTGGTGAATTGTAATAACGAGCTATGACCACTGTGATTTCTCTATGACCACTATGAGCTCTCTATGACCACTGTGAACTATGACTTCTATGAGCTCTGCATGGCTACTGTAAGCTATTACTATGGAGATCTGTATGACCACTATGAGCTCTCTATGACCACTGTGAGCTATAACCACTATGAGATCTCTATGACATCTGTGACATCTGTGAGTCTCTCACATCTCTACTTTGACTATTGTGACCTCTCTAAAACTAGTTTAATCATGACCACTGTGAGCTCTCTATGATCACTATTAGCGATGAGCACTGTGAGCTTAGTATAAATATTATTGAATATATTATTATCTCTCTATGTCCACTGAGAACTATGAATACTGTGAGATCTCTTTGATCACTGTGAGCTCTCTATTACCACTGTGAGATCTCTATGACCATTGTGAGCTCTCTATTACCACTGTGAGCTTTGTATGACCACTATGAGCTATCTATGAACACTGTGAACTTTCTTCAAACACTATGAGCTTTATAGGACCACTGTGAGAACTCTATGATGACTGTGAGCTATCTATGACCACTGTAAGCTCTCTCTAACCACTGTGATATTTCTATAAAAAAGGTGATCTCTGCGATAGTGACCACTGTGATCGCTATAGGAACACTATAAACTTTCTATGAAAACTTTAAGCTCTCTATGACCATTATGAGCTATGACCACTGTGAGCTCTCTATGGCCACTGTGAGCTGTTTATGCCCACTATGAGCTGTGACCTATATGAATTCTGTATGACCACTATGAACTGTCTGTTACCACTGTGAGCTCTCGTGACCACTGTGTGATATCTATCACCACTTCGAGTTCTCTGTGACCACAATGAGTTATGACCATTGTGAGCTTTTTATGACCACTTTGAGCTATGACCACTATGATCTCTCCAATGTGAGTTCTCTGACCACTGTAAGCTATGATTAGTATGAGTTCTTTGTGGCCACTGTCAGCTATGGACAATACAACTTCTTTATGACCACTGTGAAATCTCTCACGACTGTGACTTCTCTATGACCACTTTGAATTCTCTATGTCCACTATGAGCTATAACCACTGTGAGCTATCTATGAGCAGTATTAGCTATGTCCACTCTGCATTATCTATGAGCATTGTGACTTTCTATCATAACAATGAACTGTGATCACTGTGATAACACTGTGAAGGTTATTAGCTCTCTATGATCACTGTGAACTGTGACCACTATGTTCTATCTATGACCAATATGAGCTATGAACACAATGACTTTTCTATTACCTCTGTAAGCTATGACAACTATGAGCTTTCTATGGAAACAGTGAACTATCTAAGTCCACTGTGACTTCCCTATGACGACTTTGAGCTCTCTATGACCACTGTGAGTTCTCTATGATAACTATAAGCTATTACCACTGTGAGATCTATTTTCAATTATGAGCTCTCTGTGACAACTGGGAGATATAACCACTGTGAGCTCAATATGACTGAGCTATGATCACTGTCCTCTCTTTGAACCACTTTGAAGTCTTTGTGTCCTTTGTGAGTTCTCTGTAACCATTGTTGCTATGAGCTATGTGGCATATGACCATTGTGAGCTTTCTATGACCACTATGAGCTGTGACCACTGTATGCTCTCTATGACAATAATCAACTATGACCACAGTGAGCTCTATGGCCACTATGAGCTCTATATGACTACTGTGAGCTCTCTATGACCACTATGAATTATGTATGACCATCATGAGGCTTTTATGACAACTGAAATATATGACCACTGTGAACACGCTATGATCACTAAGAGCTATGAGCACTATGAGCTTTCTATGACCACTATGACCACTATGAGCTATGATCACTAGTAAGTCTGTATGACCACTTGATCTCCCTATGAACACTGTGAGCTCTCTGTGACCACTGTGAGCTCTCAATGAGCACTCTGAGTCTCTATGAACCCAATGAGCTATGATAACTGTGAGCTCTCTGTCAACAATATGAGCTATGACACTGTGATCTCTCAAAGAGCACTATGATCTATGATTACTGTGAATTCTCTATGACAACTATGAGTTCTATATGACTACTGTGAGCTCTCTATGACCACTGTGAATTATGCATGACCATTATGAGCCTTTTATGACAACTGAAATCTATGACCACTATGAACACACTATGACCACTAAGAGCTATAAGCACTATGAGCTTTCTATGATCACTATGAGCACTCTCTGACCTCTGTAAGCTATGACTACAATGAGCTCTCTATGACTACTATGTGCCCTCAATGGCCACTGTGAGTTCTCTATGTCCACTTTGACCATTATGAGCTCTGAATGATAGTGACGAGCTAAAACCACAGTGAGTTTTCTGTGATTACTATGAGCTTTCTAAGCTCTGAGCTAAAATCACAGTGAGTTCCCTATGATTACTCTGAGTTCTCTAAGACTACTATGAAGTATGACCAGTATGAGCTCTCTATGGCCTCTATGAATTCTATATAAAAGCTGTGACCTCTCTATGACTACTTTGAGCTCTCTATGAGCACTATGATCTCTCTATCACTGCAGTGAGCTCCTATGACCACTGTGCACTCTGTATGACCACTATGAGCTCTCCATGACTACTTTGAGCTATGACCACGATTAGCTCTTTGTCTTCTGTGAATTATGAAAACTGTATGTTCTCTATGAAGACTGCAAGCTCATATGATCACTGTGACCTCTCTATAACAACTTTGAGCACTGTATGACCACTGTGAGCTGTCTATGACCAGTTTGAGCCCTCTATGAGCACTGTGACCTATGACCACTGTGAGCTCTCTAAGACCACTATGAGCTCTGTATGACCAATATGAGGAATGACTACTATGAGCTTTGTATGACTAATATGAAGCATGACCACTGTGAGCTTTCTCAGACCACTATCAGCTGTGACCACTGTGAGCTCTTTGTTACCACTGTGAGCTTTCTATGACAAGTATGGCCTATAACCACTGTGAGCTTTCTATGGCCAACAAGAAGTATGACCACTGTTAGCTGTCTACAGCCACTATGAACTCTCTATGACCACTATAAGCAATAAGCAGTATAGGCTTTCTATGACCCCTGTAAGCTAATACAACAGTGAACACTCTATGACAACAGTGAGCACTCTTTAATCTCTGTAATCTCTCTATGAGCACTTTGAGCTGTCTATGACTACTGTGAGTTCTCCTTGACCCCTGTGGGCCCTCTATGACCACTGTGAGGGGTCTATGACCACTGTGAACTATGACTACTGTGAGTTTTCTATGACCAATTGGAGCTCTCTATGTCCACTGTGAGCTCTCTATGATCACTGTTTCTTCTCCATGATGACTGAGAGCTATCTCCTACCACTGTGATTTCTCTATTATCACTGTAAGAGCTCTATAACCATTGCGAAGTCTCTATGAGCACTATGAGTTTATGACCACTGTGAATATTGTATGACCACTATGAGTGTGACCGCTGTGAGCTCTTTGTGACAGCTGTGAGTTCTCTATGACCACTATGATCTTCCTATGACAACTATGAGGATGACCACTGTGAGCTCTCTGTTACCACTATAAGTTCCACTGTGAGCTCTCTATGACCAACATGAAGTATGACCTCTGTTAGCTCTCTACGGCCATTATGAATGCTCTATGATCACTAGAAGAAATGAGCAGTATAAATTCTCTATGACTTCTATGATCTATGATAGCAGTGAACAACAGTGAGCTTTCTATGACCCCTGTAATATCTCTATGATGTCTGTGATCTGTCTATGACCATTATGAGCTAATACTATTGTGAGTTTTCTATGACCAGTGGGACCTCCCTATGTCCACTGTGAGCTTTACTTCACTAAGACCACTGTGAGTTCTCTATGACCACTGTGAGAGCTCTATGATCACTGTGAGCTCCCTATGATCACTGTGAGCTCTCTATGAGCACTATGATCTATGACCACTGTGAGTTCTCTGTAAAAAAAAGTGAGCTCTCTATGACCACTATGACCTAAAAAGATTCTGAGTTCTCTATGACAACCATGCGGTATGGCCACTGTGAGCTCTATGTGAACACATTGAGCGCTTATGACCACTATGACCTATGACCACTGTGAGCTCTCTATGACCAGCATGAAGTATGACCATTGTTAGCTCTCTATGGCCACTAACACCATTAGGAGCAAGAAAAGTACAGGCTTTCTATGACAACTGGGAGCTATCTATGACAACAGTGATCTCTCTATGACAACTTTGAACACTCTATGAACACTGTGAGTTCTCCATGACCCCTGTGAGTTCTCTGTGACCACTGTGAGCTATGAGCACTGTGAGCTGTCTATGACTACTATTAGCTATGACTACTGTGAATTTTCTATGATGAACGGGAGCTCTCTATGTCCACTGTGACTTGTCTATGATCACTGTTACTTCACCATGATCACTGTGAGTTCTCTATGATCATTTCGAGTTCTCTAAAATCACTATGTGCTATGAGCACTGTGAGCTCTCTATGACCACAGTGAGCTATCATGACTGTGAGTTCTGTATGACCACTATGTTACAAGAACACTATGAAGCTCTCTATGAGCACTATGAGCTTTGACCACTGTGAGCTCTCTATGACCAGTATGAACTCTGTATGACCATTATAAGATATGATGACTATGAGCATTCTATGACCACTGAGATCTCTGAAAACCATGAGCTCTCTTTGACTACATGAGCTATGACCACTGTGAACTGTCCATGACCACTATGAGCTATAGTCACTGTGAGTCCTTTGTGACCTCTATGAGCTCCCTATGACTCCTATAAGCCATGACCACTTTGAGCTCTCTATGATGACTATGAGTTATGACCATTTGGCATTAGGAGCTATGACCACTATGTGCTTTCTCTAACCTCTGTGAACTATCAACACTTTGAGCTCTTTGTAACTACTATGAGCTCTCTATTTCCACTATGAACTGTGAAAACTGTGAGCTGTCTATGACCACTGTGACCTATGACCACTATAAGCCTTTTATGACCATGTGATGTCTCTAAGCCAACTATGAGCTATCAACACTGTGAGGTCTCTATGACCACTGGGAGCTCTTTCTAATTACAATGAGGTATGACTACTGAGATCTCCTTAGTTCCATGATGAGCTACCAGTGTGGGCTTTGTATGATCACTGTGAGCTCTCTATTACCAAAATGTGCAATGACCACTGTATGCTCTCTATGACCACTATTAGTTATGACAAATGTGAGTTCTCCTTGACTCCTAGGAGCTCTCTATGACCACTATGAACTATGACCATGATGACCTCTCTATGACAATATTGAGCACTCTATTGCCAGTATGAGATATTACCACAGTGTGAACACTTTTTTCACTATGAGCTCTCTATGACCATTGTGAGCTATGACCACTGTGAGCTCTCTATATCCCCTTTGAGCTATAACTACTGTGATCTCTGTATGAACACTATGAGTTATGAACACTGTACACTCTTCATGACCCCTGATAGCCATATGTGCTCTCAATGATCCCTTTGAGCTGTGAGCACTATGCACACTCTATGACAACTGTGAGCAGTCTATGACAACTCTGAGCTCTGAATGACCACTGTAAACTATGACCACTGTGTGATCTCTGTGACTACTATATGCTATGATGACTGTGAAGTCTTATTGTCTATTATAAGATCTCTATGTCCAATATGACTTATGATTTATGACCACTGTGAGTAATGACCATTGTGAAGACTATAATCCAACTATGAGCCTTCAATACTGTGAGATCTCTGTGATCACTATGAGCTCTCTATGACCACTGTGAACTATGATCAGCATGAGCCCTCTATGGCCACTATGAGCTAGACCACTGTGAACTCTCTTTGACCACTCTCAGCTCTCTATGACCATTATGAACTAGGACTACTGTGACCTCTCTATTTCTAAAATGAGGTATGACTAGTGTGATCCCTCTATGGCCACTATGACCTCTTTATGATCACTATAAGCTATCACCACTATAAGATCTCTGAGACCTTTGTGACCTATGACTAATATGAACTCTCTATGACCTCTGTGAGCTATGAACACTTTGAGGTCTCTGTGACCATTATGACTCTCTATAACCATTATGAGCTATGACAACTGTGAGCTCTATATGAGCACTGTAAGCCCTTTATGACCACTGTGTGTAATGACTATTGTGAACATTCTAAGCCAACCATGAGCTATCAACACTGTCAGCTCTCTCTATTAGTACTGTCAGCTCTCTCTAACTACTATGAGCTATGACCACTCTGATCTCTTTAGCTCCATGATGAGCTATGATCTCTGTGAGCTTTCTATGATCACTGTGAGCTCTCTATCACTGATATGAGCTATGGCCACTGTGTGCTCTCTATGACCACTGTTGGCTAAGATAATTGTGAGTTCTCCATGACCCCTAGGAGTCCTCTATGACCACTATGAACTATGACCACTGTGACCTCTATGACAACAGTGAGCTATCTTTGACCACTATGAGCTATGACCACAGTGTGATCTCTTTGTTCATTATGAGCTATCTTTGATCATTGTGAGCTATGACCACTATAAGCTCTCTAGGTCTACTGTGAGGTCTCTATGACCCTTGTGAGCTATGACTGCTGTGTTCTCTGTATGAATACTAAAAGCTATGAGCTAATATGGGCTCTCAATGACCCCTTTGAGCTGTTAGCACAATGCGCTCTCTATGACAACTGTGAGCAGTCTATGATCACTGTGAGCTCTGAATGACCACTATGACATATGATGACTGTGAATTCCTATTGTCCATTATGAGTTCTCTATAACCAATGTGATCTATGACCACTCTCGGTACTCTGTGACTATTATGAGCTCTCTATGACCACTGTGAACTATGGCCACTATGAGCTCTATATGGCAACTGTGAGTTATGACCACTGTGAGCTCTCTATAGCCACTATGAGCTATGACCATGTGAACTCTTTTTGACCACTGTAACCTCTCTATGACCACTATGAACTAGGACTACTGTGAGCTCTCTATTTCTACCATGCAGGGTGACAAGTGTGATCCCTGTATGAACACTATGATCACTATGAGCTATTACTGCTATAAAATCTCTGAGACCTCTGTGATCTATGAGCACTGTGAGCTCTCTATATCACCTGTGAGCTCATTGTGAGCACTATGATTTTTAACCTCATGACCTCTACATGACCACTATGAGCTATGACCACTGTGATCTCTCCATGACCATATTGTGCTCTCTATGACCATTGTGAGCTATGACCACTGAGCTCTCAATTTTCCTCTGTGAGCTATAAGCACTATGAATTGTCTATGATAGCTGTGAGCTCCCAATTACCATTCACTCTGAGCTCTATATAACCATTATAAGCTATTGTGTGATCTCTATGACCACTATGAACTATGATCACTGTGAGCAATTATTGTCCATTATGAACTCTCTATGATCACAGTTATGTATGACCATTGTGAGGTTTGTAAGATAACTGTGAGCTGTCTATGATCCCTGTTTGTTATAAACACTGTGAACTCTCTTTGACTGTGGTGAGCTCTCTATGATCATTATCTTCTATGACCACTGTGAGTGCTATATGATCACTATGACTTATGACACTGTGAACTCTTTATGACAACTATTATCATGACTACTCTGACCTTTCTATGTCCATTATGACTCCCTATGCTACGATGAGCTATGACCATTGTGAGCTCTCTATGAGCATTATCATTTATGACAGCTGGGAGTTCTATTTTAGCACTATAAGTTATGTATGACCACTGTGAGAACTCAATAAACACTATGATGTATGATGTATGACCACAGTTAACTCTTTTTGTTTATTTATTTATTTTTCTGCTCATACAAACGTGATAGGTACTCCTGTCCCCTCCCGCCCTCCACCCCTCCTGAACCTCCCTGCTCCTTCCCCCCTTTTGCTCTTACTTTCCCCCCTCCCTCCTTTTCTCCCAGTGCCCCTCCCCCCATCTCTGAAGCATCCTTTACATCAAACTTTCCTCTGGGTCCTCCTCTCTGATGAGGTGTAAGGACTCAGTGGCATTTCCTAGAACTCTTTCTTGTGCTCCCCTTAAGAGGAGGAACACTATTGTGACTGTTAATACCTTGCTTCTAAGGATCCTAGTGCCTTTAGTCCATGCTAGACTTTGAGGGGTCAATGATATGTTGGTCATTGTGCAGATCATGCAGAGTCCTATTATATTTGCTTTGGCCCTAATTTGTGTGGAGTATCTTGCATATCATGACTCCTCCCATCCTTGTGCTCTTACAATTTTATGGCCCTCTCTTCCACAAATTTCCCTGAGCTTCAGAATAGGGAGAGATTAGGAAGGCCTGATTCCAGGTGGTTGATATGGAGTCTCTGATGTTCTGAATTATGGTTTGTTGATTTTTTTTTTCAGTTTTGCTGCTCCTACAATGCCCTTGGCTCTATCCTGATGGGTATTGGATGTAACCCCCTGACCAGAGATAAAAAGCTGTTAAAATAGAGTCTTATCATAAGGATAGATTCAAAGGTAGATGGAATAAGTAGGAGACTGCGGTGAGGGGTGGGTCAGTCTCCGATTGCAAAATGATTACCTTCTATCTGCCAAACTGTAAACAGCCAGCTATTGTAAACAGTGCTGCCATGAATATGATCATGCTTGTGCTATTGAGGTGGATTTTTGCTGTATAGGGGGTTATTCCCAAAAGTGGATTAGCTGGGTCATATGGCATTTCAATTTTTAACTTCTTTAAGAATCGCCAGACGGCTCGCCAGAGTGGTTGTATAAGCCTGCATTCCCACCAGCAATGTAGTAGAGTTCCCCTCTCACCACATCCTCTCCATCACTTGGTGTTTTTTGTATTGTGGGCTTTTGCCATCCTGACCGGAGTGAGATGATATCTCAGGGAGGTTTTGATTTGCATTTCCCTGATGGCTAAGGATGTGAAGCATTTTCTAAGATATTTGTTAGACATTTTAATTTCATTCTTGGTAAAGTTTCTTTTAATTTCCAAGGCCTGTTTTTTTAATTGGGCCATTTGTTTCGTTGGTGTTTAGTTTTCTAAGTTCTTTGTGCACTCTGGATAATAGAGCTCTGTCAGATATATGGTTAGTGACGATTTTCTCCCATTCTGTGAGTGGCCTTTGTGCAAGAGTTACAATCTCTTTATCTGAACAGAAGCTCTTTTTTAAATTTACTTATTTATTATTTTTATTCAATTGTGTGTATGCGTGTGTGTGCATGTGTGGATGAATATGTGTGTATGTATGCATATGTGTGTGTGTGTGTGTGTGTGTGTGTGTGTGTGTGTGTGTGTATGTGTAGAACCACGGGTGAATTCGGGAACCATCATGGAATGCTTCCACCTCCTCCTTGTTTACTGTGCTCTGGGATTCACAGGCTACACCCTACCGGACCAGAAACTCAGGCCGCCCTTGCTTTTGCCCTGCGTCTGTACATGGGGTCTAGGATTCGAACTGGGCCAGAGGCTTAACCCCTGAGCCACCTCGTCAGCCCCTGTAAAGAAGCTCTTTCATTTCACAAGATCCCATCTGTTGAGTGTTGGTTGAGTGACTGTGCTATTGGATGTCCTTTTTAGAACTGTTGGCCTAGCCCAATCAGCTTGAGGGAGTATCCTACCCTTTCAACTAAGGTTTTTATAGTCTCTGGCCTTGTATTGAGGTCCTTGATCCATTTGCAATTAATTCTTGTATATGCTGACATGTATGGGTCCAGTTTTATATTCTGTATGTGGAGATGCAGTTTTGCCACTACAATTTGTTGAAGATGCTGTTCTTTTTCAATTGGAATTTTGGGCCCCTTTGTCAAAGATCAAATGGCTGTAGTTGTGTGGGCTTATATCTGGGTCTTCAACCCTTATCCATTGATCTGTGTGTCTATTTTGGAGCCAGTACCAGGCTGTTTTTATAACTATGGCTATGTGGTATAGACTAAGGTTTGGTATGGTGATAACTCCAGCAGTGTTTTTGATACTCAGGATTGTTTTTCAGTCCTGCATCTTTTGTGCCTGCATATGAATTTTGAATTTGTTTGGTCAACTTCTTTAAAGAATTGCTTTGGATTTTAATTGGTATCATTGAATCTGTATATTGCCTTTGGTAGGATGGTCATTTTTACGATGTTGATTCTGCCAATCCAGGAACATGGGAGGTCTTTCCACCTTTTAGTGTCTTCTGCAATTTCTTTCTTCAGTGTTTTAAAGTCTTCATTGGTTTGGTTTATACCAAGGTATTTCATTTTTTTTAGGGGCTATAGTAAATGGGATTGTTTCTCTCAGGGCTTTTTCACTTCTTTCATTCTGGGCATATAGGAAGGACACTGATTTTTGTATGTTTATTTTGAATCCTGCTACCCTGCTGAACTTCTATATTAGTTCCAGGAGTATCCTAGTGGAGTTTTTGGGATCCCTCAGGTATATGATCATGTCATTTGCAAATAGGGATAGCTTGACTTCTTCCTTGTCGATTTGAATGCCTTTTGTGTCCCTTTCTTGTCTTATGGCTTCAGCTAAGACTTCAAGTACAATATTGAATAGAAGTGGCGAGAGTGGACAGCCTTGTCTAGTTCCTGATCAAAGCAGGAATGCTTCAAGTTTTTCCCCATTGAGTATAATACTTGCTGTGGGCTTGGTGTAGACAGCTTTTATTTTATTGACAAAAGTTCCTTCCATTCCAACTGTCTCTAGGGTTTTGACCCAAAAGGCTGTTGGATCTTGTCAAACGCTTTTTCTGCATTTATTGAGAGTATCATGTGGTCTTGGATTTTAACATGGTTTATATGGTGGATTAGATTATAGACCTGCATATGTTGAACCAACCTTTTGTGCCTGGCATAAAGGCTACTTGATCCCCATGGATGATCTCTTTGATGTTTTTGAATCCGATTTGCTAAGACTTTGTTGAGACACTTTGCATCTGTGTTCATCAGAGAGACTGGCCTATAGTTTCATTTTTAAGTGTATCTTTATTAGGTTTTGGGATTAAGACGATATCAGCTTCGTAGAAAGTATCTGGTAGTGTTCCTTTCTTTGATATTTAATGAAACATTTTAAGGAGTATTGGAGTTATTAGCTCTTTAAATGTCTGGTAGAACTCTGTGCTGAATCCATCTGGCCCAGGACATTTCTTGGTGGGAAGATTCGAGATTACTTTATGGATTTCCTCTTATGTTATAAGACTATTTAAATAATTCACAACTTACTGATTCAATTTCGGTAAGTTGTGCTTACTTAGGAATTCATCCATTTCTTTTGTGTTGTCAAATTTCTCAGAGTATAAGTTTTTGAAATATGACGTTATAATACTCTGAATTTTTTGGGTATCAGTATTGATAACTCCATTTTCATTTCTAATTTTTAATTTGGGTTTTCTCTCTTGCTTTTGGTTAATTTAGGTAGGGGTGTATCAATCTTATTCATCTTTTCAAAGAACTAGCTTTTTGACTGGTTGATTTTTTCTATCGTTTTCTCAATCTCAAATTTCAGATATTTCTCCCCTTATTTTGTAATCTCTCTTCTATTGCTTTTGGGATCAGATTGCTCTAGTTTCTCTAGAGCTTTAAGCTGCATTGTTAAGTTATTTATTTCTGATGCTTCCATTTTTTTGATGTAGGCATTAAGAGCTATGAACTTACCTCTTAGGACAGCTTTCAATGTGCGCCAGAGATTGTGATAAGTTGTATTTTCATTATCGTTCACTTTCAGGAAATCTTGTATTTCCTTTGTAATTTCTTCCTCAATCCACTTCTCATTCAGAATTATATTGTTAAGATTCCAGGAGTTAGTGTATTTCCTGTTGTTTATTGTGTTGTGGATGTCAAGCTTTAGGCCGTGGTGCTCTGAGAGGGTACGAGGGTACAGGTTAGAATTTGAACTTTCCTGTATATGTGGAGATTCCTTTTGTGGCCCAATATGTGATCTACTTTGAAGAATGTTTCTTGTGCTGCTGAGAAAAATGTGTATTCTTTGATGTGTGGATGAAAAGTTCAATAGAGATCTGTAAGGTCCATTTCTTTAAGGGTTTGGTTGAGTTCCAAAGTGTCTCTGTTAATCTTCTGACCTGTTGAGAGGGTGGTGTTGAAATCCCAAAAAATTATCGTCTGGGGGTTGATTTCTCCCTTTAGATGCTGTAGGATTTTCTTAATGAATGTGGAGGGGCCCGTATTGGGTGCATATATGTTTATTATTGTGAAGTCTTCCTGGTGAATTGTACCTGTGACTAAAATGTAGTATCTATCTATGTCTCTTATGATTTATCTAGTTTGAAGTCCACCTTGTCTGAGCGCATAATGGCTCCCCCTGCCTGTTTCCTAATTCCATTAGCTTGCAGAATTTTTGACCAGCCTTTTATTTTTAGGATGTGCCTATCTTTTGTGGTAAGACAAGTTTCCTGAAGGCAGCAGATTGATGGGTTGTGGTTTTTAATCCAAGTTTGTAATCTGTGTCTCTTAATTGGTGAGTTAATGCCATTGACATTTGATGTTATAATGGAGAAATTATTTTTCATTCTGGACTTTTTTATGTTTAGTGGCTTTTGAAAGTGTATCGTTTGACATTTATGTTTTGGTGTTATGCTTCTCTTCTGTCCGCCTGGATACGCTTGTTTTTTTCGTCAAGATTGATTATTATTTCTACATTTTTTAAAATTTCCACTCATAAAAACTTAACAGGTACACTGGTTCCCTCCCTCCTTCCAACCTCCAACCACCCTATGCCCCCTCCCCTCTCCCCTCTTTCTCCATCCCCCTGTGCCTCCGCCTCCCACCCCTGGAGCATCCTTTTATGTGCATGCCAGATTCTCCTCTGCGTCCTCCTCTCTGATGAGGTGCAGGGACTCAGTGGCATTTCCTGTGTTCCCCTTAAGCATAGGAACACTACTGTGGCTGTCAACCCCTTGCCTCCAAGAATGTTAGTGTCTTTAGCAAATGCTAGACTTTGTGAGGTCAATAGTGTGTTGGACATTGCTCAGGGCATGCAAAATCCTATTATGATTGCTTCGGCCCTAACTTGTGTGGAGTATCTTGCATATCATTACTCCTCCCATCCTTGTACTCTTACAATCTTACCGCCACCTCTTCCGCAAATTTTCCTGAGCTGCTGGATGGGGAGAGATTAGGCTGGCCTGATTCCAGGTGGTTGATATAGAGTCTCTGAAGTTCTGGATTATGGTTTGTTGATTTTTTTTCCCGGTTTTTCTGCTCCTGCAATGCCCTTCACTCCATTCTGATGGGTATTGGATGTCACCCCCTGGCCAGAGATAAAAAGCTGTCAAACTAGAGTCTTATTATAAGAGTGTATTCAAAGATAGATGTAATAAATGTAGGAAACTGCAGTGAGGGAGGGATCAATCACCCATTTAAAAAAATGGTTACTTCTTCTCTGCCAGACTATATGCCCTCGCCTTCTAGTGAGATCATACCCCATTAGTTGTAAATGATAAGGAACAAAAGTCGATGAACTTAACCAGATGTTTCATTACTCACTTGCAGTCCTTGAATGTGGCTTATTTTCTCTGCTGTAACATGGTCTTCTCTCTCCTTGTTTCTGGTGTGGCCCTCTTACCACATCCCTCCTGTTCATAATCTTTCCAATTACTAAAGGTATTACAGAGATTTATCCTTGAGTGTCTCTAGGTGAGTTTGGTAGGAGGGGCCACCTGTTAGGGAGTATGTACGGTGCTTAATTTTCTGGGTCTGGGATACTTCACTTAATATAATTGTTTCTAATAACATCCATTTCCCGGCAAATTCCATTAATTCAAATTTTTGATGGTTGAGTACTACTCCATTGTATAGATGTACCACATTTTCCTTATCCACTCATTAACTGTTGGACATTTGGATTGATTCCATGACTTTGCTATTGTAAACAGTTCTGCTATGAACATGGTTGTGCTTGTGCTATCAAGGTGAATTTTTGCTGTACGTGGAGTTATTCCCAAAAGTGGAATAGCAGGGTCATATGGCATTTCAAGTTTTAATTTCTTTAAGAATCTCTACATGGCTTGCCAGAGTGGCTGTATGAGCCTCCATTCCCACCAGCAATGTAGGAGAGTTCCCTTCTCTCCACATCCTCTCCAGCATTTGTTGTTGTTTGTATTGTGGATTTTTGCCATCCTGACTGGGGTGAGATGATATCTCAGGGAAGTTTTGATTTGCATTTACTTGATGGCTAAGGATGTGGAGCATTTTTTAAGATAATTGTTAAACATTTTAATTTCATCTCTAGTAAAGTTTCTTTTAGGTTCCAGGGCCCATTTTTTTATTGGGCCATTTGTTTACTTGGTGTTTAGTTTTCTAAGTTCTTTGTGCACTCTGGATAATAGAGCTCCATCAGATATGTGGTTAGTGAAGATTTGCTCTCATTCTGTAGGTGGCCTTTGTGCTTGAGTTACAATTACTTTATCTGAACAGAAGCTCTTTAATTTCACAAGATTCCAACTGTTGAGAGTTGGTAGCAGTGACTGTGCCATTGGATGTCTGTTTAGGAACTATAGGCCAAGCCCAATCAGCTCGAGGGAGTTCCCTACTCTTTCAACTATGGTTTTTATAGTCTCTGGCCTTATATCGAGGTCCTTGATCCGTTTAGAATTAAGTCTTGTACACAAGTATGGGTCCAGCTTTAATCTTCTGCATGTGGAGATCCAGTTTTGCCAGCACCATTTGTTGAAGATACTGTTCTTTTTCCATTGGATTTTTTGGGCCCCTTCATCAAAGATCAAATGGCTTTAGTTGTGTGGGCTTATATCTGGACCTTCAACCCTTATCCATTGATCTGTGTGTCTATTTTGAAGCCAGTACCAGGCTGTTTTTATAACTATGGATTTGAAGTATAGAAGGTTTGGTATGGTGATACCTCCAGCAGTGTTTTGTTATTTAGGATTGTCTTTGCAATCCTGGGTCTTTTGTGCCTCCATATAAATTTTGAGATTGTTTGATCAAACTCTTTAAATAATTGCTTTGGGGTTTTAATTGGTATAGCATTGAATTTATATATTGCCTTTGGTAGGATCGTCATTTTTACAATATTGATTCTGTCAATCCAGGAACATGGGAGGTCTTTGCAACTTCTGGTGTCTTCTGAAATTTCTTTCTTTAAGGTTTTAAAGTTTTCATCATAAAGGTCTCTTACTTCTTTGGTTAGGTTTATACCAAGGTATTTCATTTTTTTTAAGGGCTATAGTAAATGGGATTGTTTCTCACAGGGCTTTTTTACTTCTTTCATTCTAGGCATATAGGAAGGACACTGATTTTTGTACATTTATTTTGTATCCTGCCACCCTGCTGAACTTCTGTATTAGTTCCAGGAGTATCCTGGTGCAGTTTTTGGGATCACTCAGGTATAACATCATGTCATCTGCAAATAGGGATAACTTGATTTCTTCCTTGCCGATTTGAATGCCTTTTATGTCCCTTTCTTGTCTTATGGCTTCAGCTAACACTTCAAGTACAATATTGAATAGATGTGGTGAGAGTAGAAAGCCTTGTCTAGTTCCTGATCGAAGCAGGAATGCTTCAAGTTTTTCCCCATTGAGTATAATCCTTGCTGAAGGCTTGTTTTATACAGCTTTTATTATATTGACAAAGGTCCCTTCCATTCCAACTGTCTCTAGGGTTTTGATCATAAAAGGCTGTTGATCTTGTCAAACGCTTTTTTTGCATCTATCGAGAGTATCATGTGGTCTTGGACTTTGGAATGGTTTATATGATGAATTACATTTATTGATTTGCATATGTTGAACCAACTTTTTGTGCCTGGAATAAAGCCTACTTGATCCCCATGGAGCACTAAGAGCTATGAACTTAACTGTTAGGACAGCTTTCATTGTGTCCCAGAGATTTTGGAAAGTTGCATTTTCATTATCGTTCTCTTTCAGGAAATCTTGTATTTCCTTTGTAATTTCTTCATCAATCCACTTCTCATTCAGCATCATAGCGTTAAGTTTCCAGGAGTTAGTGTATTTTCTGTTGTTTATTGTTTTGTGGATGTCAATCTTTAGGCTGTGGTTCTCTGAGAGGGCACAGGCTATAATTTCAACTGTCTTGTATATTTTGTGTCCCAATATGTGATCTATTTTGGAGAAAGTATCCTATGTTGCTGAGAAAATTGTGTATTCTTTGATGCGTGGATGAAAAGTTCGATAGAGATCTGTAAGGTCCATTTCTTCAAGGGTTTGGTTGAGTTCCAAAATGTCTCTGCTAAGCTTTTGACCTGTTGATCTATCCCATGTTGAGAGGGCGGTGTTGAAATCCCCAAGAATAATCGTTGGGGGTTGATTTCTTGCTTAAGACGCTGTAGAGTTTTCTTAATGAATGTGGAGGGGCCCATATTAGGTGCATATATGTTCGGTATTGTGAAGTCTTCCTGGTGAATTGTACCTGTGACTAAAATGTAGTATCCATCTGTGTCTCTTATGATTTTTTTGGTTTGAAGTCCACTTTGTCCAAAAGCATAATGGCTACCCCTGCCTGTTTCCTGGTTCCATTAGCTTGCAAAATTTTGGACCAGCCTTTCATTTTTAGGATATGCCTATCTTTTGTGGTGAGATGAGTTTCCTGAAGGCAGCAGATTGATGGGTGTGGTTTCTAATCCAAGTTTTTAATTCGTGTCTCTTGATCGATGAGTTAATACCATTGACATATAATGTTACAATGGAGAATTTATTTTTAATTCTGGACTTTTTTATGTTTAGTGGATTTTGTAATCGTATCATTTGACATTTCTGTTTTGGTAGTATTATACTTCCCTTCTGTCCTCCTGGATACACTTGTTTTTTTCTTCAAGTTCGAGTATCATTTCTAGCATTTTTTTGGAGGCCTGGTTTGGTAGACATGTAAGCCTTCAAGTTGTCTTTGAGCTGGAAAACTTTTCTTTCTCCCTCGATCATGACGGATAGTTTTGCCAAGTATATCAGTCTGGGTGGACATTTTTGCTCATTTATTACCGGAAGTACATCTCTCCAAGCTCTTTTTGCTTTTACTGTCTCCATTGAGAAATCATTTGTTATTTTTATAGGTTTACCTTTAAAATGACTTTTTTTTTCTCTTGAAGCTCTCAGCACCTTTTCTTTGTCTTGAATGTGGAGTGTTTTGACTATTATTTGCCGTGGCTTTTCTATTTTGGCCATATCTGTTTAGGGTGTGGAATGCCTCTCGTAATTGGATAGGCCTCTCATTCTTTAGTTGAGGGAAGTTTTCATTTATGATAATTTGAAAAATTTCCTCAGGTGTGGTATTTTGGGATGCTTGCCCTGGTGTTCCATGAATGTGCATATTAGGCTTCTTCAAGGTTTCCCGTATCTCTTGAATATTCCTCTCAAGTATCTTTTTAGCTTTAAGAACCTCTTCCATTGCGTTGGTTCATTCTCCCACTTTGTCTTCAAGATCTGAAATTCTATTTTCTGCTTTGTTAATTCTGCTGATAAGACTCTTTCTTGAGTTTTGGGTTTAAGATATCTTGTCTTTTAGTTCAATTTTAAACTCTGCCTGAGACTGTTTTAACTGCTCTATGCCTATTTTTGTTTCTTGAATTGTTTTTCTCAATTCTTCCAAGTGTCTGTTGTTTTCCTGTTCAAAGTGTTTGATAAGGTGGTTTAACTCCTCTTGGATTTCCTCTTTCATAGTATTAATCATGGTAATGATCATACTTTGAATGTCGTTATCTTGGGTCTGGCTTTCTTGGCTATTATCTGTGAATTTGTTCTGTTTGGAATCCATCATTATGGGGTTAATTCTTTGGTGGGAGATTTTTCTTCCTGGGTTTTATTTCTCATGGATCTGCACTTTGACTTGGGCATTGTTGTTTTGTTTTTTAGGACCTTTCTGTTTCTGTGTGTTTTTGACTGAGCTGATTTAGTTGGTGTTACTACTCTCGGGCAGTTATTACAAGTGCTTGCCTTGTAATTGGGTTCATTTGTCTGTTGTTCGTATTATTTCCTAGATGAGGTTATTAGGCTGTTAGTACATCAGTTAAGTCAGGTTAAGTAGGCAGGTGGTGAATATTAGTATGGTAATGCACTTTTACGATTTAGTATCTTGGTGATATGTAAGGGTGAGTGGTATATTTCCTGGAGTTGTATATATTTTTGGGGTGGCTGTATGGAAAAGTTAATTAACATTTATTAATACTAAAAAGGAGCAGTATGGTTAAAAAAAAAAGAGGTTTACTTATCTTTGGGTATCTCTCCCATGTGATAGATGATTTTGGAGGACTTCAGATGTATGGCCTTTGTCCCTTATAGCTTTGCTTGGGTTTTCTTTGGATTGTGTTGAATTCTGTGTAGCAGTGTGTCTGTCCTCCATGGACCAGAAGTGAGGGTCCCCGGTGGGTTGGACGGGCAAAGGGGCTGATAGTGATTGCAGAACTTTTCACCTGGGACCTGGGACTTGGCTTCGTGGCCCACCCAGGCTCCAGGGATGGAGGACCCAGAGCAAGTCCTGTCCCAGTCAGGTGGGCATGTGGGTGGTAGGAAGAAAAGGAGCTGGGGTCTGGGGCATGGGCCAGACAAACTGAAGGCAGCCTGGACATTGCCCGGACTGTCTGGTGGGAGGAACTGGGCCAAGGGGCAACCTGTGGGCTGGGGTAACTCACTTGGGATGGAGGACCAACCGAGAGAGAGTCTCATGTCCAGCAGGCAGACAGGCGGGAGGAACAAAATGGCTGGGGCCTGGGCATGGGCCAGGCAAACTGGAGCAGCCTGGGTGTTGCCCAGACTGTCTGGTGGGAGGAGCTGGGGCAAGGGGCGACCTGGGGACTGGTAACTCACCTGGGATGGAGGACCAACTGAGAGAGAGTCCCCTGCCAGGCCAGCAGGCGGGTGGGAGGAAAAAAGGGGCTGGCACCCAGGGTGTGGGCCAGGCAATCTGAAGGCAGCCTAGGTGTTGCCTGGGCTTGCTGTTGGGAAGAGCTGGGGTAAGGGGCGACCCTTAGGCTGTGCAACTCACCTGAATGGAGGTCTGACTGAGAATGTCCTGTCTTGGGCAGGCAGGCGGGTGGGCCACAGTTGACTCTTTATCACCACTAATAACTATGACCACTGTGAGCACTCTATGATGATTATGAGTTCGCTATGATTACTGTGAGTAATGACCATTGAGAGCTCTGTATCACCACTGGGAGCTCTCTATGGCTAGTATAAAGTCTCTATGACCACTATGAGATATAAGCATTCTATGTCCACTGTGAGCTTTGAGCACTGCTAGCTGTCTATAACCATTGTGAGCTATGGCCATAGTGAGCTCTCAATGACCTCTGTGAGCTATGAGCACTGTAAGTTATCTATGAACACTATTAGCTCTTCATGTCTGCTCACTCTGAGCTCACTATGACCACTGTAAACTATGACCATTTTGAGCTCTTTATATTCACTATGAGCTATGACCAATGTGTGTTCTCTATGGCCACTATGAACTGTCTATGATCCTTATGGCTCTTTGTGGCCTAAGCGAGCTCAGTGTCATCATAGAGAGCTCACAGTGGTCACAGAGAGCTCACAGTGATGATGAGACTCAAACTTGCCATAGATAAGTCACAGTGATCATAGAGAGATTACTGTTGTCAAAGAGAGCTCATAGTGGTCATAGCTCCCAGAGGTATTAGAGACTCATAGTGGTCATAGCTTTTAGTGGTTTTAGAAACATCATAGTGGACTTAGAGAGCTCACAGTGGACATAGCTCATAGTGGATATAAAGAGTTCACAGTGTTTATTGTTCATAATGGTCATGAAGAGTTCACAGGAATTATAAGTCATAGTTGTCAAACAGCTCATAATTGTCATAGAGAACTCATATTAGTAATGCAGAGGTCACAGTAGTCATAAAGAGCTCATAGTGGTCATGGAGATCTCACACTTATTATAGATCATAGTACTCATAGAGAGTTCACAGTTCTCAAAGAGTCCTCACCATGGTCATAACTCATAATTTTTATAGAGAGCTCACAATATTCATAGCTCATAGTAGTCACAGAGAGCTCCAAGTGATCATAGATTTTAGTGGTCCTAGAGAACTCATAATTATCATAGAGGGTTCAAAATCATCATAGCTCATAATTGTTAGCTATGATCATAGTGATAACACAGAACTCATAATGGAAATAAAGAGCTCACAATGCTCAAAGCTCACAGTGGTCATGAAGATTTCACAGTGGTCATAGCTCATAATGGCCATAGAAAGCTCACAGTGGTCATAGGTCACAGCTATCATAGAGAGCTCACAGTGGACATAGAGGGTTCATAGTGGTCAGAGCACACAGTCATAGAGTTCTAGAGGTCATAGCTCATAGTTGTCATAGACAGCTCAGAATGGCATTGAGCTCACAATGGTCACACCTCATAGTGGACAAACAGAGCTCACATTGTTCATAGCTCATAGTGGACATAGGAAGCTCGCAAAAGTCATAGGTCATGATGGTCGTAGAGATCACAGTGGCCATTGCTTATGGTTTTCATAGAGAGCTTACATTAGTCATTACTCACAGAGGCCATAGAGAGCTCACAGTGTTTATAGCTCATAGTGGTCATAGAGAGCTCACACTAGTTATAGCTCATAGTGGTTGTAGGGAGTTTACAGTGGTCATAGAGAGCTCACAGTGGTCATAGCTCATAATCATCACAAAGAGCTCACAGCAGTCATAGCTCACAGTGGTCATAGAGTGCTCATACTGGTCATCGTTCCTATTGCTACAAGAGAGTTTAATGATTATAAAGAACACACAGTAGTAACAGTGAGCTTAAAATTGTCATAGATAGGTAACAGTCATCATAGCTCACAGTGGTCATACAGAGCTCATAGTGGATATTAGAGAGCTCACAGTGGACATAGCTTATAGGGGATATAGAGAGCTCATACTGGTCAAAGCTCATAGTGGTCATAAAGAGCTCACAGTAGTCATATCTCATAGTTGTCAAACAGAGCTCACATAAAGAGCTTATAGTTGTCAAAGATAGCTCACAGTGGCCATTGCTTATAATTTTCATAGAGAGCTTATATTAGTCATTACTCATAGAGGTCATAGTGAAGTCAAAGTGGTCATAGCTCACAGTGGTCATAGAGACTGCATAATCATCACAGAGAGCTCAAAATAGTCATAGTTCATAGGCATGTTAAAGAGATAAAAGTGGCTATATATCATAATGATTATAGAGAACTCATAATGGTTAAAGCTCAAAGTGGTCATAGAGAGCTCACAATGGTCATAAATCATGGTGGTCATACAACTCACAGTGGACATAGAGTGATCATAATGGACATTAAGAGCTCACAGTAGTCATAGCTTATAGTTGTCATAGAGGTCACACAGTGGTCAGACCTCACAGTGTTCAAATGGAGCTCACAGTTCATATAGAAAGTTCCCACTTTTCATAGAGAACACATAGTTCTCACGGCTCACAGAGGTCATTTAGAGCTCATACAGGTCATAGCTCACAGTTATCATAGAGAGATCACAATAGTCATAGCTTACACTGACCATAGAGAGGTCACAATGTTCATAACTCACAGGGGTTATAGAGAGATCACAGTGATCACAGCTCACAGATATCCATAGAGAGCTCATAAAGGACATAGAGAGCTCACCATACTCAAAGCTCACAGTAATCATAAAGAACTCACAGTGATCACAGAGTGTATATACTGATCATAGAGGGCTCACAGTGGTCACAGATCATAGTGGTCATAGAGAGATCACAGTGGTTAAGGCTTACAATGGTCATAGGGAGCTCATAATAGACAATGAGAGCTCAATGTGGTCATAGCTCTTAGTGGTCATAGACATCATGCAGTGGTCATAGCTCACCTTAGGCATAGAGTGCTCATAGTGGTCATAACTCATAGTGGTCAAATAGCACTCATGGTGGTCATAGCTCACAAGGTCATAGAAATCTAACAGTATTCAGAGAGAGCTCACAGTGGTAATAGCTCACAGTGGACAAAGAGAACACATAATGTACATAGAGAGATCACAGTGCTCAAAGTTCATAGTTGTCATGAAGAACTAAGAATCTTCATAGCTCATAGTGGTCTTAGATAGGTCACAGTAATCACAGTTCATAATGCTCAGAGAGCTCATAGTGGTCATAGCTCAACGTGGTCATATCTCATAGTCGTCATACATCACCGTAGTCATAAAGAACATATAAGTGTCATAGGGAGCTCAAACTTGTCATAGCTCATAGTGGTGATACAGAGATACTAACAGGAGTCATAAATCATAATGCTCATAGAGAGCCCACAATGGTCATAGAGAGCTCGAAGTGGTAATAGAGAGTTTACGGTGGTCATACAGAGCTCATAGTGGTCACAGAGAGCTCAGGGTGATCATAGAATGCTAACGTTCATCATAGATCATGGTGGTCATAGAGAGCTCACAGTGGTAACAGCTTACAGTGCTCATAGAGAGCTCAGAATGCACAATGAGAGCTTACAATGGTTACACCTCTAGTGGTCATAGAGATCACACAGTGGTAATAGACTGCTCTCAGTGTTATAGAGAGCTCCCGGTTGTCATAGAGAGTGCATAGTTCTTATAGCTCACAGAGGTCATTCAGAGCTCATAGTCGTCATAGCTCACAGGAATAATAGAGAGCTTATAGTTATCATAACTCATTGTGGTCAAAGAGAGCTCCAAGTAGTCATAGCTCACCAGGGTCAAAGAGCTCACAGTGGTCATAGCTCGTAGTGTTTGCAGAGAGATCACAATGACCATAGGTTATGGTTCTCATAGTAAGCTCATAGTGGTCATCGAGAGTTCAAAATTTTCAGAGAGAACAATAATGTTCATAGCTCACAGAGGACTTACAGAGCTCCTAGTAATCATAGATCACATTGGTTATATACACCTTATAGTGACCATGGAAAGCTCATAGTTGTCATAGCTCGTAGTGGACATATAGAGTTCACAATGGTCATAGCTCATAGTGGACATACAGAGTTTGTATGGTCATAGAGATTATGTAGAGGTCATAGCTCATAGTGGTCATACAGAGGTCAAAGTGGTCATAGGTCACAGTGGTCATAGACAACTCATAATCATCATAGATGACTCAAAATAGTCATAGCTCACAGTCATGTTAGAGAGAGATGACATGAATCATACATCATATGATCATAGAAAGCCTCAAAGGTAATAGGTCACGTGGTCAAAGAGAGCTTAATAGTGGGTATAGAGAGCTCACATGCTTCATATATATAGTGATCATACACAGTTCACAGTGGTCATAGAATGCTCATAATGGACAATAAAAGTTCACAGTGGTTATAGCTTAGTCGTTATAGAGATCACACAGGGGTCCTAGTTCACAGTGGTCAAACAGAGCTTACAGTCATCATAGAGAGCTCGAAATTTTCATAAAGAGAACATAGTTCTCTTAGTTTATAGAAATAACTGAGAGCTCATAGTGGTCCAAGCTCACAGTCATCAAAGAGAAGTCAAAGTAGTCATAGAGAGGTCTAAGTGTCCATTGAGAGTTCAGAGCTTCATAGAGAGCACACAGTTTTCATAGACAGCTCAGTTGGTTGTCCATAGTTTAAGGCACTGACTGTTGAGGGTTTGAGCTCTGAGCACAGTTGTAGAGAGTTGTGGGTGAGTTCAAGCCCCAGAGCAAACCTGAAGGAGATTGTATAGCTGATAGGGAAACCAGACCCATGGGGGTATGCTTAGGCCGGGATACACGAGAGCTTGTTGATAGAGTTGGCATCCTTCTTTTTACGTGGCTGACATGTTTGTCTGGCAGTAAGGGATTATACAGGGTGTAGCACTGATGGTGTCCAGTCCCCTCAGCATGCTCTCCAGTCAAGTTGAACTGAGAACTATAACTGGACTATGGTAAGGAAATAAACCTTCTGTTCCCTTAATCTATTTGATAGTCATTTATCAACAATGTTGCAGGCTGACTGCAACAGAATTTGGTACCCAGGATAGTGGGGTGTTTGCTCATAAATCTGACTATGTGGATTTTTTGTGGCTTTTGAATATGGGTTTCTGCTGACAAAGTTGGAAGCGCTTGACGAATTTTTCACTTTGTGGGATTCAACAAAGAATATTGTGTATCAGGAAGTAGAGTTGGGCACAATTCTTGCTGAGAGAGTAATTTGAGGGGTCTCCAAACCGTTTTGTGCATGAGGGGGAATAAGGAATTTTGGTAATGTCGAATGTAAGCACAAATGCATTGAGTTGTCTTGACAAGGAGATGCTTTTTTCTGCGGCAGCCGTTTAATAGATTTGTCTTGGATCGTTGCAAAGGGGCAAGGCAAGCCAGAATATCTGCTGGCTATTGGAGAATGAGGTATCAATGAGGAAAACATAGTGATGTGCACTGGACAGTGGAAGACGGGTGAAACCCATATATAGGCAAGTTCATGTTTTGGGAAACGCAAATTCTTCAGGGGGGGGGCCAAAAGCCCAAGTTAAAGCCATTTCTTGCCCTCTGGATTTCTGGCTGACTAAAAGAGGCTTCTCTACAGCTGTGGCTCAAGTGGACTAAGCTACACTTGGAACTCGCTTCAGAGTATGGCAGCGTCTTCCAGGTGGCACTGGTTTTGATGAAGAGTTTGAGGGGTTCACGGAAAGCACCAAAAGCTTGGCACCAAATGGCAGGCATAGAGTTCCTGCAAGAGAAGGATGAACTTATAGCTGTGAGGCGAGCCAGAGTGTGAAGTCCAGAACTGTGTGATGTATGCTGAGGAACTGTTAGGCAGTGAGATTCAGCCTGTTTAAGAAACTTTGCTTTTAACAACTGGAGCTGGAAAACAGGGACTCGTGGGAATTCCGTGAAATCTTTAAGAAGTTAATTAAGCCACACTGATTACATGTGAGCAACTGAAGATGGATATGGAAGTACAGGATGTGGTAATTGCTAGACGGTTGATCGTAAGGTAAATGCTATCATTATTGTAAATCACAAGATCTTTTTCCCGTCTTAAGTTTATTTGTTTTAAAGTATTTGAATTAATTCTGATTTAAAAAACCCTTTTAACGTAAAAACTTTGGAAACGTTTAAAATGTTGGAACTGAAGTTTTAATGAGAACATTCTAATTTATTCGCAGAATGTATTTATATTTTCCAACATATGTGGGGATAAAGAAAAGTTACAGTTTAAAAGTGTAGGTATTTGTGTCAAGTTGACAAGGGGTGGAGTGTCATGTGGACACAGTGTCAACTTTATGGTGAAGGGTTGGAGCTTTAGGCACAGTTTTTGTAGGAAGTGACGGTTGAGTTAAACCTGAGAAAATATGAGAGACTGATCTAGCTTGATTTAGACCCCTGGATAAAACAAACAGAAAGCTGGGCTAAGAGAGTTAGGGGGGGGGGGGGGGGGGGGGGTTGTGCATCCTTCTGTTCACTTGGCTAACCAATGCTGGTCTGGCAAGTAAGGAGTGCATCTCCCAGCCTGTTATGCACGAATGGTGTTGGCCAGTTCCTTTGCCCTGGTGTTGGGGGGCATGCGCGTCCATCAAGTTGGACGGAGAAACTGTAACTGGACTATCATAAGAAATAAAACCCCTTGTGTCCCTTAGCCGTTGGATGGGATTATCAGCAATGTTGTAGGTTGACTGTCAACATGGGAATAGCTCACAAGGTCTTACAAAGTCCATATTGACATGGGCGCACATATGATCAAACAACAAGCTCAGTAGAGCAATGGATAGCGCACAGTGGTCAATCTCATAGTGGGCGACAGAGAGCTGAAACTTGTCAAGCTCTTAGTGGGCCATAGGAGCTACAGTTGTTATAAGAGCTCAAGTTTCCACGAGAACTCATAGTTTCAGAGGTATTTGAGAGCTCAATAGCAATCATGCCATAGTGGGTCATAAAGAGCTAACAGTAGTCATAATACTCAATAGGGACATAGAAAGCACTAAAAGGACAATGAGAACTCACACTTTTCTTCATAGCTCAATAGTGGACCTAGAGAGCTCAAAATGGTCACAAAGAGCTAAGCAAAAGTGGTATAGATCATAATGTTCATACAGAGGACACGAGCTAGCATAGCTCACAGTTGTTATAAGAGAGCTACAGTTGAAGACGATTAGAGTGCCTCCATAGAGAACACACACGAAGTGGCATACAGAGCGCACAATAGCTATAAAGAGCTAAAGTGGTCATAGAAAGCTCATAGTAGTCTACCTACACAGAGTCCATGAGAGCCCATAGTGGTCAATAGAGCTTCACAGTGGTAATAGAGAGCTCACAGTGGTCATAGAGAGCTCAACATTGTCAAGAGAACTCATGGTGGCTCATAGCTCACAGAGGTCATGAAAGCTTTATAGTGGTCATAGCTCACATTGGACAATCGAGAGCTGTCAGTGGTTTACTTAGCTCATAGTGGGTACAGGACTCAGAGTGGGTCAAAGATTATAGTGGTCATAGAGAGCTCAGAGTGGCAGACATGAAAAAAAAAAAAAAAAAAAAAAAAAACGCATATTGACAATAAGAGCTCAACAATAGTCTAGTGTCATAATATTCATGAAATGACACTGTCCATCAGAGATTGTAGTGGTCATGAGAGAGAGCTCACAGTGATCGTAGAGAGGTCATATTGGTCTTAGGGGACTCACAGTGGCACAGAGAAATCATAGTCATCAAAGTTCAACAGATGTTCACTGAGATCTCACGTGTAAAGCTACATTATCGAAAGAGCTGCCAGTGATTTAGCTCAGAGCTTGACAGAACAGAGATCTTAATGGGCAAAAAGAGTTTATCGCCATCATTGGAGCTCACGTATAAAAGAGCTAGATTTGTCATGGAGAGCTCATACATCATAGAAATCAGACTGGTTGATCTTAGAGAGGCGATGTGCCAAGAAGCGCAGAGTTGGGTCATAGTTCATAGTGATCACAGAAATCCTCACGAGGTAAAAAAATCTCACAGTGGTCATACTCATAGTCATTATAGAAGCTCCAGTTGGGGGGTGGGTTAGATAGTTAGCAGCACATACCTCATAGTGGTATAGATAGCTCCAGTGTTCAGAGCTCACATTGGTCCATAAAAAATGCATCATCATCATAGAGACATCAAAATAGTCCACTACGACCACTAGCTCACAGGGGGATATAGAGCTAAACAGTGGTCAGAATCATAGTTGTCATAGTGCACTCAAAGTGGTCATAACTCATAGTGATCATTGAACTTACAGTGGTCATAGACAGCTCAGAGAGCTCATAAAAAGCTCACAGTCATCATAGATTGTAATGGTCATAGAGGGCTCACAGTTGTCATAGAGTGCTCAAAGTGGTCATAGATAGCTCAATATGATCATAGCTATATGGTGGTTGTAAGTGACGGTGGTCATAGATCCATAGTGTCATAAAGCAATTCACAGGGGTCATGAACCCTCATAGTGGTCACAGAGAGCTCAAGTGATCTTAGAGAACTCACAGCAGTCATGCTCATTGTGCTCGATAGAAGCTCCCAGTGGGTCATAGCTCACAGTGTTCATAGCTTATAACAAACAGAGAGACTCCAATGTGGTCATAGTTAGAGTGATCATTGAAATCTAACTGTGGTCATAAAAAACTCCCAATGATCATAGAGAGCTGACAGTGGTCCCATAGAGAGCTCAAGTGTGATAGAGAGCTCAAAGTGGTCATACACACTTTACAGTGGTCAAAGACAGCTCACAGTTGTAATAAAGAGCTCATAGTGGTCAGAGTTCACAGATATATTAGGGAGCTCATAGTCATTATGACCCACAGTGGTCATGAGAGCTCATAATGGATGTAGAGAGCTCATGGTGGTCATAGCTCAGAGTTGTCATACAGAGCTCATAATGGTCATAGATTATAGTGGTCATTAAGAGCGTAGAGTGGTTCTAAAGAGCTCATAGTGGTCATAAAGAGCTCACAGTCATCATAGATCATACAGCTCATAGAGAGCTCATCATGGTCAAAGAAATCTCTCAGGGACAATAGCTCATAAAGATAATATATAGAACACATTGGTTATAGATATCTCACAGTCCTCATAGCTCATAGTGGTTATAGAGAGCTTACAGTTGTCATAGTTCACAGTGATCACAGAAAATTCATAATCTTTATAGAGAAATCAAGCTGATGTTAGCTCATAGTCGTGGAGAGCTAACAGTAGTCATTGATAATAGTGGACATAGAGCAGTCCCAGAGGTCATAGCTCAGAGCAGTTATCGAGAGTTTATAGTGGCCATAAAGAGCTCACAGTACTCATAGCTCATGTGGTCATTGAGAGCTCACAGTTGGTCATAGAGAGTTAATAATTTCCTAAGACTTCACAGTGTCTAAGCAAAAAGTAGTCATAGAGAGCTCACATGGACAAGAGAACTGCAGAGGTCACAGCTCAGATTGGTTGGAAAGAGCTCACATGGTCACAGCATATAGTGTCATATAGAGCTCACATTGTCATATGTCACAGAGTTCATAGAAGACTCAGAATGGTCACAGAGTGCTTCAGCTCAAGTGATGATAAAGAGGTCACGTGTCAGAGAGTGCTAACAATTGTCCATAGATCCTAATGCTTATAGAGTAATGTTGGCCATGCAATGCTTACATGGTCATAGCTCACAGTGGACAGTAGAAGCTCACAGTGTTCATAGCTACAGTGTAACAGAGAGTTCAGAGTGTTTATATCATAATGGTCAGAGAGAACTCACAGTGGTCATAGAGAAATCATAGTTTTCATAGAGAGCTAACAGTGGTCATAGTTCAGAGATCATTTACAGTTCTGAATGGTCATAGCTCATAATGGTCATAGAGAGCTCATAGTAGACATAGCTCATAATGGTCATAGAGAGCTCATAGTAGACAGAGGGAACTCACACTGGTCTTTGATTATAATTGTCACAGAGAGCTCGCAGTGCTCTAAGAAAAATCATAGTGCTCATCGATTATAGTGGGCATAGAGAGATCACAGTGGTTATAGCTCAGTGGTCATAGAGAGGACCAGTGGTTATAGATAGATCAGTTTTCATACAGAGCTCATAGTGGTCATAGTTCACAGAGACCATTGAGAGGTCATAGTTGTCCTAACTCAACATGGTCGTAGCGAGCTCATAGTGGTCATAGGTCACAGTGGTCATAGACTACTCATAATAATCCTTGAGAGCTCAAAATGGTCATAGCTCATAGTGGTGGTAGAGAGCTAACAGTGGTCATAAATCAAAGTGGCCATAGGGAGCTCACAGTGGTTATACCTCATATTTTTCAGACAGAGATTATAGTGGCCATAAAGAGCTCACAGTGGTCATAGCTCAAAGTGGTGATAAAAAGATCACAGTGGTCATAATTCACAGTGGTCACAGAGAGCTCACAATGTTCAGACCTACTACTTGGCATAGAGAGTTTTTTAGAGGTCATAGAGACCTCACAGTGGTCATAGATCATACTGGTAATAGAGATCTCACTGTAGTCACAGCTCACAGTAATCATACAGAACTCATAATAGACAAGAGTTCATTGAAGTCATAGCACCTAGTGGTCACAGTGATCACATAGTGGTCATAGCTCACAGTTGCCATAGAACACCACAGTGGTTATAGAGAGCTCACAATTGTCATAGAGTGTGCCTAGTTTTAAAACATCACAGACACGATTGAGAGCTCTTAATGATTATTGCTCATAGTGGTCATAGAGAGATGACAGGGGTCAAAGCTTATAATGGTCATGAAGAGCTCACAGTGTTCATAGCTCACACTGATCAGAGAGCTCATAATGGATATAGAGAACTCACAGCGGTCATAGGTCATAGTGGTCATAAAGACATCAAAGTATTCATAGCTCATAGTGTTCAGTGGAACTCACTGTGGACATAGATCATACTACTCACATAGAGCTCACAGTGGTCATGGACAACTCATAATGGTCACAGAGAGCTCAAAGTTGTCATAGAAATCTTATAGTGCTCATAGCTCATAGAGGTCATTGAGAGCTCATAATGGTTACAGAGAGCTAAAAGTCGTCATAGTTTGTGGCACTATGGATTCAGGGAGGTCCTAGTCCGGCTTACCAAATCCAGGAGGTCTGGCTACAGACAAGCCTGAACAAGTTCAGACATGCCCCAGACATGTCCCAATAGAGGAATCATACAGGCAGAGGAATGGACAACCAATGGAAGGAGGGATGAACAACCAATGGGAAATGGCCATCTAACTTGGACAATTAGTAAACAGATAAATGATTTGTGGCTGTCCCCCCCCTCCCCTGAACATTGGGATGGCAACACCTGATTGGACCCTATCCCTATTAAGCCCAAACACTTCCTGAATAAAGCTGAGTCTGCAGCCAACTCGTCCTCTGTCTTCTTCTTGCTTGATTCCCAGGGTCTGGGTGGTGACCCCGTTGCTGGCTTACCCATTCACCTTGAGTCCACGAGGCACCTGCTGTTTCCCCTCTTTCTCTCAACTGGCCTAGTGGGGATTCAGCAACATCTGGTGCTCCAACGTGGGGTAGTGCTGCCTTTGGTGTAGATGAGACACCCATTCCGTAAAATTTGATGAGCAGCCCCTTTGGTTTTGTATTCCTGTGCTTATGGTGTCTTTCCATCGTTGTGCTCTTAAAGTTAGGAATGCAATCGCTCATTTAATTTCCCCACGATCAGAGAGCCCCTCTAAACCAAGCCTTTTCCCAGCGAGTTCTTATGAGAAATTGATCCCCTCAGAATTCAGCGCCCAGGTTTGATTATATTGAATCAGTCTGACTGCAGCCATGCTATCCAGGGGAGTAACAAACACCTGAAGTCCCTCACTAAGCACAGGACTCTTAGATCCAAAACACCTCTGCATATATCTTGCACTTTTTCTCACCTTGGTTACCCTTTTAGGAGTTGTTTTCACTTTCATCTTGGTTCTAGTCATTGCTTTTTATTTTCTGCGCTTTTTCATATTGTCCACTCACCTCCTAGTCATCTCTGCTCCATTAGGGAACCATTCCTCTCCATAATAGATAATTTATTGCACCATCAGAAGGCACCCCAGCTTACTCTACTACACTTACATAGGATCAAAGTGAAACCAAAGGACTTAGGAGATTTTTGGGAGGAAACTTTTATCTTAGCTCCTTGGATTTCCCCAGAAAATGTCTGGAAGCCACAGATCTGGATAGAAATTATCTTCCTGGCCCATGAGAGGGAAGTCCAGAAAGGCCATATGCCTCCCACCCCCTTTGTTCCCATGCTTCTTGGCATCATAAGAGCCTTAAAAGATCTTCCACTGAGGAAGTGATTAGTTGCTACAATGAAACTTGTGGCAAGAAGCCAAAATAGCCCCTTGTTCTTCCTCTTGATCCTTCCCCTTTCCCTCCCAGGTCGAGAGCTCTGCAGAGAGGGGTAGGAGACTCCACCCCTGCCGACACCCCTTCCCTCCTCCTCTTCTTCTCGTAGCTCTTGACTCCCCCTTTCCTGGCTGCATTTTCTGCTTCAGATGATAATGATCTCCCAATACATGTCTTAAAATCTCTTCTAGAGGCTAGAGGCCTCAAGGTTAAGCCTGCTGGCCTGGAGGAATTTTGGAATGAGGCTACGGTTTTAGCACCTTGAATCCCCCCAGAGAAAATGTGGGAACCAGACCCATGGATGAGGATGCTTTTCCTTGCTAGATTTTTTTCACAATTAAGCTAAGCTGCCAGAATTAACTAATATGAGGACTTGTTTTAAATAAGGTTTTCCTAAATATTAACCCACCTTTGATAAATCTTTCAAAGGGTAATATTAAGACAGTTGCTGGTAAATTGTACAGTTGCCAGTAAAATGTTCTTCATGTGCTTGTATGTTTATATGTTCTGTGTTTACATGTTGTGTGTCTTGTGTCTGTGGCCACATCAATTTTTTTTCATTTCTGTTGCGCATTTTGGCATGTCATTTTTAAATACATATATGCATACTTAAATATAAGAACAAATAATTTTGATAACATCTAAGGCCTTAACTACTTATGTTTTATATGGATCACAATTGTTTTTCTAATAGATTGTAAGTTTTTTTTCATATAAGTTTTCTTACAGGTGTTTTTTCATATATTCCCAAAATAACAAAACTTGCTTTCCAGGTCCTCAGGGCATCCATTAAGGCCTCAGACATTCCTAAAGGCCACCAAAGTCCCATTATAAGCCTGGCTGTCCTTCATTGAAGCTATGCCTTACTAATTTACAATTGTTAGGTTCTGATTTATGTCTTCCCAGCTCTTCTGTGTCATTTCTCTGCCTGCCCCACCAGCAATCTCTCAGCCTGCTCCTGCTCTGACGAAAACGTGCTGTTTTCTGTGACTGCTTGATTTCTCCTTTGAGACCATGATGCCTTCTCTGCAGTGGTCTCATGATTGGTAGTCAATGATGGGTAAGGCTCCACATGAGGGTGGTGTCCAATCTAAGACAGGCACAGCCACTTATATTCTACGCAACAGAAGAGGCTAGGGGTTGCCCCAGTTATCATAGTCCCCACTAAAAAAAAATTATAAATAAATAAAAGGGTGAAAATGTGACACTATCGATTCAGGGAGGGCTTAGCCCAGATTCCTGAATCCAGGAGGTCTGGCTACAGACAAGCCTGAACAAGATCAGACATGCCCCAGATATGTCCCAATAGAGGAATCATACAGATGGAGGGATGGACAACCAATAGGAAGGAGGGATGAACAACCATTGGGAAGCAGCCATCTAACTTGGACACATAATAAACAGCTAAATGATTGGTGGCTGCTTCCCCCTCCCCTGAGCAGAGTGATGGCAATACCTGATTATACTCTGACCCTATATAAGCCCAAACACTTTCTGAATAAAGCTGAGTCTACAGCCAACTTGTCCTCTGCCTATTGCTTCTCACCTGACTCCTGGGGTCTGGGTGGTGACCCCATTGCTGGCTTGCCTATTCTTCTTGAGCCCATGATGCCCCTGCTGTTTCCCCTCTTCCACCTGGCTGGCCCAGTGGGGATTTGGAAACAATAGCTCATAATGCTCATAGAGGTTTCACAGTTGTCCTATCTCATAGTTGTCATAGAAAGCTCAGGAAGGTCATAGATCATAGTATCATAGTTGTAATTCAGTGATCATAATGATCATAGAGAGCTCACAGTGGATATAAAGAGGCCATAGTGGTCATTAAGAGCTCATAAAAGTCTTAGACAGCTCACAGTTGTCAAAGAGAGCTCACAGTGGTCATAGCTCATAGTAGTCATAGAGCGCTCAGATTGGTCATATCTAAGAGTACTCACATAGTTCAGACTGGTCATAGGGAGTTGACAGTGGTCATAGAGAGCCCACAGTAGTCATAGATCAAACTTTCTCATAGAAGGCTCATAATGAACAATAACAACTCACAAGTAGTCATAGCTCATAGTATACATAGAGATCACACAATGGTCATAGGTCACAGTTGTCATAGAGAGATCAAACTGGTCATAGACAGGTCACATAATGCTCATAATTCATAGATGTCATTGAGAGCTCATAGATGTCATTGCTCACAGTGGTCATAGGTCATAGTGCTCATAGATAGCTCATAGTGGTCATATAGAGGTCATATTGTTTTAGAGTGCTCACACTTGTCTTTGCTGATAGTGGTCACAGAGAGCTCAAGTGGTCATAGAGAGGTCCCAGTGGTCAAACAGAGCTCACAGTTGTCATATAGATAGCTCATATTGGTCAAAGATTGCTCACAGTGGTCATAGCTCATTGTGGTCATAGAGAGCACACAGTGGTCATAGATCACAGTGATCCTAGAGAGCTCACAGTGGTTATAATTCACAGTGTTCATAGAAAGCATACAGTAGTCATAGAGAGCTCAGAGTTGTGATAAAACATGCATATAGTTCTAATAGCTCACAGACATCATGCTTGTAGTGGTCATAGATAGCTTTCAGTGGTCAAAGCTCAAAAGGATCAGGTACAGTTTACATTGGTCATAGAGTACTTATTGTGGTTATAGATCACATTGGTCATAGAGAGCTCATAATGGACAGACAGCTTACAGTGCTCAAAGCTTATAACAGTCATGAACAGCTCACAGTTGTCATAGTTCTTAGGAGTTGTGGAATGCTCACAGTCATCATAGGTTACAATGCCCACAGAGCTCACAGTGATCATAGAAAGCCAAAAGTGGTCATAGAGAGGTAATAGTGGTCATACAGAAACTCACAATTTTCATATAGAGCTCACAGTGGCCGTATCTCACAGAAGTCTTAGATTGCTGATAGTGTTCACTGAGATAAGGGTCATAGGCAGCACATAGTGGCCATAGATAACTCACATTGGTTATAACTCATAATGAATTAAAAGAGCTCACAATAGTGAGCATTCATAGAGAGCTCACAGTGGTCATAGATAACTCACAGTGCTCATAGCTCACAGAGGTAATTGAGAGCTCACAGTGGTCATAGCTCACAATGGTTATAGATAGCTCACACTGCTCAAAGCTCACAGTGGTCATACAGAGCACACAGAAGACATAGAGTGCTCACAGTGGTCATATCTCATAGTGGTCATAGAGATTTTATAGTGGCCATAGAGAGCTCCAAGTGGTGGTACAGAGCTCTCAGTGGTCATAGCTCATTATGGTCATAGAGAGCTCACAGTAGTCATTGCTCACAATGGTCAGAGAGAACTCATAGTGGTAAAAGAGAACTCACAGCTGTGATATAATAATGCTCATAGAGAGCTCACAGTTGTCATAGTTCGTAGTAGTAATAGGGAGTCATAATAGACATAGAGAGCTCACAGTAGTCATAGATAATAGTTGGCATAAAGAGCTCACAGTGTCATAATTCATAGTGATCATATAGAACTCACAGTGGTCAAAGATGCTCATAGAGAGCTCACCATAGTCAAAGAGAGTTGACGGTGTTTATAACTCACAGGGGACATAGAGAGCTCACAGTTGTCTTAGAAACTTCACAGTGGTCATACTTCACAGTGATCATAGAGAGTTCATAATGGACAATAAGAGCTCACGGTGGTCATAACTCATGTTGGTCATAGAGATCACACAATGGTTATAGCTTACAATGGTTATAGAGAGCTCATAGTGAATGGTAATCAGGAGCTCACAGTCATCATAGACAACTCATAGTGCTCATAGTTCACAGAAGAAAATTGAGATCTCACAATGGTCATAGCTCACAATGGACATAGAGAGCTTACAGAGCTAATAGCTCACATTGGTCATAGAGAGCACACAATGGTCATGGAGAAGTCACAGTGGTTACAGGTCACAATGGTCATAGAGACTTTATACTGGCCGCAGACAGCTCCCATTTATGATACAGAGCTCAGAATGGTCATAGATTATAATGCTTATAGAGAGCTCACCATGGTCAAAGGGAGCTCACAGTAGTTATAATTCACAGGGGTCATAAAGAACTCACAGGGGTTGGAGATTTAGCTCAGTGGTACAGCGCTTGCCTAGAAAGCGCAAGGCCCTGGGTTCGGTCCCCAGCACCGGAAAAAAAAAAAAGATAAAATTAAAATATGCCTGGAGAGATGGCTCAGGGGTTGTGACTCTGTCTCACAAGCAGAAGGTTCTGAGTTCGGATCCCAGGTCCCACATTAAAAAAAAAAAAAAAAAAAAAAAAAAAAAGAACTCACAGTGGTGTTAGCGACCTCACAGTGATCATATCTCACAGTGGTCACAGAGAGCTCATAATTGACATAGAGAGCTCAAAGTGCTCATAGCTTGTAGAAGTATTGAAGAGCTCACAGTTGTCATAGCTCATAGTGGCCATGGAGAGGTCATGGTGGTCATAAATCATAGTGCTCATACTGAGCTTGCAGTTGTCATAGAGAACTCACAGTGCACATAGATCACAGAGGTCTCAGAGATTTCATAGAAGTGATAGCTCATAGTGATCATATAGAGGTCACACTGTTCATGCAAGGATCACACTAGTCACAGTGCATGGTAGTTATAGAGAGCTCAATATGGTCCTAGTTCATTGTGGTCATAGAGAGCGCACAGTGGTCAAAGGGAGTTCACAGTTGTCATAGCTCATAGTGGCCATAGAGAGCTCAAAGTGGTCATAACTCAGAGTTGCCATAGAGAGCTCAAAGTGGTCATAGTTCACAGTGGTCATAGAGAGCTCATAGTGCTCACAGAGTACTGAGAGTGGTCATAGATTACATTGGTCATAGAGAGCTCAAAATGGACAACAGGAACTCACGGTCATCATAGCTCATAGTAGTCATAGAGATAACACAGTGGTCATAGCTCACAGTGGTCATTCAGAGTTCAGAGTGATCATAGACTGCTCACAGTTGTCATAGAGAGAACATAGTGCTTACAACTCAAAGGGGTCATTGAGAGCCCGTATTGGTCATTGCTCACAGTGGTCATCAAGAGCGCACAGTGCTCAAAGCTCATAGTATTAATACAGAGATCACAGTAGTCATAGCTCACAGGAATCATAGAGAGCTCACAGTAGACCTAGAGAACACATAGTGATCATAGCTCACAATGATCACAAACAGTTCATAATGAATTAAGAGATCACACTGTGGTCATAGCTCATAATGGTCAAAGATAGCTCACTGTAGTCATACATCAAAGGTCTCAGAGACCTCATAGTGGTGAGAGCTTATAGTGATCACAGGGAGGTCATAGTAGCCATAAAGGGATTACACTGGTCACACCTCATTGTAGAAATAGAGAGGTCACAGTGGTCCTAGATCATAGTGGTCATAGAGAGCTCAGAGTGGTCAAAAAGAGTTCATAGCAGTCATAGATCACAATGGCATATCGAGTTCATAGTTGCTGTACAGGGCTCATGTTGGTCGTAGTTCACAGTGGTCATAGAGAGCTCATAGTGGTCATGGAGAGCTCAGTGTTGATAGCTCATGGTTGGTTTAGAGTCTTCACAATGGTCATTACGCACAGTAGTCATAAATCATAAATCATATTGGACACAGAGATCTCATAACAGACAAAAAGAGATCACAGACATCAAAGCTCATAGTGACCATAAAGATCACACAGTGGTCATAGCTCACAGTGGTCATTCATAGACTGCTCACAGTTGTCATAGAGTGTGCATAGTGCTCACAGCTCAACCGAGTCATTGAGAGCTCATATTGCTCTCAGAGGTCATCAAGAGTGCACAGTGGGTCTGGAGAGGTGGCCAGTGGTTAAGCCTCTGCATTGCATGCAGTAGGTCCTGAGTTCGGATCCTAAACCCCACATATAGACGTCAGGTGGATGCAAGGGCAGCGTGTATGTCTGGTCCTGGTAGGGCAGAACCTGTGAATCCCGGGGCAGAGTAAACAAGGAGGAGGTGGAGGTGTCTATGGTGGTTCCCGAATTCGTCCATGGTTCTACACACACATACATACACACACACACATACATACACACACATGCACACATACATACACACATGCACACACACGTATACACGCACAATTGAATAAATAATAAAAAAAGAGTGCACAGTGTTCATAGCTCATAGTATTCATACAGAGGTCACAGTAGTCATAGCTCAAAGGGGACATAGGGAGCTCACAATGGCCATAGAGAGCTCATAATGAAAAAAGAGTTCACACTGTGGTAATATCTCATACTGGCAATAGAGTGCTCAATATTGTCATAGAGAGGGCATCATGGTCATAGTTCATAGTGGTCATAGAGGGCTCCTAGGGGTCAAGGAGAACTCACATTTGTCATAGCTAATAGTGGTCATAGAGAGCATACAGTTGTCATCACACATATTGCAATGCACATAATGGTAATAGAGAGCTCACAGTAATCATACAAAACCCACATTGGTAGCTTATCATGGCATTAAAGAGATCACAGTGGTCATAGCTCATTGTAATTAGAAAGAGCTCACAGTGGTCTTAGAGAGCTCACAGTGTTGATAGCTCATAGTTGGCTTAAAGTCCTCACAATGGTCATAAAGGACTTGCAGTGGTCATAGGTCACAGTGGTCATAGAGAGCTCACAGTTGTCATAGCTCATAGTGGAAATAGAGAGCTCACAGTGGTTACAGTGAGTTCAAAGTGCTGATAGTTACAGACAAAATAGGCCTCCATCAAGGACTCAAATAAGTAATGAGACATCTGATTAAGTTCACAGACTTTTGTTCCTGATCATTTACTACTGAGGGGGTATGATCTCACCAGAAGGGGAGGGCATATAGTCTGGCAGATAAAAAGTAACCGTTTTGCAAATGGGTGATAGACCCCTCCCTCACTGTGGTTTCCCACTTTTATTACATCTACCTTTGAATGTGCTTTTATCACAAGGCTCTAGTTTAACAGCTTTTTGTCTCTGGCCAGGGGGTAACATACAATGCCCACCAGGATGGAGTGAAGGGCATTGCAGGAACAGAAAAACTGCAAAAGAAAATCAACAAAACACAATCCAGAACTTCAGAGACTCTATATCAACCACCTAGAACTAGGCCAGACTAATCTCTCCCCATCCTGAAGCTCAGGGAAATTTGCGGAAGAGGGGGCGATAAGAGTGTAAGAGCAAAAGGATGGGAGGAGCAATGATATGCATGATACTTCATACAAGTTAGGGCTGAAGCAATCATAATTGGACTTTGCATGCCCTGCGCATTGTCCAACATACTATTGACCTCACAAAGTCTAGCATCTGCTAAAGGCACCAAGATCCTTGGAGACAAGGGATTGGCAGTTACAGCAGTGTTCCTATACCTAAGGGGAACACGAGAAAGGGTTCAGGGAAAGGGTCCTTGTACGTCATCGGAGAGGAGGGCCCAGAGGAAAATCAGGCATGCACAAGAAAGGACTCTCTGGGAATTGGGGCGGGAGGCACTGGGGAATGGGGAGGGAGGGGGTTGGGGAGGGGGAGTAGGGGATACGGAGGGAGGAGGAGGGAGGGAGGGAACTAGTGTACCTATTAAGTTTGTATGAGCTGAAATAATAATAAAAATGTATTAATAAAAAACAAAGTGATGATAGTTCACAGAGGTTATAGAAAGCTTGTAACTGAGTTATCATAGAGATTATAGCAGTCATAGGGAGCTCAAAGAGGTCACAAAGGACTCACAGTGACTATAGCTCATAGTGGTAATGGACAGATCACAGTGGTCATAGCTCATGGTAGTCAAAGTAGGTTCCCAGTTTTCAGAGATCTCAGTGGTCATAGAATGCTCATAGTCGTCATATCTCATAATGGTAATACAGAGTTCATACTGGTCATAGAGGTTCACAGTGATCAAAGCTCATAATGCTCATAGAGAGCTTCATAGCGTTCTTATATCATGGTGGTCATAGAGAGTTCATAGTCATGATAGCTCACTGTGGTCATAGAGAACTCACAGTGCTCATAGCACATAGTGGTTTTAGAGAACTCAAAAGGGTCATAGAGAGCTCACAGTGGTCATGGAGAAGTAACAGTGATCACAGAGAGGTCACAGTGGACATAGAGAGTTCCCATTCATCATTGAAAACTCACAGTAGTCATAGCTCACAGTAGTCATAGATAACTCGCAGTGGTCATAGCTCATAGTGATCATAGCGAGCTCACAGTAGTCACAGAGAGCTCACGAGGCTCATGGAGAACTCAGAGTGTTCACATAGAGTTCAAAGTGGTCAGATAGATCACTGTTGTCATAGGTAGTTCCCAGTTGTCATATTTCACAGAAGTCATAGAGAGCCTGTACTACTCATTGCTCCTACTGGTCATAGAGTGATATTAGTGGCCGTGGAGAGTTTACAATGGTCACATTTCATGTTCTTCATACAGAACTCACAGTGGTCATAGGTCATACTGGTCAGAAGAGCTCAATGTGTTCACATAGAGTTCACAGTGGCCCATACCGCATAGTTGCCATAGAGAGCTCAGTGTGGTCTTAGGTCATAGTGGTCATAGAGAGCTCATAGTGATCATAGAGCTCTCACAGTGATAATAGAGAGCTCACAGTGGTCACAAAGAGCTCACAGTGGTCTTAGGGAAGTAACAATGAGCGTAGAGATCTCACAGTGGACATAGGGAGGTCCCACTGATCATAGAAAACTCGCAGTAGTCTTAGCTCATAGTGGTCATAGACAGATCACAGGGGTCATAGAGAGATAATAGGGGTCATAGAAAGCTCACTGTTGTCATAGAGATTTCACTGTTGTCATAGATCATAGAGGTCATAGAGAGCTTATACTGTTCATTTTTTCTAATGATCATAGAGTGTTCATAGTGGCTGCAGAAAACTAACAGTGGTCATACTTAATGTTCATAGAGAGCTCACAGTTGTCATAGGTCATACTGGTCATAGAGAACTTATAGTGGTAACAGAGAGCTTACAGTGGTCATCCTCATAGATGTCATAGGGAGATCATAGTGGTCATAGAGAGCTCACAGTTGTCACAGAGAGCTCACAGTGGTCACGTTCATAGTGGTCATACAGTATTCACAGTGGGCATAACTCATAGTGCTCATAGAGAGCTTGCAGTGGTCATAGAACTCTTATAGTGGTAATAGAGAGCTCAAAGTGGTCGCAGATAGCTCTCAGTCATCATGGAAAAGAAACAGTGATCTAGCGAGCTTACAGTGGACACAGAGAGCTCCAATTGGTCATAGAAAACTCACAATAGTCATAGTTCACAGTGGTCATAGACAGCTCACAGTATTCATAGCTCATAGTGGTCATAGAGGGCTCACAGGGATCATGGAGAACTCACAGTGGTCATAGAGAGCTCAAAAGGCTCATAGAGAGATTACAGGGGTTATAGAGTGCTCACTATTGTCATAAATAGTGCACTGTTGTACTAGCTCACAGGGGTCATAGAAAGCCTATACTGATCATAGCTCATAGTGGACACAGACAGTTAATAGTGGCTGTAGACAGCTAACCGAGGTCATACTTCATGTTGGCCATATGAAGCTCACAGTGGTTATAGGCCATATTTGTCATAGAGAGCTCACAGTGGTAACAGAGAGCTCATAGTGTTCACAGCTGATAGTGGTCTTGGAGTATTCACAGACATCATAGCTTGTAGTGATCACAGGTCATAGTGCTTGTAGAGAGTTCACAGTGGTCATGAAGATCTCATGGTGGTAATAGCAAGAACACAGTTGTCATAGAGAGCTCATAGTAGTCATAGAGAGGTCACAGTAGTTATATATAGTTCACAGAGGCCATAGATAACCGACAGTGGTCAAAGATCAAAGTGGCCCTAGACAGGATTTAGTGGCCATAGTAAGTTCACAATGTTCACAGCTCATAGTGGTCTGAGAAAGCTCACAGTGGTCATACATCATATTGGTCATACATAGCTCATAGTAATCATAACTCATATTGGCCATACAGAGCTCATAGTGGTCATAGAGATTCACAGTGGTCATAGGTCATAGTGCTCATAGAGGGCTCACAGTGGTCATAGAGAGGTTATAGTGGTCATAGATATCTCACAGTCATCAAAGAGTTCTCATAATGGTCCTATAAAGTTCATAGTGTTCAAAGAAAGCTCACAGTATTTATAGACAGTTCATAGTGGACATACAAAGCTCATGGTGGTAATAGAGTGCTGACGTGGTCATTGTTTATACTAGTCTTAGATCACAGTAGTCATTACTCATAATGGTAATAAAGGACTCAAAGTAGAGAGGTCAGAGTCTCAGAGACATCACAGATGTCATAGAGATCACATAGTGATTATAATTCATGGTGGTCATAGAGAGCTTACAGAAGTCACAAAGCTCCCCATGGTAATAGCTTACAGTAGTCATGCAGATCTCATAGAAGTCATAGTTCACAGTGTTCATAAAGAGCTCATAGTGGTCATAGAGAGTTCATAATGGCCGTAGAGAACTCACAGTGGTCATAACACATTGTTGCAGTTCACCACCATGACTGCTGAGAAATAATCATCAAACATCTTAAGGGAACAAGGGTTTATTCATTTTATGATTCCTGGTTACGTTCTTATTCCAGCTTGATGGGTGATAATGCAACCATCATGCATCAACACCAAGGCAGAGGGATCTGGTCATACCAAATCTATATAATAGCTGAGAAAGGGACAGTCCTTACTCACCAGGCCAGCATGTCTGGCCAAGTGAACAGAAGGATGCCAACTCCCTCAACCAGATCTTTGTGATTTATTACAGGGCCTAATACCACCCATCATAGAATAGGGCCTTCAGCTACACAATCTGCTGCTGGTCTGCTCTGGGGCTATCTCAACCACTAATGTGCCCAAAGCTCCAACCTTCAACTGTCAAGTTGTCATCTGTCTATGACACTCCACCCCTTGTCAACTTGACACAAAAACATAACACTTTTAAACAGTAACCTTCGATCCTTGTCCCCACAGATGTTAAGTTATTTTAGAAATACAAATACATTGCATGGACAAATTTAAAATGTTCTCTCATTAAAACTTCAGTTCCAACATTTTAAAAATTCAAAGATTTTTAACCTTAAGAGTATATCAAATCAAAATAAATTAAATACTTTAAAACAGGTAAAACATTAAAACAGAAGTATCTTGACATAATAAGAAACCATTTAAGATTCATCTGTTGCTCATCACAATCAAGGTGACTCAAGATTTTAGGCATTCCTAGTCCCTGTTGGCAGGTTAAAGCTGTCAAAGCAGAGTTCATCAAAGCTGTCAAAGCAGAGAATTTCCACTTGTAGCTGTCCTCAGGATACATCCCCTGATTCTGGCATCTCCAACAGTAGTCTGGGTTTGTCTCTGCAGCTATAAGCTCCACCTTATCTTTCAGGACTCTATACCTGCGACTTGGTGCCAAACATTTTCTGCTTTTCATGTTCACTAAACCAAATTGTTCATTAAAACCAGTACCACCTGGGGACGCTGCCAGATTCCAAAGCAAGTTTGAAATCAAACTTGATTCACTGGAGCCACAGCTGTACCAAGTTCTGTGCACTGATGCTGAAAAAGCCTCTTTTTTAGCAACCAAAGTTGCAAAGGGCAAGAAACAGCTTGAACTTAGGCTTTCAGCCCCTGAAAGAATCTGAGTTTTTAAAGCACAACCTTGGTATATATTGGTTTTCACGTCTTCCACCGTTCCAGTGCAAGTCACTAGGTATTCCTTCACTGATACTCATTTCTCCAAGAGAAGCAGATATTTTGCTGCCCGCCCTTTGCACATCCAGAGCTTCATGGCCACAAACACAGCTCTTCACTATCAATAAAACCAGTCCATTGTGTTCAAATTCAACTTCAACAGAGCCCTTGTTCCCTTCACAAGAAACTGGGCCCAAACAATTCATTACTCTCTGAGAATCACTGTTTTCCAAATGGCTCCCAAACTCTGAAGAAGTTTTTGTAATCTACAAAGTGAAAATCTTCAAGAACTTTCAACTTTGTCCAGCAAAACTGTTCAAAAACCACAAAGGCCACATAGTCAGATATAACAGCAACATCCACTTCCTAGGTACTAAATTCTGTTGCAATTTGCCTGCATGGTTGTTGATAAATGTTCATCAAATGGCCAAAAGGAGCAAGGGTTTATTCTGTCTTATGATTCCTGGTTACAGTTCTTATTCCAGCTTGACGGGACAGCATGCACCAACACCAGGGCCAAGAGAACTGGCCACACTATCTCTGTGTAATAGCTGAGAGAAATAGAAAGTCTTTACTTGCCAGATCAGTATATCTGGACAAGTATACAGAAGGATGTCAACACTCTCAACCTACTCTCTGTGATTTATTCCAGGGCCTAATCCCACCCATCATAGGCTGGCCATTCCCCATCAGCTACACAATCTCTTGCAGGTTTGCTCTGCACTCGACCACTAATTCTTTAAAAAGGCACTGAGAGCTCAAACTTTCAATTGTCAAGTTGACACCTGTGCTGAACTATGACACTCATAGTAGTCATAGAACTCACAGTGCTCATAGCTCATACTGGTCTTAGAGAGCTCAGGGTGGTCATAGTTCAGAGTAATCATTCAGAGGTCACAATCAGAGTTTCAAAGTGGTAATATAGAATTCATAGTGTTCATAGACAGCTCCCAGTGGTCTTAGTGAGTACACTGTAATTAGCTCCTAGTGCTCATAGAGAGTTAACACTAGTTATAGAGAACTCACAGAGGTGACAGAAAACTCACAATGGTCACAGACATCTCAGAGTGGTTATGAACAGCTCACAATGGTCATAGCTCACAGTGGTCATAGCTAATAGTGGTCATAGAGAGCTCACAATGGCAATAAGGAGCTCATAGTGGTCATAATTCAATGGTCACAGAGAGGTAATAATGTACATAGTGTGCTCACAATTTTCATAGCTCATCCTGGTCATAGAGAAATCACAGTGGTCATAGAGAACTCATAGTTGTCATAAAGAACTCACAATGGCCATAGAGAGCTCACAGTGTTCATAGCTCATAGTGGTCATATAGAACTCAAAGGGGTCATATAGAAGTAACAGTCCTTAGAGATGTCACAGTGGTCACAGAGAGCTCTTATGGCCATAGAAAAATCACAGTGGTCATAGAGAGTTCACAGTGGTCACAGAGAATTCACAGTGGTCATAGAGAGCTCATAGTTATCATAGCTCACAGTAGTTATAGAGTGATAACTGTGTTCACAGCTCCCAGTACTCAAAGAGAACTCACAGTGTTCAACCAGATTTCATAATAGTCAGAGCTCACAATGGCCATAGAGAGCTCACAGTGGTCATAAGTCATAGTGGTCATACAGAGTGCATAATGGTAATAGAAAGCTCACAGTGGTTATAGCTCACAATGGATATAGAGAACTAATAATGTACATAGGGGCCCCACAGTGGTCATAGGTCATATTTTCATAGAGAGCTCATCATGGTCATAGAGAGTTCACAGTGGTAATAGTTCATACTGGTCATAGAGAGATCACAGTGGTCATAGATAGTAAACAGTGGTCATAGCTCACTCACAGTTGTCATAGAGAGTTCTTTGTGATAATAGAGATCTCACAGTAGTCATAGAGAGCTCATAGTGGTCATAGAGAGTTCATAATGGCCTTAGAGGGCTCACAGTGATCATGGATAGCTCACAGTGGTCATAGGGAGCTCACAGTAGTCATAATTCAGTGATCACAGAGAAGTAATAATGTACATAGTGCACTCACAATGGTCATAGCTAATACTGGTTATAGAGAACTAACAGTGATCATAGAGTGCTCAGTGTGGTCATAGCTCATCCTGATCATAGAGAAATCACAGTGGCCATAGAGAACTCATAGTTGTCATAAAGAGCTCACAATGGTCGTAGAGAGCTCACAGTGTTCATAGCTTATAGTGGTCATGTAGAACTAAAAGTGGTCACAGAGAGGTCACAGTCTTCAGAGATGTCACAGTGGTCACAGAGAGCTCAAGGTGGTCATAGATCACAGTGGTTATAGGGAGTGCATAATGGCCATAGAGAGCTCATAGTGGTCATAAAGAGTTCACAGTGGTCATGGCTTATACTGGTCATAGAGAGCTCACAGTGGTCAAAGAGTGTTCACAATGTCATAGCTCATATTGGCTATAGAGATCTCACAGTGGTCATAACTCATAGTGTCATAGAGTGCAGACAGTGGTCATAGATCAAATTTGTCACAGAGATCTCATAATGGACAATAAGAGCTCACAGTCATCATAGTTCATAGTGTTCACAGAGATCACATAGTGGTCATAGTTTACAGTGGTCATTCAGAGCTCAGAGTGATCATAGACTACTCACAGTTGTCATAGACAGTGCATAGTGCTCACAGCTCAAAGGGGTCATTGAGTGCCCATATTGTTCATTGCTCACAGTGGTCATTGAGAGCATACAATGGTCATAGCTTATAGTATTCATGCAGAGATCATAGTGGTCATAGCTCACAGTGACAATAGTGAGCTCATAATGAACTAAGAAGTCACACTGTGTTCATAGCTTATAGTGTTCAGAGATAGCTCACTGTTGTCATAGAGAGGCCACAGTGGTCGTAGTTCATAGTGATTTTAGAGGGTGTCCAGGGGTTATGGAGAACTCTCAGTTGTCATAGCTAATAGTGGTCATAGAGAGCACACAGTGGTCATAGCTCATATTGGTAATAGAGAGCTCACAGTGATCATAGAAAGCTCACAGTGGTCATAGCTCATTATGGAACTAAAGAGATCAAAGTGGTCATAATTCATAGTAGTTTGAGAGAGCTGACAGTCATCATAGAGAGCTCACAGTGTTTATAGCTCATTGTTGACAGAGAGTGTTCATGGTCGTTACTTACAGTGGTCATAAAGGTCTCACAGTTGTCATAGCTCACAGTGATCAGAGATATCTCATAGTGGTCATGAAGAGCTCAAAGTGTTCATAACTCCCAGACGCCATAGAGAGCTCATAGTAGTCATAGATCACAGAAGTCTCAGAGATCTCATCGTGGTGATAGGTTATAGTGATCATAGAAAGGTCATAGTGGCCATAGAGGGATCATACAAGTCACACCTCATTGCAGAAGTAGATAGCTCACAGTGGTCATAGAGAGCCACAGTAGTCAAATAGAGTTTACAGTGGTCATATCTCACTATGGTCTGTGGTTGTAGCTCATTGTAGTCAAAGAGTGCTCACAATTTTCAGAGATCGCAGTGGTCATAGAATGCTTATAGTTGTCAAAGCTTATAGTGCTCATAGGGAGCTTCATATTGTTCGTATATTATAGTGGTCATAATGAGCTTACAGTCATAATATCTCACTGTGGTCATAGAGAGCTGAGAGTGCTCATAGCTTATAGTGGTTTTAGAGAGCTCAAAATGGTCATAGAGAGCTTACAGTGGTCATGACGAAGTAACAGTGATCATAGAGTGCTCACAATGGACATAGAGTGCTCCCATTGGTCATAGAAAACTCACAGTAGTCATAGCTTACAGTGGTCATAGATAGCTAACAGTGCTCATAGCTCACAGTGGTGGTCATAGTGAACTCACAGTGGTCATATATTGCTCATACATATCATGGAGAACTCACAGTGGTCATAGAGAGTTCAAAATGGTCATAGAGAGATCACTTGTCATAGATAGTTTCCAGTTGTCACTGTTTACAGAGGTCACAGAGTCCACACTGCTCATTGCTCTTAGTGGTCATAGAGTGTTCATAGTGGCCATAGAGAGCTAGCAACTCATACTTGATGTTGTCATAAAGAGCTCAGAGTGGTCATAGCTCATGCAGGTCATGAGTTCATAGTGTTCACATTCACATAGAGCTCACATGGCCATACCTCACAGTTGTCATAAAGAGCTCAGAGTGGTCTTAGGGCATAGTGATCATAGAGAGCTCAGAGTTGTCACAGAGATCTCACAATGGTCATAGAACCCTCAAAATGGCTATGGACAGCTCACAATTGTCATAGATAGCTCACAGTGGTCATAGCTAAGGGTGTTCATAAAGAGCTCATAGTGGCAATAGAGAGTTCACAGTGGTCATAACTCAGTGGTCATAGAGAGATAATAATATATAGTGTGCTCACAGTGGTCATAGCTAATAGTGGTTATAGAGAGCTAACAGTTGTCCTAGAGAGCTCAGAGTGGTCATAGTTCATACTGGTCATAGAAAAATCACAGTGGTCATTGAGAACTCATAGTTCTCATATCTTTATGAGACCATCTCACAATGGTCAAAAAGAGCTCACAGTTATGGCCACTCATAGTTTTCATAGTTCTTATTGCTCACAAAGAAATCATATTTAGTCATAGTTCACAGTTGTCATAGAGAGTACAAAGTGGTCATAGAGTTGGAAATGGCCATAGAGAGCTCACAGCAATCATGGAGAGCTCACAGTGATGATAGACAGCTCACAGTGGTCATGGCTTATACTGGTCTTAGAGAGCTCACAGTGGTCAAAGCTCATACTGGTTGTAGAGAGCTCATATTGGTCATAGCTCAGAGTGGTCATAGAGAGTTCAAAGTGGTTCTGGAGAGGTCACAGTCGTCAGAGATTTCAAAGTGGTCACTGAGAGCTCAGAGTGTTCATAGAGAGCTCACAGTGGTCATAGGTGGTCATAGCTCAGAATGGTCACAGAGAACTCGCAGCGGTCATAAAGAGCTCATAGTTTTCATAGTTCACAGTGGTCACCGAGAATTCACAGTGGTCATCCAGAGTTCATAATGGTTAGAGCTCACAATGGCCATAGAGAGCTCACAGTGGTCATAAGTCATAGGGGTTACAGAGCTCATAATGATAATAGAGACCTCACAGTAGTCATAGCTCACAGTGGACATAGAGATCTAATAATGTACATAGGGACCCCACAGTCGACATAAGTCATAGTGGTCATAGAGAGCTCACCATGGTCATAGAAAGCTCACAGTAGTCATAGTTCATACTGGTCATAGAGAGATCACAGTGGTCATAGATAATTAACAGTCATAAAGAGCTCATAGTGGAAATAGAGCTATCACAATGGTCCTAGAGAGCTCACAATTTTCATAGAGAGCTCATGGTTGTCATAGATAGCTCAAAGTTATAATAGGGAGATCATAGTGGTCATAGATCACATTGATCACATAGAGCTCATAGTGGTCATAGCTCCTAGTGCTGTTAGAATCTCTTATGGCCATAGAGAGCTCAGGATGGTCACAGATAACTCACAGTCCTCACAGACAGCTCATACAGGTTATATCTCATAGCAGTCATAGAGAGCTCATAGTGGTCATAGTTCATAGTCCACATAGGGAGTGCATAATGGCCACACACAGCTCACAGTGGTCATACACAGCTCACAGTGGTCATAGAGAGTTCACAGTGGTCATGGCTTATACTTGTCATAGAGAGCTCATAGTAGTCATAGAGAGCTCACAGTGATCATAGAGAACTCACAGTGATCCCAGAGAACTCACAATTGTCACAGAGAGCTCAAAGCAGTATTAGGTAGATCATAGTGATCATAAATCACTGTGGTCACAGATAGCTCATAGTAGTCATAGCTCACAGTGGTCATAGCAAGCTTATTATGGCCATAGAAAGTTTATGGTGGTCATGAATAGCTCACACTAGTCATTGAGTGTAGGAAGAATGGACTAGGCAAGCCTGTATTGTGTGTATAGGCTGCATGCATGAATGCAACTTCCCCAAGCTAGAATCTGCTGTGATGCCTGGTGCTGATGTCAAATTGTTGGACTGGACCAACTTGGACAGGACAACATAGCAAAAGCTCCCACTGGAACTTATTGCCCAATATTTGCAATATGAGTCTGCAAACCTGAGAACCTGCTTTGCAACTTGCCCTACTCCAGTAATCCATGATGTTGACTTCAGTCCTGCTTATCGCTGGCCCCAATGGTCTCCGTGAGTTCCCATGGGTCCCCAAGACTGCTACATCTAGTGCCCCAATGTGGCTTCCACGACAACCCTTTCCTCCTCACAGCATATAGCCATGGCCTAAGAACAATGCAAGTTCCCCACTAAGCACAAAACATTTGGGTCCCATACATTCCTTGTCTCATCTGTTCCTTTTTTGGTCTCATCTCTGTTCTTTAGAAAAATGGGCAACCTCCCCTCACATTGTAAGGAGACCCAAATACATATCTTAAAATCTCTCCTATAGATTAGAGGCCTCAAGGTTAAGACTGCAGGCCTAGAGGAATTTTGGGATGAGGCTGCAGGTTTAGCACCTTGGATCTCCTCAGAGAATATGTAGGAAAATGACCTATGGATGAGTGTGCTTTTCCTTGCTAGAAAAAAATAGACAAATATATTCATCTATTAAATATAAAGTTTCTTAAATAGCAATTTGGTTTGGGTACTAAATTTTAAAGTTTAATCTGCTTTTAATGTTTTTCATATTTAATCTAAACTGCTGGGCTTAACTAATATGAGATCTTATTTTAATAAGATTTTCCTAAATGTTAACCTGTCTTTGATAAAGCTTGCAAAAGAAATTTTAAGACAGTTCTCAGTAACTTGTACAACTTCTAGTTGCTGGTAAATTGTATGTTGTTCATGTGTTTGAATGTTTATATGTTCTGTGTTTACATGTTGTGTGTCTTGTGTTTCAATATAAAAAATCTGTGGCCAATTCAATTTCCTTTCATCTCTGTTGTGCACTAATATAAAAATTTTGGCATGCCATTTTTAAATACATGTATGCATACTTTAAAGTAAGAACGAATAATTTTAATGACATCTAATTATGGTTTCTTGATGTTTTTTCAATTTTGCTGCTCCTGCAATGCCCTTGGCTCCATCCTGATGGATAATGGATGTCATCCCTTGCAGCCCTTGATGGTGGCCTATTTTCTCTGCTGTAACATGGTCCCCTCTTTCCTTGTTTCTGGTGGGCCCCTTCTTCCCCATCCCTCCTGTTTATAATCTTTGCAATTACTCTACATAATTGCAGAGATTTATCTTTGAGTGTCTCTAAGTGGGTTTGGTACTAGGATCCATCTACTAGGGAGTACATATGGTGCTTAATTATCTGTGTTTGGGATACTTCACTCAATATAATTGTTTCCAATTCCATCCATTTCCCTGCAAATTGCATTAATTCATCATTTTTTATGGTTGAACAGTATTCCATTGTATAAATGTTACCACATTTTCCTTGTCCACTGGTAAACTGTTGGACATTTGGGTTCATTCCACGACTTTGCTATTGTAAACAGTGCTGCTATGAACATGGTCGTCCTTATGCTATCGAGGTGAATTTGTGCTGTATGGGGGGTTATTCCCAAAAATGGAGTAGCAGGATCATATGGCATTTCAATCTTTAATTTCTTTCTTTTTTTAATACATTTTTTATTATTTCCGCTCATACAAACTCAATAGGTAGACCAGTTCCCTCCCTCCCCCCTCCTCCCCGCGAACCCGCTCCTCCCCTCCCTCTGTCCCCATCCCCCAGTGCCTCCCCCCCAATTCCCAGAAAATCCTTTATTGTGTATGCCTAACTCTCCTCTTGGTCCTCCTCTTTGATGACGTACAAGGACCCAGTGGCATTTCCCTGAACCCTTTCTCATGCTCCCCTTAAGTATAGGAACACTACTGTGGCTGTCAATCCCTTGCCTCCAAGGATCTTGGTATCTTTAGCTGATGCTAGACTTTGTGAGGTCAGTAGTGTGTTGGACATTGCTCAGGGCATGCAAAATCCTATTATGATTGCTTCGGCCCTAACTAGTGTGGAGAATCTTGCAAATCATTGCTCCTCCCATCCTTTTCCTCTTACAATCTTACCGCCCCCTCTTCCGCAAATGTCCCTGACCTTCAGGATGGGGGGAGATTAGGCTGGCCTAGTTCTATGTGGTTAATATAGAGTCTCTGAAGTTCTGGATTGTGTTTTGTTGATTTTTTTTTTTTGCAGTTTTTCTGCTCCTGCAATGCCCTTCATTCCATCCTGATGGGCACTGTATGTCACCCCTGGTCAGAGACAGAAAGCTGTTAAACTGGAATCTTGTTATAATAGCATATTCAAGGGTAGATATAATAAAAGCAGGAAACCTTGGTGAGGGAAGGGTCAGTCACCCATTTGCAAAATGATCACCTTTCATCTGCCAGACTATATGCCCTCCCCTTCTGGTGAGATCATACCCCCTCAGCTGTACATGATCAGGAACAAACGTCTGTGAACTTAGCCAGGTGTCACATTACTTACTTGCATTCCTTGGAGGCCTATTTTCTCTGCTGTAACATGGTCCCCTTTCTCCTTGTTTCTGGTGTGGCCCTCCAACCCCATCCCTCTTATTCATAATCCTTGCAATTACTGTATTAGGTAGGTTTACCTTTGAGTGTCTCAATGTGGGCTGGGTGAGTTTGGTACTAGGAGCCACCTATTAGGGAGCACATACGGCACTTAATTTTCTGGGTTTGGGATACTTCACTTAATATAATTGTTTCTAATGACATCCATTTCCCAGCAAATTCCAGTAATTCATCATTTTTGATGGCTGAGTAGTACTCCATTGTATAGATGTACCACAGTTTCCTTATCAACTCGTCAACTGTTGGACATTTGGGTTGATTCCATGACTTTGCTATTATAAACAGTGCTGCTATGAACATAGTCGTGCTTGTGCTATCAAGGTGAACCTCTACTGCATGGGGGGTTATTCCCAAAAGTGAGATAGCAGGGTCATATGGCATTTCAATCTTTAATTTCTTTAAGAATCGCCAGACAGCTTGTCAGAGTGTTATATGAGTCTACATTCCCACCATCAATATAGGAGAGTTCCCCTCTTTCCACAGCCTCTCCAGCATTTGGTGTTTGTATTGTGAATTTTTGCCATCCTGACCAGGGTGAGATGATATCTCAGGGAAGTTTTGATTTGCATTTTCCTGATGGCTACGGATATGGAGCATTTTCTAAGATAATTGTTAGACATTTTAATTTCGTCACTGGTAAATTTTTTTAAGTTCCAAGGCCCATCTTTTAATTGCCCCATTTGTTTCCTTGGTGTTTAGTTTTGTAAGTTCTTTGTGCCCTCTGGATAAAAGAGCTCTATCAGATATGTGGATAGTGTAGATTTTCTCCCATTCTGTGGGTTGCCTTTGTGCTTGAGTTACAATCTTTATCTGAACAGAAGCTCTTTAATTTCATTAGATCCCATCTGTTGAGTGTTGGTTATAGTGACTGTGCTATTGGATGTCCTTTAAGAAACTGTTGGCCTAGCCCAATCAGCTTGAGGTAGTTCCCAACTCTTTCAACTATGGTTTTTATAGTCTCTGGCCTTATATTAAATTGGAGAGCTGGGGTGTGATCCAGGGATCCTCCCCTTCCTGGCAGCGCCTGCCCCATTTGGCTGGTGGGAGGAGCTGTGACTAGTGGGTTCCTTGGGGTTTAGGGATTATCAGGGGTAGCTTAAGTAGATCGTAGTGTCCTGGCTGGACTGTGCATGACATAGGTGGGTGGAGAAAGGTTCTTTCTCTTTTAGATGGACATAAAAGTAGTAAAGTCATCCATCAAAGACCTCTAGACCATCTCAGCACTTCATAGATGAGGATCATTGAATGCTCACAATTCCTTTGCCCCAACTCAGCAGGATGTATCCAGAGCAGTCATTTCCCCTAATCCCTTGAGCAGTCTGGGTCCTCAGAAGGTTAAGGGGTACAATAGGAAGGTCTAGAACAGTCCTTGCTAGGACAGTCTCTAAGATCTTGGAAGGTCTTTGACATTCCTGAAGATCATCCCCCAGTGCTGGAATAATCCTGAAGAAACATTCCCGCTGATGAACTGACTAATCAATCCTCCCAGAAATAAGATAACCAACTTCCCTATGAAGGTATTATGCAGATGAGCTCTCCATATCCAACAAACAACTTGGTCTATAACCCCACCTGGGCCTGAGAACAAATGGTTTGGGCCCATGGGAGTTAACCAACCAGAGAAAACCAATTTCCCAGGGCTTGCCTAGGTGTACAAATATACCTGGCCCTGGCAGTCATTTTTGGCACTCTAGCCCCTCATAGTCCTTTAGTGGTATGAATCCATTTTTAGTTGCATGTCAGTTTCTTTTGGATTCCATGAGTTTTTTCTAGCTGCTCGCTTCTCATAAGTTAGTTAATTTTTGAGGTAGTTCAAAAATTCTTTTTTTATACATTTTTTATTATTTCCGCTCATACAAACTTAATAAGTAGACCAGTTCCCTCCTTCCCTCCTCCTCCCCCCCAAAGCCCTTGCTCTCCCTTCCTTCCTCCCCATCCCCCAGTGCCTCCCCCCCAATTCTCAGAGAGTCCTTTATTGTGTATGCCTGACTCTCCTCTGGGTCCTCCTCTCCGATGAGGTACAAAGACCCAGAAGCATTTTCCTGAATCCTTTCTTGTGTTCCCCTTAGGCACAGGAACACTATTGTGGCTGTCAATCCCTTGCCTCCAAGGATCTTGGTGCCGTTAGTAGATGATAGACTTTGTGAGGTCAATACTGTGTTGGACATTGCGCAGGGCATGCAAAATCCTATTATGATTGTTTCGGCCCTAACTAGTGTGGAGAATCTTGCAAATCATTGCTCCTCCCATCCTTTTCCTCTTACAATCTTACTGCCCCCTCTTCCACAAATGTCCCTGAGTTTCAGGATGGGGAGAGATTAGGCTGGCCTAGTTCTATGTGGTTGATATAGAGTCTCTAAAGTTCTGGATTGTGGTTTGTTGATTTTCTTTTGCAGTTTTTTTGCTCCTGTAATGCCCTTCACTCCATCCTGATGGCCACTGTATGTCACCTCCTGGTCAGAGACAAAAAGCTGTTAAACTGGAGTCTTATTATAATAGTACATTCAAGGGTAGATGTAATAAAAGTAGGAAACCTCAGTAAGGGAGGGGTCAATCACCATTTGCAAAATGATCATCTTTCATCTGCCAGACTATACGCCCTCCCCTTCTGGTGAGATCATACCCCCTCAGTTGTACATGATCCGGAATGAACGTTTATGAACTTAACCAGGTGTCATTTACTTGCATTTCTTGATGGAGGCCTTTTTTCTCTGCTGTAACATGGTCCCCTCTCTCCTTGTTTCTGGTGTGGCCCTCCAACCCCATCCCTCCTGTTCATAATCCTTGCAATTACTGTATTAGGTAGGTTTACCTTTGAGTGTCTCAATGTGGGCTGGGTGAGTTTGGTACTAGGAGCCACCTATTAGGGAGCACATACGGTGCTTAATTTTCTGGGTTTGGGATACTTCACTTAATATAATTGTTTCTAATGACATCCATTTCCCAGCAAATTCCAGTAATTCATCATTTTTCATGGCTGAGTAGTACTCCATTGTATAGATGTACCACAGTTTCCTTATCAACTCGTCAATTGTTGGACATTTGGGTTGATTCCATGACGTTGCTATTGTAAACAGTGCTGCTATGAACATGGTCGTGCTTGTGCTATCGAGGTGAACCTCTACTGCGTGCGGGGTTATTCCCAAAAGTGGGATAGCAGGGTCATATGGCATTTCAATCTTTAATTTCTTTAAGAATCTCCAGACGGCTCGCCGGAGTGGCTGTATGAGCCTGCACTCCCACCAGCAATGTAGGAGAGTTCCCCTGTCTCCACATCCTCTCCAGCATTTGGAGTTGTTTGTATTGTGGATTTTTGCCATCCTGACTGGGGTGAGATGATATCTCAGGGAAGTTTTGATTTGCATTTCCCTGATGGCTAAGGAAGTGGAGCATTTTTTAAGATATTGGTCAGAAATTTTAATATCATCCCTGGTAAAGTTTCTTAAGTTTCAGGCCCATTTTTTAATTGGGCCATTGTTTTCCTTGGTGTTTAGTTTTCTAAGTTCTTTGTGCCCTCTGGATAAAAGAGCTCTATCAGATATGTGGTTAGTGAAGATTTTCTCCCATTCTGTGGGTTGCCTTTGAGCTCGTGTTACAATCTCTTTATCTGAACAGAAGCTCTTTAATTTCACAAGATCCCAACTGTTGAGAATTAATGGCAGTCTGTTTAGGAAATATTGGCCTAGCCCAATTAGCTCGAGGGAGTTCCCTATCTTTTCAATTATAGTTTTTATAGTCTGTGGCCTGATATCAAGGTCCTTGAGCCATTTGGAATTAAGTCTTGTACATGGTGACAAGTACAAGTCCAGCTTTAATCTTCTGCATGTGGAGATCCAGTTTTGCCAGCACCATTTGTTGAAGATGCTGTTTTTTTTCCATTGGATCCTTTGGGCCCCTTTGTCAAATATCAAATGGATGTATTTTTTTGGGCTTATATCTGGGTCTTCAATCCTTAACCATTGATCTGTGTGTCTATTTTGGAGCCAATATCAGGGTGTTTTTATAATTATGGATTTGTAGTATAGACTAAGGTTTGGTATGGTAATACCTCCAGCAGTGTTTTTGTTACTCAGAATTGTCTTTGCTATCCTGGGTCTTTTGTGCCTCCATATGAATTTTGAGATTGTTTGGTCAACTTCTTTAAAGATTTGATTTGGGATTTTAATTGGTATAGCATTGAATTTGTGTATTGCCTTTGGTAGGATGGTCATTTTTACGATGTTGATTCCGTCAATCCAGGAACATGAGAGGCCTTTCCACCTTTTGGTGTCTTCTGCTATTTCTTTCTTTAGGGTTTTAAAGTTTTCATTGTAAAGTTCTTTTACCTCCTTGGTTAGGTTTATACCAAGGTATTTCATTTTTTTAGGGGCTATAGTAAATGGGATTGTTTCTCTCAGGGCTTTTTCACTTCTTTCATTCTGGGCATATAGGAAGGCCACTGATTTTTGCACATTTATTTTGTATCCTGCCACCCTGCTGAACTTCTCAATTAGTTCCAGGAGCTTCCTGGTGGAGTTTTTGGGATCCCTCAGGTATAAGACCATGTCATCTGCAAATAGGGATAGCTTGATTTCTTCTTTGCCGATTTGAATCCCTCTTATGTCTGTTTCTTGTCTTATGGCTTCAGCTAAGATTTCAAGTACAATATTGAGTAGAAGTGGTGAGAGTGGACAGCCTTGTCTAATTCCTGATCAAAGTGGGAATGCTTTCAGTTTTTCCCCATTGAGCCTAATCCTTGCTGTGGGCTTGTTGTATACAGCTTTTATTATATCAATGAAGGTTCCTTCCATTCCTATTGTCTCTAGCGTTTTCATTATAAAAGGCTGTTGGATCTTGTCAAAGGCTTTTTCGGCATTTATGGAGAGTATCATGTGGTCTTGGACTTTGGACTGATTTACATGATGAATTACATTTATTGATTTGCGTATGTTGAACCAACCTTGTGTGCCAGGGATGAAGCCTACTTGGTCCCTGTGAATGATCTTTTTGATATGTTTTTGAATCAGATTCACTAAGACTTTGTTGAGAATCCTTGCGTCTGTGTTCATCAGAGAGATCGGCCTATAGTTTTCTTTTTTAAGTGAATCATTAGGTTTTGGGATTAGGACGATATTAGCTTCATAGAAGGAATTTGGTAGTGTTCCTTCCTTTGCTATTTGATGGAACAGATAATGAGTATTGGTGTTATTAACTCCTTAAATGTCTGGTAGAACTCTGTGCTGATTCCATCTGGTCCAGAACATTTTTTGGTGGGAAGATTCGAGATTACTTCCTCAATTTCCATATATGTTATAGGACTATTTAAATAATTCACAACTTCCTGATTCAATTTAGGTAAGTTGTGTTTACTTAGAAATTCATCCATCTCTTTTGTGTTGTCAAACTTCACAGAGTATAAATTTTTGAAATATGATGTAATAATTCTCTGGATTTCTTGGGTATCAGTAGTGATAACTCCATGTTCATTTCTGATTTTGTTAATTTGGGTTTTCTCTCTCCTGCTTTTGGTTAATTTAGCTAGGGGTGTATCAATCTTATTGATTTTTTCAAAGAACCAACTTTTTGACTGGTTGATTTTTTCTATCATTTTCTTAATCTCAATTTCAGATATTTCTCCCCTATTTTGCTAATCTCCTCTCTTCTACTACTTTTGGGATCAGATTGCTCTAGTTTCTCTAAAGCCTTAAACTGCATTGTTAAGTTGTTTATTTCTGATGTTTCCATTTTTTTGATGTAGGCATTAAGAGCTATGAACTTACCTCTTAGGACAGCTTTCATTGTGTCCCAGAGATTTTGGTAAGTTGTATTTTCATTTTTGTTCACTCTCAGGAAATCTTGAATTTCCTATTTAATTTCTTCCTGAATCCAGTTCTCATTCAGCATCATATTGTTAAGTTTCCAGGAGTTAGTGTATTTTCTGTTTTTTGTTGCGTTGTTAATGTCCAGCTTTAGGCTGTGGTGGTCTGATAGGGTTAGAATTTCAACTTTCTTGTATATGTGTAGATTCGTTTTGTGGCCCAATATGTGATCTATTTTGGAGAAAGTTCCATGTATTCTTTGGTGTGTGGGTGAAAAGTTCGATAGAGATCTGTACGGTCCATTTCTTTCAGGGTTTGATTAAGTTCCAAAGTGTCTTTGTTAATCTTTTGACCTGTTGATCTATCCCATGTTGAGAGGGCAGTGTTGAAATTCCCAAGAATTATCGTTTGGGGGCTGATTTCTTGCTTTAGACGCTGTAGGGTTTTCTTAATGAATGTGGAGGGGCCCGTATAGGGTGCATATATGTTCAGTATTGTGAAGTCTTCCTGGTGAATTGTACTTGTGACTAAAATGTAGTATCCATCCGTGTCTCTTATGATTTTCTTTGGATTGAAGTCCATTTTGTCTGATAGCATAATGGCTACCCCTGCCTGTTTTCTGCTTCCATTTGCTTGTAGAATTGTTGACCAGCCTTTTATTTTTAGAGTGTGCCTATCTTTTGTGGTGAGATGGGTTTCCCGCAGGCAGCAGATTGTTGGATTGTGGTTTTTAATCGAAGTTTGTAATCTTTGTCTCTTAATGGGCGAGTTAATACCATTGACATTTAATGTTATAATGGAGAAATTATTTTTAATTCTGGACATTTTTTATGTTTAGTAGATTTTGTAAGCACGTTGTTTGATATTTATGTTTTGGTGGTATTATACTTCCCTTCTGTCCTCCTGGATACGCTTGTTCTTTTCTTCAAGCTTGAGTATTATTTCTAGCATTTTTTGAAGGCCTGGTTTGGTAGACATGTATCCCTTCAAGTTGTCTTTGTGGTGGAAAACTTTTCTTTCTCCCTCAATCATGACAGATAGTTTTGCCGGGTATATCAGTCTGGGTTGGCATTTTTGCTCATTTAATACTTGTACGTCTCTCCAAGCTCTTCTTGCTTTTACTGTTTCCATTGAGAAGTCATTTGTTATTCTAATAGGTTTACCTTTAAAAGTGACTTGCTTTTTTTCTCTTGAAGCTCTCAGCACCTTTTCTTTGTCTTGAATGTGGAGTGTTTTGACTATTATTTGCCATGGCGATTTTCTATTTTGGTCATATCTATTTGGAGTGTGAAATGCCTCTTGTATTTGGATAGGCCTCTCATTCTTTAGTTGTGGGAAGTTTTCATTTATGATAATTTGAAAAATTTCCTCAGGTGTGGTATTTTGGGATTCTTGCCCTGGTATTCCATGAATGTGCATGTTAGGCTTCTTCAGGATGTCACATATGTCTTTAATGTTCCTCTCCAGTATCTTTTTGGCTTTAACAATTTCTTCCATTGACCTGGTCAATTCTCCTACTTTGTCTTCAAGATCTGAAATTCTATTTTCTGCCTCATTTGTTCTGCTGATAAAACTCTCTGTTGAGTTTTGAGTTGACGATAACTTGTCTTTTAGTTCAATTTTAAACACTGCCTGAGACTGTTTTAACTGCTCTATACCTATTTTTGTTTCTTGAACTGTTTTTCTCAACTCCTCCAAATGCCTGTTTTGTTCCTCTTCAAAGTGGTTGATAAGGTTGTTTAACTCTTCTCGGATTTCCTCTTTCATAGTATTAATCATGGTAATGATCATACTCTGAAAGTCGTTATGTTGGGTCTGGCTTTCATGGCTCTTTTCTGTGGATTTGTTCTGGTCGGAATCCATTATTATAGGATTGATTCTGTCGTTAGGAGATTGGTCTTCTTGGGTTTTGTTTCTCGTGGATCTGCACTTTGACTTGGGCATTGTTGTTTTGTTTTTTAGAACCTTTCAGTTTCTGTGTGTTTTTCACTGAATCAACATAGTTGGTATTGTTACACTTGCCAGTTATTACTAGTGCTTGCCTTTGATTGGGTATGTTTATGTATTGTTATGGTTATATCCTAGATGAGGCTACTAGGCTGTTAGTACATCAGTTAAGTCAGGTTAAGTAACCAGGAAGTGAATATTAGTATGGTACTGCACTTTTACGATTTAGTATCTCGGTGAAATGTGAGGGTGAGTGGTGTTCTCCCTGGAGTTGTATGTTTTTGGGATGGCTGTGAGGAAGTTGATCTACAGCATTGATACTAGAAAGGATCAGTAAGGTGAAAAACAAAGTTTACTTATCTTTGGGCTGGATGTGAAGAATCTCGCCCATGTGATATAATGATTGTGGTGGAGTCCAGATGTATGGCCTGTGCTTCCTTTGTTCCTTAGGGTTTTGCTTGAGTTTCCTTTGGACTCTATTGAATTCTGAGTAGCAGTATGTCTTCCATAGACCACATGCATAGGTCCCCGGTGGGACAGAGAGGCAGAGGGTCTGATGTTGATGGCAGAATTCTTCACCTGGGACCTGGGGGGGCGTCAGAGGAGCGGGGGTTGGGAGGGCGGGAGGGGATGGGGTCCGGTGGTGGGGTCCTGGGACAAAGCCAGTGGCAGCGTGGGTACTGGCCGGGCGGCTCCATGGTGGGGGACTGGGCTGCGAGAGGTCTCTCGCTCGCTCACTCACCTGGGAGCTTGGCGGGGGTCGGCGTGGAGGGAGGGGCTCCAAAAATTCTTAAAAGGCAAATTTTTGAAGATAATCTACAGAAATTGGGTACTTTCTTGAGACAGAAGTTAGAAGGTTAAAAACATTGATAGACTAGTAAAGGCTCTATATGAAAAAAATAGAGCTCGGGATTTGTGGGAGTCTCTACTTGATAATGGCAATTGCAGAGATTTTATTTTTGTAAAGATTGCTTTTCTAAGAGATCATTTCGCAAATGGGTGACTGATCCCTCCCTCACCGAGGTTTCCTGCTTTTATTACATCTACCCTTGAATATGCTATTATAATAAGACTCCAGTTTAACAGTTTTTTGTCTCTGACCAGGGGGTGACATACAGTGCCCATCAGGATGGAGTGAAGGGCATTGCAGGAGCAACAAAACTGCAAAAGAAAATCAACAAACCACAATCCAGAACTTCAGAAACTCTATGTCATCCACATAGAACTAAGCCAGCCTAATCTCCCCCCATCCTGAAACTCAGGGACATTTGCGAAAGAGGGGGCAGTAAGATTGTAAGAGCAAAAGGATGGGGTGGAGCAATGATTTGAAGAGTCTTCACACTAGATAGGGCTGAAGCAATCATAATAGGACTTTGCATGCCCTGCGCCATGTCCGCCACACTATTGACCTCACAAAGTCTAACATCGGCTAAAGGCACCAGGATCCTTGACGGCAAGGGATTGATGGCCACAGTAGTATTCCTATGCTTAAGGGGAACACGAGAAAGGGTTCCGGGAAATGCCACTGGGTCCTTTATGTCATCGGAAAGGAGGACCAAGAGGAGAGTTAGGCATACACAATAAAGGACTCTCTGAGAATTGGGGGGGAGGCACTGGGAGATGGGGAGGGAGGGAGGAGGAGCAGGAGGTTTTGGGGGGAGGAGGAGGCGGGAGGGAACAGGTCTACCTATTAAGTTTGTATGAGCGGAAATAATAATAAAAAATGTTTAAAAAAATTGAACTAAACATGTTTAACTAATAAACACTTGGAACTTCAAAAAAAGATTGCTTTTCTAAACAGATATATAGGTATTCTTTTATGACCATGTGCTGCTTGTTTATTCCATATTTAATAATTTAGAAATTTTAAAACCTTTTACTAATGTGTTATAATTAATCTATATGTTTTGCTCTAAAAGATTTTAAAGTACTACAATTATCTGAAATTTTTATAAATTATTTAATATTTTCATTTCAAAATGAGATTTAAGTCTGTTTATTGTGGTCATTGAGAGCTCACAGTGATCACAGAGAGGTCACAATGGTCATAGAGAACTCACAGTGATCACAGAGAGTACATAATGGTCATAGCTCATATGGTGGTCATTGAGAACTGATAGTGGTCATAGTTCATGCTGGTCAAAGGGAGCACATAATGGCCATAAAGAGCTCACAATGGTTTTCAGAGTTCACAGTAGATATAGAGAGTTCATATTGGTCATGGCTTATATTTGATATAGAGAGCTCATAGTGGTCATAGAGAGATCACAGTGGTAATAGTTCATAGTGATCATAAAGAGTTCATAGTGGTCATTGAGAGCTACTAATATTCATAGTGTTATCACAGTGGTCTTACCTCATAGTAATCATAGAGAGCCCAAAGCGGTCATAGAGAGGTCACAGTTTTCATAGAGCTCAAAGTGGTGTTAGATAGGTCATAGTGGTCATATCTCACACTGGTCATAAAAAGCTCACAATGGTCGTAACTCATAGTGGTCATAGAGGTCTCACAATAGTAATACCACAATAGTATTAGCTAAAAGATGCCCATAGTGTGCTCACAGTGGTCATAGCTCATAATGGGCATAGAGCACTCACAGTGGTCATAGAAAGCTCACAGTGGTCATAGCTCATACTAGTCATGTAGAGCTCACAGTTGTTATAGCTCATAGTGTTTACAGAGAGCTCATAGTGGTCAAAGAAAGTTAACAATAGTCAAAGATTTCACAGGGGATATAGAGTGCTCAGAGTGTTCACAGCTCATACTGGTCATAGAGAGCTCATAGTGGTCATAGCCCATAGTGGTCATAGAGATCTCATAGTGGTAATAGAGAGCTTACAGAGATCATAGATAACAGTGCTCATAGACTGGCCATAGAGAGCTCATAGTGATCATAGAGAGCTCATAGTGGTCATAGTTCATAGTGTTCATAGAAATCTCACAGTGGTCATAGCTCATAGTTTTCATAGAGAGCTCCAAGTGGTCATAGCTCATATTGGTCATTAATAGCTCAGAGTGGACACAGCTCACTGTAGTCCTAAAGAGCTCACAGTGGTTATAGATAGCTCACAGTGATCATTAAGAGCTCACAGTGTTCATAGAGAGCTCTCAGTGGATGTAGAAAGATCACAGTGGTGATCTTATAGTAATCACAGCTCACAGTGGTCATAGGGCACTCACAATGGCCATAGAGAGCCTACAGTGGATATTGCTCATATTGGTCATAGAGAGCTGATAATGTCCATAATGAGCTCACAGTCATCACAAAGAGTTTACAATGGAAATAGAGAGCTTGCAGTAGTCAAAGCTCATATTGGTCATAGAGAGCATATAGGGGTCACAGAGTTATAGTGGTCATAGAGAACTCAGAGTTGTCATAGAGTGCTCATGGTGGTCATACCTCATAGTGGTCATAGAGAGCTCACTGGGGTTTCATAACTCATATTTGTCACAAGAGCTCAGAATGGTCATAGCTCATAGTAGTCCAAGAGGGCTCAAAGTAGTCATAGAGAGCTCACAGTCATCACAGAGTGATCAGAGTTTTCATAGAGAGCTCAGATTAGTCATATATCACACTGCACATGGAATACTCACTGTGCTCATAGCTCAAAGTGGTCATAATGCACAGTGGTCATAGAGAATTCATAGTGGTCATAGACAGATAACAGTCGTCAAAGATTTTGCAGTGGTCATAGAGAGCTCATAGTGGTCTCATACCTCACATTGGTCACAGAGAGGTCATGGAGGGCTCACAGTGTAATAGACAGCTTCCGAGGTCATAGCTAACAGTTCTCTAGAACACTCATAAAGTTGACTTAGGTCACAGTGCTCATAAAGAGCTCATATGGCCATAGATAGCTCAGAGTGGTCATAGCTCATAGTGGTCATAGAAAGCTCACAATGTTCATAGTTCATAGTTTTCATAGAGAGCTCACAATGGCCATAGCTCATATTAGTCATAGATAGCTCAGAGTGATCTTAGTTCATTAAGGTCATAAAGAGCTCACAGTAGTTATAGATAGCTCAGAGTGGTCATTCTGAGTTCACAGTAGTCATAGACAGCTCACAGCAGTCATAGAGAACTTATAGTTGTTACAGCTCACAGTGGTCATAGCTCATAATCATCACAGAGAACTGATAGTGGCGATAATGCGCTCACAGTAGTCACAGAGACTTAACAATGGAGAGAGCTCACAGTGTTCAAAGCTCATAGGGGTCAAAGAGGGCTCACAGTGGTCATACCTTGCATGGGTCACAGAGTGCTCATGATGATCATATCTCATAGTGGCATAGAGAGCTCACAGAAGCTCACAGTAGTGATCATTCATATTTGTTACAGATTGGTCAGAGTGGTCATAGCTCATAATAGTCGAAGAGAGCTAAAAGGGTATCTCACAATGGTCATAGAGAAATCAGAGTAGTCACAGAGAGCTCAGAGTGGTCATATCTCACAATAGGCATGGAATACTCACAGTGCTCATAGCTCATAGTAGTCATAGAGAGCACACATTTCTCATCGAGAGCTCACAGTGGTCACAGAGATCTCATAGTAGTTTTTGAGAGCTCATAGTGGCCATAGAGAGCTCACAGTGGTCATAGCCCATAGTGATCATTGAGAGTTCACAGTGGTCATAGCTTGTATTGGTTATAGAGAGATCAGAATGGTAATAGCTCATTATGGTCATAGAGAACTCACAGTGGCCATAGAGAGTTCAAAGTGTTTATACAGAACTCACAGTAGCCATAGAGAGCTTACAGCAGTCATGGAGAGCTCATAATAACCATAGAGAGCTCACAGTGGTCATAACTTACAATGGTCATTGAGAGTTCACAGTGGTCATACCTTATATTGGTTTTAGAGATGTCAGAGTGGCCACGGCTCATCATGGTCATAGAGAGCTTACAGTGGCAATAGACATCTAAAGTGTTCATTCAGAGCTCAAAATGGTCATAGAGAACTCATAGTAGTCATAGAGAGCTTACAGCAATCATAGAGAGCTCATAATGGTCACAGGTCACAGTGGTCACGGAGGTTACAGATCATTGTACTCATAGCTCTTAGTGGTCATAAGGAGCTCATAATGTCCATAGTGTGCTTACAGTGGTTACAGACAGTTTACAATGGAAATGGAGAGCTCACAGTGGTCATAGCTCATAGTAGTCAAAAAAAAAAAAGCTCATAGTAATTCTAGAGAGCTCACAGTGGTCCTAGGTCATAGTGGACATAGAAAGCTCACAGTAGTCGAGATATGTCACATTGCTTATAGTTCATAGTGGTTAAAGAAATCTCACAGTGGTCACATCTGATAATGATCATGGAGAGCTTAAAATAGTCAGGAAAGCTCTTTTTGGTCAAAGAGAGCTCGCAGTGTTCCTCAAGTGGTCACATTGGTGACAGAGAGCTCACCATTTTGATAGACAACTTATAGTGGTCATAGAGAGCCCACAGTGGTCATAGAGAGCGCACGGTGAACATAGAGATATTACAGTGTTCCTAGAGAGCACATAGTCTTCATAGAGCTCCAAGTGATCATAGAGAGGTATCAGTCGTCAAAGATTTCAAAGTAATCATAGAGAACTCATAGTGGTGATAGCTCACAGTGGTCATAGTTCATAATGGCCATAGAGAACTCATAGTGATCATAGAGAACTTATGGTGGGCATAGCTCACAGTGGTCATTGGGAGCTCATAGAGCTCTCACAGTAGTCGTAGAGATCTCATAGTGGTGAAAACTCGTAGTGCTCATAGAGTGCTCAGAGTTGACATAGCTCATAGTGGTCATGGAAACAGAGTGTTCATTGCTTATAATTAGTATAGAAAGCTCATACTCATCATAGAAGCTCATAGTGGCTGACAGTCATCGAGAGAAAACAGCAATCATAGCCTGCTCATAGTGTTCACAGCTCCCAATGATCATAGATAGCTCACAGAAGTCATAGCTTATATTGGTCATAAAGAACTCATAATGGCCATATTGAGCTCGCAGTGGACAAGGAGAGTTCACAATGGAAATAGACATCTCGCAGTGTTCATAGCTTTTAGTGGCAATAGAAAGTTAAAAGTGGACATAGAGAACTCAGAGTGGTCATAGATACATAGTGGTCATAAAGAGCTCACATTTGTCATGACATATTGACATAGAAAGATCACAGTATTCCTTGACAGCTCACAGTGGTCAAAATGCATAGTTGTAATAGAAAGCACAGAGTCCCCAGAGCTAACCATGATTTCACAGTGCTCATAGCTCATAGTGGTCATACAGACCTCACAATGGTTATAGCTCATAGTTGTCATGGAGAGCTCACAGTGATCACAGCTCATATTGGTCATAAAAAGCTCACAGTGGCCATAGCTCAGAAGGTCATAAAGAGTCCAAAGTGGTCATGGAGAAGTCACAGTTGTCAGATATTTCAAAATGGTCACAGAGGGCTCATTGTGTTCATAAAGAGCTCACAGATTTCATAGTGAGCTCACAGTCATCATTGCTCACAGTGGTCACAGAGAACTCACACTTGTCATACAGATCTCTCAGTGGTCCTAGAGAGCTCACAGTGGTCAAAGCTTACACTGTACAGAGTGCTTGTAGGGATTATAGCTCACAGTGGTAAAAAAGAACTCACAGTGGTTATAGAGTGCTCACAGTGGTCAAAGAGCTCATAGTGGTCATTGAGAGATCACAGTGTTCATAGCTCATATTTGTCATAGATAGCTATAGTGGTCATAGCTCATAGTAGACATAAAGAGCTCATAATGGTTTTGGAGTGCTCACAGTGATCATGAAAAGCTCACTGTAGTCGTAGCTCATAGTGGTCATAGAGAGCTCATAATGTTCATTGAGAGCTCAAAGTCATCATAGCTCACAGTGGTCATAGAGATTTCATAGTGGATAGAGCTCATAGTAGTTTTATAGTCTTCATAGTTCTCATACAGTGTTTAGAGTTGACAGAGCTCATAGTGGTCATAGAAACCTCAGAGTGTGCATGCTTAAAATTGTTATAGAAAGCTCACACTGTGTTGCCAATACCCCACCAGTCCAGTGAGGAGAAAGAGGGGAAATGGCAGTGGCCTCGTAGGCTCCAGGCAAATGGACGAGCCAGTGACCAGGTCACCACCCAGACCTCGGGAGTCAGGTGAAGAGCAGCAGGCAAACGACGTTTGGCTGCAGACTCAGATTTACTCAGGAAGTGTTTGGGCTTATATAGGGTCAGGATCCAATCAGGTATTGCCATCCCTCTGTTCTGGGGATGGGGGAACAGCCACCAATCATTTGGCTGTTTACTAAGTGTCCAGGTTAGATGACCATTTCCAATTGGTTGTGCATCCCTCTTTCCCATTGAATGCTCATCCCTCCTTCTCATTGGTTATCCATCCCTCCTTCGATTGGTTGTCCATCCTTCTGCCTCTATGGTTCCTCTATTGGGACATGTCTGGGGCATTCAGTGGAGAATCCTTTAAGGCTTGCTATGATGCCTATGAGTATGGGAACAAAGGGGTGGGAGGCATATGGCCTTCCTGGACTTCCTCTTCTATCCAGATCTGTGAGTCCCAGAGATTTTCTGGGGAAATCCAAGGAACTAATATTAAAGCTTCATCCCGAAAATCTTCTAAGTCCTTCGGAGTCACTTTGATCCTACATAAGTCTAGTAGAACCTTAAGGGCAGTCAGCTGGGGTGTCTTCTGATGGGGTGGTAAATTACCCATTATGGAGAGAAAAGGTTTCCTATGGATCAGACATGACTAGGAGGCGAGCAGACAAGGCAAAAAAGCGCAGAAAATAAAAAGCAGTGACTAGAAACAAGGTGAAAGTGAAAACAACTAGTAAAAGGGTAGCCAACATGCAAGGAGAGACCTGATGCCGGACATATGCAGAGGTGTTTTGGATCCAAGTGTTCTGTGTTTAGTGAGGGACTTCAGGGGTTCATTATTCCCCTGGACCATATGCCCTGGGTCAGGCCCATTCAATGTAATCGAACCTGGGCTCCGAGTTCTGAGGGGACCAATTTCTTATGTGAACTTGCTAGGAAAACCCTTGATTTAGAGTGGCTCTTTGATTGTGGGGAAATCAAATGAGCGATTGCATTCCTAACCTTAAAAGGGGCTCCTTGATTATCAGCAAATTAAGTGAGTGATTGTGTTCTTAACCTTAAGAGTACAATGATGGAAAAACAGGGAGAGGGGAAGAGGAGGGCCACCTGCTCACCTTCAGATGACATAAGCACAGGAACTCAAAACCAAAGGGCTCCCAGTGATCATAGATAACTCATAGTAGTGCGAGCTTATATTGGTCATAAAGAGCTCATAGTGGCTATAATGAGCTCACAGTGGAAATAGAGAGCATAGAATGTTCATAGTTCACAGTGGTGATAAAGAGCTCATAGTGAATAATGGTCATAGAGAGCTCACAGTGGTTATATAGAGCTCACAGTTGTCATGGCTTATACTAGTCTTAGAGAAGTCACAGTGGTCCTTGACGGCTCACAGTGGTAATAATGCATAGTTGACATAGAGAGCACAGAGTCCTCAGAGCTCACCATAGACATACCTCAAAGTAAACTTAGAGCGCTAATAATGTTCACAATGATCTCACAGTGCTATTAGATCATAGGGTCATAGAGACCTCACAGTGGTTACAGCTCATAGTTGTCATGGAGAGCTCACAATGGTCATATCTCATATTGGTCATAAAGAGCTTACAGTGGCCATAGCTCAGAATGACCATAGAGAGTTCAAAGGTCATGGAGAGGTCACAGTTGTCACATATTTTAAAGTGCTCATAGAGAGCCCATTGTGTTCATATAGAGCTGACAGATTGCATAATGAGCTCACAGTTATCATTGATCATAGTGGTCACAGAGAATTCACAGTGGTCACATAGATCTCTCAGTGGACTTAGAGAGCTCACAGTGGTCATAGAGAGTTCACAGTGGTCATTGAGAGCTCACAGTGGTCACAGAAAGCTCAAAGTAGTCATAGAGATCTCACAGTGGTCAAAGCTCACAGCGGTCATTGAGAGCTCATAATTGTCATTGAGAGCTCAGAGTGGTCATAGTTCATTGTGGTCATAGAGTGGTCTTAGAGAGCTACCAGTTGTCATAGAGTGCTCCCAGTTGTCTCAAAGAGCCACAATCATCATAGAGAGCTCATAGTAATCATAGTTCAGTGGTCATAGAGTGCTCACAGTTTTAATAGCTAATCCTAGTCATAGAGAGCACATAGTGGTCATAGAGAACTCACAATTGTCATAGAGACCTCACAGTGGTTATGGAGAGCTCATAGTGATTATAGCTCACAGTAGTAATACAGAGTTCACAGTGGTCATAGCTCATAGTGGTCATAGAGAGTTCACAAAGCCACAGTGAGCTCACAGTGGTCAGGGTGAGTTCACAATGGGGATAGTGAGCTTACAGTGCTCATAGTTCATAGTTGTCATAGAAAGCTCGCAGTGGTCATATGTCATAGTGGATATCGAGAGTTCACAGTGGTCAAAGAGAGATCACAATGGTCATAGCTCATATTTGTCACAAAGAGCTTATAGTTGTCATATAGAGCTCTCAACAGTCATAGAGTGTTCACATTGGTCCTAGACATGTCACTGTGGTTGTAGGCAGCTCACACATTGATAGACAGCTCACAGTGGTCATAGAGATCCCACAGTGGTCATAGAGAGCTCATGGTGGTTACAGAGACCTTACAGTCATCCTAGAGTATTCATTGTGCTCGTAGAGAAGTTACAGTGTTTATACAGTGCTCACAGTGTTCATAGAGAGATTACAGTAGTAATGTAGAGGTCATAGTTGTCATATCTCATAGTGGTCATAGAGTTCACAATGGAAATAGTGAGCTTACAGTGCTCATAGTTCATAGTGGTCATACAGAGCTCACAATAGTCATAGTTCATAGTGGTCATAGAGAGCTTACAGTGGTCATATGTCATAGTAGACACAGACAGCTCACAGTGGTCAAAGAAAGGTCACATTGGTCATAGCTCACATTTGTCACAAAGAGCTTATTGGTCATATAGAGCTCTCCACAGTCATAGACTATTCACATTGGTCCTAGACATGTCACTGTGGTTGTAGGCAGCTTACCGCATTGATAGACAGCTCATAGTAATCATAGAGATCCCACAGTGGTCATAGAGAGCTCATAATGGTTATAGAGATCTTACAGTCTTTCTAGAGTGATTGTAGTGTTTGTAGAGAATTTACAGTGGACATATAGTGCTCACAGAATTCATAGAAAGGTTACAGTGGTAATGTAGAGGTCATAGTTGTCATAGCTCATAGTGGTCTTAGAAAGCTGACAGAGATCATAGCTCATGGTCCTCATAGAGAGTTCATAGTCTTCATAAAGAGCTCAGAGTGGTCCTAGAGCATTCACAGTGTTTGCCGGGCTCTCAGCAGCTAATGTTGAAGGGAGTGCTGGTCCAGCCAGGCACAACCTGGGGCTAAGCAGGATGATGAGTGTCGCTGGCCCGGACCCCCCTCACCACTGGGGAAAAACACACCAGGCTGGAAGCTCTGTCAAAGCAGGAACCAACTTTATTGCAATAGTCAGGCACTTATATACCCCATCAAACATCCCATAAGTCATAGCTTGAGTCTTTGCTGATTGGCCTTCTCAGCTAGGCAGTTTAACGGCACCAACTGTAGAAGGCGTAGTCTCATGAGATTTGTAGTCTCACTAGATTTATTATGGGTTAGTGGGGCATTACTATGAGCCAGTTGCTGTTGCAACCTAAGGCTATATTGCTTCAGCCACTAGGCTGTGTTGAATCATGCAGATGAGGCAGCTTAAACAGGTCATGAAACTCTAGCCAGGCTCAGGAAGTTCCAACAGGCCTTGTCCAGGGTCTTGACGAGGCCCAACATCTCCCCCTTTTGTTTTTGTGAGTAAGCCTCCAGACCAAATGTGTGACCGCTGTCTTAGGTCATCTCCCTTTGGAAACCATACCCATCTCTGGATATCACACTTCAAGGTCTGGGCAAGCCTCTCCATGGCCTGTCTTAGGTTGTCCCTAGCTTTAGGAATCATTGGTCAGCATGGAGGGCAGAGGAGGTATATGAGATATGGCCATAGCCCGAGTCGGTATCTTGAGTGGCAAGTAATGAATCTCGACCTGATGAAACTCAATAGCCTCTATTCTTTGCTGGATGAATTGAGTGGCCCTATTAATGATGCAAGGCCCAATGAGCAAGAAGAAGAACAGGAGAGGGCCCAAGAGCAGGAGGAAGTAAGGAAGAAGGTCATTCTTGAAGTTTTCACCTGCAACTCTCCAAATCCTCCATCACAGAGCCAGACGAAGGCTGTTAGCACCAGGATGGTCAGGCACAGCAATGTCATCCTCTGGTTCTGGGGAGAGAGCAAAGAGGAGATCCTCAGGAGTACAAGACTCCCTGGAGCTGCATTTATCATCCTCCGGGAAGTACTTTAGGACCCTGGCGGGGATCCAGATTGAGCGTTTTTCATTGTGGGGAAAGACACATCCAAATCCTTGCCCTGCTGATATAAGGGGGTCAGACCTTCTCTAGGCTCCCGTTATTGGGTCTTTCCAGTGCACCCGGATGGATCTATATGTGATAGAGAAGATTCAATGCCTTTGGAAAGGGGAAGGCCGATCTGTTTTTCAAAAATTTAATATATTTAAACTAAATAGTGCTCTCTTTAGTTGATCATGAGGAGGTGATAATTCCCTCTGTTGTTTTTGTGGATTGTGCCTTAAGAGTTTGGTTATGGCACTCAATCATAGCTTGGTCCCATGGATTGTGGGAGATCCCCATGGTGTGTGAGACATGTCATGAATTAAGGAGATCTATAAAAGTCTTACTAGTAAAGCATGGGTCATTATTGGTTTTAATTTGATCTGGAAGACCAAGTGTGGCAAAGCATTGAAGCATATGGCTAATGGCATGTTTGGATTTTTCTCCTGTGTGGGCTGATGCCCAGTAGGCATGGGAGAAAGTATCAATGGTAAGAAAGATATATTTGAGCTTGCCAAAAGGGGGGTAGTGGGTGACATCTATTTGCCATAAATTGTTGGGTCTTAGCCCATCTTCTGAAGGGGAGGGATTTGTAAAAAAGGTTGTCAGGATTTGCAATTACGCATGATCTTTTTAAGATCCTTAATAGGCACTAAAGGATATATGTGATGGAGGCCTCTTCAATTAGTGTGGATGAGGCGATGGAAACTAGTGGCCTCCTCAAAAGTCATGAAAGATGCCATTTTGTCTGCCAGGGCATTGCCCTCGAAGAGGAACCCTGGTAGATTTTGGTGACCTCGAAGGTGTTGGAGAAAAATGGGGTTGGTCCTCTGTTTAAAAAGAGAATAAAGGGACATAAGAGGGATTCAAATCGGCAAGGAAGAAGTCAAGCTATCCCTATTTGCAGATGACATGATCTTATACCTAAGGGATCCCAAAAACTCCACCAGGAAGCTCCTGGAACTAAGTGAGAAGTTCAGCAGGGTGGCAGGATACAAAATAAATGTGCAAAAATCAGAGGCCTTCCTATATGCCCAGAATGAAAGAAGTGAAAAAGCCTTGAGAGAAACCATACCATTTACTGTAACCCCTAAAAAAATGAAATACCTTGGTATAAACCTAACGAAGGAGGTAAAAGACCTTTACAATGAAAACTATAAAACCCTAAAGAAAGAAATTGCAGAAGACACCAGAAGATGGAAAGACCTCCCTTGTTCCTGGATTGGCAGAATCAACATTGTAAAAATGACCATCCTACCAAAGGTAATATACAGATTCAATATTATACCAATCAAAATCCCAAAGCAATTCTTCAAAGAAGTTGACCAAGCAATCTCAAAGTTCATATGGAGGCACAAAAGACCCAGGATAGCAAAAACAATCCTGAGTAACAAAAACACAGCTGGAGGTATTACCATACCAAACCTAAGTCTATACTACAAATCCATAGTTATAAAGACAGCCTGGTACTGGCTCCAAAATAGACACACAGATCAATGGTTAAGGATTGAAGACCCAGATATAAGCCCACAAAGTTACAGCCAAAGGGGCCCAAAGAATCCAATGGAAAAAGAACAGCATCTTCAACAAATGGTGCTGGCAAAACTGGATCTCCACATGCAGAAGATTAAAGCTGGACCCGTACTTGTCACCATGTACAAGACTTAATTCCAAATGGATCAAGGACCTTGATATCAGGCCAGAGACTTTAAAAACCATAGTTGAAAGGATAGGGAACTCCCTCGAGCTGATTGGGCTAGGTCAACACTTCCTAAACAGACATCCAATGGCACACTCACTGCTACCAACTCTCAACAGTTGGGATCTTGTGAAATTAAAGAGCTTCTGTTCAGATAAAGAGATTGTCACACGAGCTCAAAGGCAACCCACAGAATGGGAGAAAATCTTCACTAACCACATATCTGACAGAGCTCTACTGTCCAGAGTGCACAAAGAACTTAGAAAACTAAACTCCAAGGAAAACACTGGCCCAATTAAAAAATGGGCCCTGGAACTTCAAAGAAACTTTACCAGGGATGAAATTAAAATGTCTAACAATTATCTTTAAAAATGCTCCACTTCCTTCGCCATCAGGGAAATTCAAATCAAAACTTCCCTGAGATATCATCTCACCCCGGTCATGATGGCAAAAATCCACAATACAAACAACGACAAATGCTGGAGAGGATGTGGAGAGAGGGGAACTCTCCTACATTGTTGGTGGGAATGCAGGCTCATACAGCCACTCTGGCGAGCCGTCTGGAGATTCTTAAAGAAATTAAAGATTGAAATGCCATATGACCCTGCTATCCCACTTTTGGGAATAACCCCTCATGCAGCAGAGGTTCGCCTCGATAGCACAAGCTCGACCATGTTCATAGCAGCACTGTTTACAATAGCAACGTCATGGAATCAACCTAAATGTCCAACAGTTGACGAGTGGATAAGGAAACTGTGGTACATCTATACAATGGAGTACTACTCAGCCATCAAAAATGCTGAATTACTGGAATTTGCTGGGAAATGGATGTCATTAGAAACAATTATATTAAGTGAAGTATCCCAAACCCAGAAAATTATGCGCCGTATGTACTCCCTAATAGGTGGCTCCTAGTACCAAACTCACCCAGCCCACATTGAGACACTCAACAGTAAACCTATGTAATACAGTAATTGCAAGGATTATGAACAAGAGAGATGGGTTAGAAGGGCCACACCAGAAACAAGGAGAGAGGGGACCATGTTACAGCAGAGAAAATAGGCCTCCATCAAGGTCTACAAGTAAATAATGAGAAACCTGGTTAAGTTCACGGACGTTCTTTCCTTATCTCACCAGAAGGGGAGGGCATATAGTCTAGCAGATAAAAAGTAATCATTTTGCAAATGGGTGATGGACCCCTCCCTCAGTGAGGTTTCCTACTCTTATTACATCTACCCTTGAATGTGCTATTACAACAAGACTCCAGTTTAACAGCTTTTTGTCTCTGGCCAGGGGGTGACATACAGTGCCCAGCAGAATGGAGTGGAGGGAATTGCAGGAGCAGCAAAACTGCAAAAGAAAATCAACAAACCACAATCCAGAACTTCAGAGACTCTATATCAATCACATAGAACTAGGCCAGCCTAATCTCTCCCCATCCTGGAGCTCAGGGACATTTGCGGAAGAGGGGGCGGTAAGATTGTAAGAGCAAAAGGATGGGAGGAGCAACGATTTGCAAGATTCTCAACAATAGTTGGGGCCAAAGCAATCATAATGGGACTTTGCATGCCCTGCACAATGTCCATCGCACTGTTGCCCTCATAAAGTCTAGCATCTGTTAAGGGCACCGAGACCCCTGGAGGCAAGGGATTGACAGCCATAGTAGTGATCTTATGCTTAAGGGGAACAAGAGAAAGGGCTTATGGAAATGCCACTGGGTCCTTATATGTCATCGGAGAGGAGGACCCAGTGGAGAGTTAGGCGTACACAATAAAGGACTCTCTGGGAATTGGGGGGGAGGGACTGGGGGAAGGGGAGGGGAGGAGGGGGTTCGGAGGGATGAGAGGGGAGGGAGGGAACTGGTAAAAAATTTTAAAATGTATAATTAATTTTTTAATAAAAAAAAAGAGAATGAACTTGGATCATTAAGGGAGATATAGGGTTAGAGTCTAATCTGATGTGGGACTCAACTTGGCTAGGTAGCAGGTTGACAACCTGTCAGAGAACAGGTTGAATGAGTCTTGTCAACAAATGTGAAACTTACCTACAGCAATTCTTAAGTTCAGAGGGAGAGCTTCCGCCCTCATTGCACACATGACTGTACTGTCTTTAAACTCCTCATGTAAGCGCAGAACCAGAGACAGAGCCATGCCCTGCAGAATCCATACAGCCTATAAAGCTTTGTCTTCCGGTACCTGGGGTGTGAACGCAGTAGTACCAAGCTCAGGCCGAGTGCTCAGAGAGCTGTTCTGCCAGCAGCCTCAGCGTCCTGGGTTTTCGGGATGTTGGCTGTTCTCAGGTTCTGAGGCCTCACCTCTCTGTCTTGTTATGGTATCCAATGCTAAGGTGACAGCAAATAATTCTTTGAATTGTGCAGATCCCTCAACCTCATGGTGACCGACCTAATAGGTGCTGGTATTTTACCCAGTTTATGGAGGGAGTAGACTACTGAAGATGCCCCTAAACGTCCCCCATCAATAAGAGCAGTAAGAAAATCAGGGTTGGGCTGGGATAAGAAGAGTTTAGGGGGTACTCAATTTAATCTAGTAAATGGACTCATCCATCTTTGGGGCCATAATGACAGTCAATTCTTCCCATAAATGCTTCTAGAGCTATGACAATTGTATCATTGTTCCTCTGGAGCCAGATGAAATCTGTTAGCTTAAAGGAAACAATCAGGAAATGGGGCTCTATTCCAAACAGCCTGGTGGAGGTATTTCGGCCTTTGATGATGCAATCTGCAACTTGGTCGGTCATAGAATACACCCTAGGGGCTGTATGGAAAGATGTATCCAATGGATGGGGCGGCCCTCCTGGGCCAAAAGGGCAGTACATAATGTGTTACCAGAGAATAAATAAAGGGTTACAGTAAGGAAAGGGCTGAATCTCTTTAACACTGAAGTGTTTATGGCACCTTGAACCTTTTGAAGCAGGTATTTATGTGATACGTCAAGATCACACGAGAGGAAAGGTCAAGCCATTTTTCAGATCCTCCAATTCTTTCTCCACTTGGACTTTTCTCTTCTGGAATTGTTTTTAGCTTTTTGAGAGAATTGTCCCTCCAACTCATTTCTTTTCTTCCTCCACTGTCAGAAGCAACATAGTCTGGAACAGGAGGCTTAGAACTTTGGCTGTATTTCATAGCAGCGAAACCATTCATGTTTGCAAAGAGCAATCTTAAAACTTTCTTCTCCCATTCCTAGATCAAATCACCAATATCCACATTTATTTGACTACTTGGCCATTCCTTTTTTCTTTTTTAACATTTTTTATTATTTCTGCTCATACAAACTTAATAGGTACACCGGTTGCCTCCCTCCCCTCACACCCCTACCCCTCTGCTCACCCTCCCCTCATCCCTCCCTCCCCACCCCCCAGTACCTCCCCTCCCCCAATCTCCGGAGAATCCTTTAATGTGCATGCCTGACTGTCCTCTGGGTCCTCCTCTTCAATGACATACAAGGACCCAGCACCATTTTCCTGAACCCTTTCCTGTGTTCCCCTTAAGCATAGCAACACTACTGTGGCTGTCAATCCCTTGCCTCCAAGGATCTTGGTGCTTTTAGCAAATGCTAGACTTTGTGGGGACAATAGTGTGTTGGACATTGCGCAGGGCACGTAAAGTCCAATTATGATTGCTTCGGCCCTAACTTGTGTGGAGTATCTTGCATATCATTGCTCCTCCCATCCTTATGCTCTTACACTCTTACCACTCCCTCTTCCACAAATTTCCCTGAGCTTCAGGATGGGGAAAGATTAGGCTGGCCTAGTTCTAGGTGGTTGATATAGAGTCTCTGAAGTTCTGGATTATGGTTCGTTGATTTTCTTTTGCAGTTTTGTTGTTCCTGCAATGCCCTTCACTCCATCCTGATGGGTATTGGATGTCACCTCATGGCCAGAGATAAAAAACTGTTAAACTGGAGTCTTGTTATAAGAATATATTCAAAGGTAGATGCAATAAAAGTAGGAAACCACAGTGAGGGAGGGGTCAATCACTCATTTGCAAAATGGTTACTTTTTATCAGCCAGACTATATGCCCTCCCCTTCTGGTGAGATGACACCCCCTCTGTTGTACATGATCAGGAATGAAAAGTCTGTGAACTTAACCAGATGTCTCATTGCTTACTTGCAGTCCTTGATGGAGGCCTATTTTCTCTGCTGTTACATGGTCTCCTCTCTCCTTGTTTCTGGTGTGGCCCTTCTACCCCATCCCGCCTGTTCATACTTCTTGCAGTTACTGTATTACAGTGATTTATCGTTGAGTGTCTCTAGGTGGACTGGGTGGGTTTGGTACTAGGAGCCACCTACTATGGAGTATATACGGCGCTTAATTTTCTGGGTCTGCGATATTTCAATCAATATAATTGTCTCTAGTGACATCCATTTCCTGGCAAATTCCAGTACTTCATCATTTTTTATGGCTGAGTTGACTACTTGGCCATTCCTGATTTACACTATTTGTGCTGTGTTCTCTGCCATCAAATGGCCTGATTTTGGGATATTCTGTTTTTCCTGCACATGCTGTCCTCATCTTTAAATTGAAGGCAGCTTGTGCTATCTGTTTGTAATGCCTCCTGCTGGTTAGAATCTGTTTCTTTACTTGGTTTAGAGCATCTAGAAAGAACCTCTCCACTTTTGTTATCTCATTCAGGATGTTCTTAGCCAGCCTCTCCACTCATTCATTTCCCTGTCCTTGTCAATTTCTATCTGACCTGCTTGGTTCTCTATTATTGCCTGTTGCTGAAGTTTTGAAACTTCAGTCTCAAACTCTGTTGTGATTTCTTCTGGGTAAGTTGCAGGATCTTTTCTTTAATGACTCTCTTGCGACTTCTGGACGCTTTTTTTGTCAGCTTCCTTCAGGTGGTATGTGAGAGCTTTGTGAAGATTGAGCTCTCTCTGCCTTGTAAGAGTCTTCTGATGCCTTTTCTCTGAATCACAGAGTCATCAGGATGTAGGGGAATAAAATTCTGAGCGAGTCTAGCACAGGGTCAGGTTTGGAGGAAGACTGCCCCATAACTTATGGGGGTACACTCACCCGTAGACCAATTAGCCTGTCAACGATCATCTGAGGGAAATTCACACATTGCCTCACACGGGGCACCAGTCTGCTGGGCTCTCGGCAGCTAGTGTGGAAGGGAGTGCTGGTCCAGCCAGGCACAACCTGGGGCTAAGCAGGATGATGAGTGTCGCTGACCTGGACCCCCTTCACCACCGGGGAAAGACACACCAGCCTGGAAGCTCTGTTGAAGCAGGAACCATCTTTATTGCAACAGTCAGGCACTTATATACCCCATCCAACATCCCATAAGTCCTAGCATGAGTCTTTGCTGATTGGCCTTCTCAGCTAGGCGGTTTAACGGCACCAACTGTAGAAGGCATAGTCTCGCGAGATTTATTATGGGCTAGTGGGGCGTTACTATGGGCCAGTCGCTGTTGCAACCTAAGGCTGTATTGCATCAGCCACAAGGCTGTGCTGAATCATGCTGGTGAGGCAGCTTAAACAGGTCACGAAACTCTAGCCAGGCTCAGGAAGTTCCAACAGGCCTTGTACAGAATCTCAATGAGGCCCAACAAGTTTTCATATAGAGCTCACAGTAGTTCTAGGGAGCTCACAGTGGTCACAGACAGTTTTCAGTAAACACAGAGAGATCACAGTTGAAGCAGAGAGCTCGCAGTTGGTTATAGAGAATTCACAGTGGTCATTGAGGTCTTATGGTTGTAATAGAGAGGTCGTGGTGATGATAAATCATCGTTGTAGTAGTGATGTCTTGTGGCCATAGAAAGCTCATAGTTGTCATTGTTCATAATGGTCTAGAGACCTCACAGTGGTCATAGAGAATTTACAGTGGTCATAAAGGGTGCACACTGGTTATATTGATGCCACAATTGTCAGTGCTTATAGTGGTCATAGCCCATAGTGGTGATTGGTTCTTCTTGTAGGCATAGAAATCTCAAATTTGTCAAAGTTCATAGTGTTTCTAGAGAGCTAACAGGGATCATAGCTCACAGTGGTCATAGTGAAATAATAATGTTCATAGTGAGCTCACAGTTGTCATAGCCCATAGTGGTCATGGATAGGTCACAGTGGTAACAGCTTAGAGTGGTCATGGAGAGTTCAAAGAAGTCATGAAAACATCACAGTTGTCAGATATTCAAGGTGGTCATAGAGAGCTCATAGTATACAAAAACGAGTGCACAGTGTTCATAGAGAATTCACAGTGGAAATAGAGAAGTCATAGTGGTTATAGACTATACTGGTGATTGTGATTCCTTGTAGTCACAGTGAGCTCAGAGTTCTTATAGCTCATAGTGATCATAGAAAGCTCACAGCAGTCATAGCTCATAGTGGTCTACAGAGATCAAGGTGGTCACAGAGAGTTCACAGTGGTCATAGAGAGCTCACAGTAGCTATACTGAGCTAACGATTGGCAGAGTTCATTGTGGTCCAAGTTCATAGTGATGACAGAGTTCCCTTGTGACAATAAAGAGATGACAATGGTCATAGTTCATAGTGGTCATAGAAAGCTCAGAATTGTTACAGCTCATAGTGTTCAAAGAAAGCTCACAGTGATCCTAGGGAGCTCACAGTGGCCAGAGAATGCTCAAGGTGGTCATAGCTCAAAATGGGCACAGAAAGTTCATAATTGCTATAGAAACTCAAGTCAACATGGATTATATTGGTCATAGAGAGCTCATAGTGATCCTAGAGAACTTACAGTGGAAACACATCATATTGGTCATATAGGACTCAGAGTATTCATAATAGTAATCATAGAGAGTTCACAGTGGTTAAAGCTCATAGTAGTCATAGAAAGCTAATAATTTTCACAGAGATCTCACAGTGGTCATAGATCATAGTGGACATAAAGAAATCACTGGTTATAGACAGCTTACAGTGTTTATACATTGTACAGGGCATAGAAAGCTCACAGTGGTTATAGCAAGCTCACAGTGGTCATAGCTCAAAGTGGTCATAGAGAGCTCAAAGGTTTCATACAGAGGTAACAGTCATCAAACATTTCACAATGGTCAGAGAGAGCTCATAGTGGTCATAGCTCACAATGGTCATAGAGTGTTTGTAGTGGTCATAGTCTATAGTGATCATAGAGAGCTCACAATGGTCATAGAGAACTTTTAGTGCTCATAGCTCACAGTGCACATAAACTCTCAAAGTCTTCCAAGCTCAAAGTGGTTCTAGAGAGCTCATAGTGGCCATAGATTACTCAGAGTAGTCACAGGTCATCATGGTCATAGATTGCTCAGAATGGTCATAGAGAAATACAGTAGTCATACAGACCTCATAGTGGTCACATCTCATAGCTGTCATAGAAAACTCACAGTGTTCTTAGCTCATAGTGGTCAGCTGACAATGACCATAGTGATCTTACAGTAGTTACAGAGAGTTCACAGTGGAAATAGAGAGCTCACAGTGGTCATAGCTCGTATTGGTCATAGAGAGTTCAGTGTGGTCATAGACAGCTCACAGTGGTGATAGCTCATAACGGTCATAGGTTTTAGATAGATCACAGTGGTCATAGCTCTTAGTATTTATAATGATCTCACAGTTGTTATAGCTCACCATGGTCATAGATAGCTAATAATGTTCATAGAGGGCTCAGAGTAGTCATAGTTCAAACTGGTCACAGAGAGTTCACATTGGTCATATCTCATAGTAGTCATAGAGAAATCATAGTTGTCACAGCTCACAGTGGCCATGGAGAGCTCATAATTGTCATAGCTCACAGAGGTCATACAGAGTTCATAGTGGTCATAGATTGCTCATCCGTCATAACTCACATAGTGTGTTCATAGTGGTTCTAGCCCATATTGTTCATAGAGAGAGCATAGTGGTCATACAGAGCTCATAGTAGACATAGCTCATAGTGATCATAGAAAGGTCAAACTGTTCATAGCTCATAGTCATTATAGACAGCTCACAGTGGTAATAGAGAACTCATAGTTGTCATAGACAGCTCACAATAGTCACAGATCACATTTTCACAGTGAGCTCAGAATAGTCATAGCTTCTATTAGTCTTAGAGTGATCACAGTGGTCCTAGAGAGCTCACAGTGTTCAGAGATGGCTCAGAGGATCTTTGAGAGATCACAGCATGCAAGGAGTTCATAGCAACCATAGAAAGCACACAGTGGTCATGGAGAGCTCACAGTGGTCATAGAGAGCTCACAGTTGTCATAGAAGCCTAATAGTAGTCACAGCTCACAAAGGTCATAGAGTGCTCATGGTGGATATGGAGATCCCATAGTGGTCACTTCTCATTCTGTTCACTGTGAGTTCATAGTGATCCTAAAGAGCTCACAGTGGTATACCTCACATTTGTCATAGATCACAGTGATCATAGTTCATACTGGTCATAAAGACCTTACCATGGTCATAGCTCAGAGTTGTCACAAAGAGCTCAGTGGTCATAGTGATGAGATCACATTTGTCATAGCTCAGAGTGGTAACAGAGAACGCACAATGGTCATAGAACCCTCACAGTTGCCATAGCTCAGAGTGATCATAGCTCGCTCTTCACAGATTGCTCATAGTGATCCTGTCTCACAATGGTCAAAGAGAGCTCATGGTGGTCATAATTCATAGTGGTCATAGAAAATTTGTAATGTTTATACAGAGCTCACAGTGGACATAGCTCATAGTATTCATAGAGATGCACAGTATTTGTAGCTTAGAGTGTTCATAGAGAGCTGATAATGTTCACAGTTAACTCAAAGTGTTCACGGCTCTTAGTGGTTATAGGATGCTCACAGTGACCACAGAGAGGTCACAGTCATCAAAGATTTCACAGTTGTCATAGAAAGCTCATAGTGGTCATAGTCCATAGTGGTCATAGAGAACTCATAGTTGTCATAGCTCACAGTGGTCATAGAGAGCTCACAGTGATCATAGCTCAAAATTGACATAGAGAGCTGAAACTTGTCACAGTAAGCTTATAGTGGTCACAGAGAGCTCACAATGAAAATAGAGACTTCACACTGGCCATAGTTCATAGTGGTCATAGAGAGTTCATAACAGTGATAGAGAGCTCACAGTGGACATAGAAAATTCACATTTGCCATTGAGGACACATAGTCACCATAGCTTACTGAGGTCACAGAGTGATCATAGTGTCATTGTTCTCATAGAAAGGTTACAGTGGTCAAAGGGAACTCTCAGTGGTCATAGGTCATAGTTGTCATAAAGAACTTACAGTGGTCATGTCTTATGGTGGTCATAGAGAGCTCATAATGGACACTGTGTGTGTTTGTGATGTCACCATGAGGCTGTGATGTCACAGTAAGGCTATGCTTACACAGTGAGGCTGTTATGTCACAGTGCACCTGTGAGGTCAGTGGTTAGGTTGTTATTTCAGAAGTTGGGCTGATGTGAGAAATGAGGCTGAGATATCTTATTGGAGATATGATATAACTGATGAGGCTGTCATGTTATAGTGAGGTTATGATGCCAACATGAAGCTGTGGGGTCATAGATGTTGCTGGAGTATCACTGTGAGCCTATTCTATAGTGGTGAGGCTGTGATGTCACAGTGAGTCTGTGCTGCCATTGTGTCTGTGATGTAACCTGAGGTTGTGATGTCACATTGAGGTTATAATGTCATTGGTGATAGAATATGACATCACAGTTCAGCTGTGATTACAGCGGTAAGGCTGTGATAACAGAAATGAGGCTGATGTCTGTGATGAGGTGAGATGTCAAAATGAAGCTGTGCTGTCAGAAATGAGGCTATAATGCCATAGTGAGGATATGATATGGTTGTAAAGCTTTGAAATCACTATGAGTCTGTGACATCACTGAGACGTTGTGATGTGACAGTGAGGTTATGAAGTCACTGTGGAAATGTGATGTCAGTAGGAAGGCTGATTTCACAATGAGGCTATTATGTAACAGATGAGTCTATGATGTAACAGGTTACATTATCAGGTTACAGTAAGTCTGTGAGATCACAGTGAGTCTGTGACATCTGTGGAAAGATTGATGTCACAATGAGGTAACATGAGGCTGTGGTGAGGCTGTTTAGGATGTCAGTCTCTGATGTCACTGCTGAGGCTGTCATGTCACTGTGAACCTGTGCTATCTGTGGTAAGGCTGTGGTGTCATAGTAAGGCTAGGTAGGATACCAGTGGTGAGGCTGTGATGTCATTGGAGGTTTTGATGGAACAGTGAGGCATTAATGTTAGTAGTGAGGCTGATGTCACAATAAGGCTGTGATGTCACTAGTGAATGTGTGATGTCACAATAAGGTTAGATGTCAGTGGTGAGAAAGATCTCATAGTGAGTCTTTGATGTCAATGGTAGAGGATATGATGTCAGTGGTGAAGCTATTATGTGACAAAGGCTGACTTCACATACATTATGATGACAAAGGCTCTGTTGACACCGGTGTGGTAGTTGTGTCAGTGTTCTGATTAATGTCAGTGGTGATGCTTTTGTCACTGGTGAGGCTGTAGTGTCACAGTGAGTCTATGATGTCACTATAAGGTTGTATGTCACTGTGGGCTATCACATAGCCGGGAGGTGATGTGACTATGGAAGCTGTGATGTCTTCATTAGGCTGTGATGTCAGTGGCAAGATTGATGTCACAATAAGGCTATGATGTTACAGGTCAGCCTGTGGTGTCAGTGGGCAGGCTGTGAGTTGACCATAAGGCTGTGATGTCACAGTGAAGCTGTGCTGGCACAGTGTGTCTGTGATGTCACAGTGAGGTTGTGATGTCAGTAATCACTGTGCTTTCAGAGGGAGACTATGCCATTTGTGAAGTTATATTGTCACTGGTGAGTCTCTAATGTCACAGTGAGTTTATATTGTCAAACTGATGCTGCGATGTCAGAGTGAGGCAATGGTGTCAAAGGTGAAGCTTTATGTCACAGAGATGCTTTGATGGGATGGTATGGCTGTGATGTCACAATGAGGCTGTGATCTCACTGTAAGGTTATAATGTCACTGAAGAAGTTGTAATGTTACAGTGATGCTGTGATATCACAGTGAGGTTGTGAGGTCAGTGGAGCGAGACTATGACATCACAGTGAGGATGTGATTTCAGTGGTTAGACTGTGATATCAGAATGAGGCTGATGTGAGTGATGAGGGTATGATGTCACAGTGAGGCTGGCATGTCCCTGATGAGGCTATGATGACACCGTGAGGGTTTGTTGTCACCGTGTGTCTATGGTTTCACTGTGAGCTCATGATGTCACAGGGAGTTGGTGATGTCACGGTGGAGGCTGTGAAGTCAGTGGCAAGGCTAATGTCACAGTGAAGCTACAATATCACTGGTGATGCTGTGATGTCACATTGACCCTGTGATGATGTCACAGTGAGGCTATGTCTGAGGTGTGTATGTGATGTCACCATGAGGCTATTATATCAGTGGCAAGGCTGATGTCATAGTGCGTTTGTGATGTCACAGTGAGGCTATGATGTCACTGTCATGTTTTAATGTCACAATGAGGTTGTTAGGTCACAGTATGGCTATGATGTCACAATGAGCCTCTGATGACACAGTGATGTTGTGATGTCACTGGAGAGGTTTTGATGGCATAGTGAGTCTGTGATGTCATTGGTGAGGCTATGATTTCAGTGGTGAACCTATAATGGGACAGTTACACTGGTGAGGTTGTGATGTCAAAGGCAGAACAGTCACTGGTGTGGCAATGATGTTAGTTTTTTAAATAATGTGTTGATGCTGATATCATAGGTGAGGCTGTACTGTCACTGGTGAGGCTGTGATGTCACAGTGAGGCTGTGATGTCAATAGTAAGACTGGTGCCACAATTAGGTTATAATATAACATATGAGACTTGTGGTGTAAGTGTGCAGGCCATGAAGTCACAGTTAGGCGCTGATTCATGGTGAGCCTTTGATGTCACTGTTTTCACTGTGAGAAAATGATTTAAGAGGTAGTTGTTGATGTCATGGTGGATTCTGTGAGTTTTCAGTGAGATTGTGATATCAGTGACAAGGCTGATGTCACAGTGGGGCTATGATATCAGTGGTGATGCTGTGACTTCACAGTGAGACCATGTTATCATAGTGAGGTTATGATGTCACCATGAGGCTGTGGTGTCACTGGTGAGGCTGAAGTATCACAGTGAGCCTGTCATATAGAGATGAGGCTCTGAAATCACCATGAGGCTGTGCTGGCACAGTGTGGCTGTGATGTCACATTGAGGTTGTGAAGTCAGGGATGATAGAATATGACATCAGAGTTCAGTTTAAATTTTAGTGGTTAGGCTGTGATGTCAGAAGAGAGGTTGATATCAGTGATGAGGATGAGATGTCCCAGTAAGCCTGGGATGTTACTGGGGAGGCTGTGATGCCACAGCAAGGCTGCGGTGTTACTGTTGAGGCTGTCAGGTGTCCATGAACCTGAGATGTCAGTGATGAGGCTGTGGTGTCATTAAGAGACTAGGCAGGATATCGGAGGTGTCACTGATGCTCTGATTTCAGAGGTTAGCCTTTTATGTCACTATGAGGTTGTGATGTCAGTGATGAGGCCATGATGTCACAGTGAGGCAGTGTTGTCAGAAATGATGCTATAATGCCAGAGATAGGCTGTGATATCACTGTGAAGCTGTGATGTCACTATGAGTCTGTGACATCACAGAGAGGTTGTGATGTCACAGTGAGGCTGTGAGGTCACTTTGGAAGGTGTGATGACAGTAGCAAGGCTGATTTCACCATGAGGCTATGATGTAACAGGTGAGTCTATGATGTAACCGGTTAGACTGTGAGATCACAGTGAGTCTGTGATGGCAGTAGTGACTGTGTTTCACAGGGAGACTATGTCACTGGTGAGACGGTATTGTCACTGCTGAGGCTCTAATGTCACAGTGAGTTTATTGTGTCAAAATGAGGCTGTGATATCACAGTACAGGTGTGATGTCAGAAGTGAAGCTTTATGTCACTGATGTTTTGATGGCATGGTATGGCTGAGATGTTACAATGAAGCTATGATAGACGTGAGGCTGATGTCAATGATGAGGCTGAAAAGTCACAATGAGGCTGGATGTTAATAGTGAGGCTGTGATGCAAAACCGATTCTGTGGTGGGGCTGGAGAGGTGGCTCAGGGGTTAAGCCTCCGCCTTGCAGGCGGAAGGTCCTGAGTTCGGATCCCAGATCCCACGTATAGACGCCAGGCGGAAGTGGGGGCGGCCTGCGCTTCCGGTCCTGGTAGGGCGGAGCCTGTGAATCCCGGGGCAGAAGGAGGTGGAGGCGTCCATGATGGTTCCCGAATTTGTCCGTGGTTCTACACATACACAGACACAGACACACACACGCGCACACACATACATACGCACATGCGCACAGTTGAATAAATAATAATAATAATAATAAAAAGCGATGCTGTGGTGACGATGTTGAAGCTGTCATGTGATCGTGAGCCTGAGATGTCATTGGTGAGACTGTGGTGTCATAGTGAGGCTAGGCAGAATTTCCATGATGTCACTGATGCTATGATTCCACAGGTTAGCCTGTTATGTCGCAGTGAGGCTGTGATGTCAGAAATGAGGCTAAAATGCTGCAGTGAGGCTGTGATATCATTGTGAATCTGTGATGTTCCTATGAGGTTGTGAGATCACAAAGAGGTTGTGATAACACAGTGAGGCTGTGAGATAACTTTGGAAGTGATGACAGTGGCAAGGCTGATTTCACCATAAGGCTATGATTTAACAGGTGGGTCTATGATGTAACAGGTTAGACTGTGAGGTTACAGTGAGGCTATGTTGGCACAATGTGGCTGTGATGTCACAGAAGGTTGTGAAGTCTCAATGAGGTTGTTATGTTAGAACTGACTGGGCTTTCACAGTGAGAGTATATCATTGGTGAGGCTGCATTTTCACTAATGAGGCTCTCATGTCACAGTGAGTATATTGTGTCAAATTAAGGTTGTGATTTCATAGTGAGGATATGATTTCAGACGTGAAGCTTCATGTCACATTGATGCTTTTATGGCATGGTAGGATGTCGCAATGAGGCTGTGATGTCACTGTGAGGTTGTGACATCATTGGGAAATTTGAGATGTGCCAGTGAGGTTGTGATGTCAAGAGCGACACTGTGGTGTCACAGGGAGGCTGTAAAGTTTCAGTGAGACCGTGAGGTCAGTGGTGAGACTGTAGTGTCATAGTGAGGCTAGGCAGGAAGTCAGTGATGAGGGTGTGATGTCACATCGAGGCTATGATTTTGGAGGTGAGCCTGTGAGGTCATAGTTAGGTTGTGATGAAACAGCGGGGGTAACATCGGAATCGATGCTATGGTGTCATAGTTAGACTATGATTTCAGAGGTGAGCATGTGATATCATAGTGAGGTTGTGATGAAACAGTGATTCTCTAAGATCAGAGTCGATGCTGTGGTGTCACAATTGGGCAATACTTTCAGATGTGATTCTGTGATGTCACAGTGAGGCTATAACCTCAGAGGTGAGGCTGTGATGTCACAGTGAGGTTGTGTTTTCATCAGTGATGCCATAATATCACAGTATGGCTGAGATGTCAGTGGAGCGAGATTATGAAATCTCAGTGAGGATGTGATTTCAGTGTTTAAGCTGTGATATCAGAAGAAGGCTGATGTGAGTGATGAGGGTTTGATGTCACAGTGGGGTTTCCATGTCACTGGTGAAGTTGTGACGTCAGTGATGAGGGTGTGATTGCATTGAGGCTATGATTTCAGAAATGAGCCTGATGTCATATTAAGGCTATGATGAAACAGTGGGGCTATAACCTCAGAGTGAGGTTTTGATGTCACAGTGAGTCTGTGTTGTCAGCAGTAATGCCATGATATCACAGTGAGGCTTTAATGTTAGTAGAGTGAGAATATGACATGATAGTGAGGAATGATTTCAATGGTTAAACTGTGATATCAGTATGAGGCTATTGTGAGTGATGAGGATATGATGTCACAGTGAGGGTGGCTTGTCACTGTTCCAGCTGTGATGCAAACATAATATTTCATATCAACATGTGCCTATGGTGTCATCGGGACCCTATGATGTCACAGTGAGTTGGTAATGTCACAGTGGAGGCTGTGAAGTCACAATGAAACTGTAATGTCAGAGGCAAGTGGATATCACAGTGAGGTATTATGTCAGAGGTGATCCTGTGAAGTCATAGTTGTGGCTGTGATGTTACCATGAATCTATGTCAGACGCATGTCAGTGATGTCACCATGAGCCTATTATATCAGTGTGAAGGCTGTTGTCACAGAGAGTTTGTGATGAAACAGTATGGTTGTGATATAACTGTCAGGTTGTAATGTCTCAGGGAGGCTGTGAGTACACAGTGTGTCTATAATGTCACAGTGAATTGCTGATGATACAGTGATGTTGTGATGTCACTGGAGAGGTTTGGATGGCACAGTGGGGTTGTGATGTTTTTGGTGAGGCTGATGTCACATTGTGGCTGTGATATCACTGGTGAAGGTGTGATATCACAATAGGTCTGGAATGTCAGTGGTGAAAAAGATGTCACAGTGAATCTATGATGTCACTGGTGAGGCTATGATGTCAGTGGTGAAACTGTTACGTGACAGTGACACTGGTGAGCCTGTGATCCCAAAGGCTGTGTTGTCTCTGGTGTGGAGTGATATCAGTGTTCTGACTATTGTCAGTGGTGACACTGATGTCACAGCTGAGGCTGTGGTGTCTCTGGTGAGGGTGATGTATCACGTGAGCCTGTTCTATCAGTGTTGAGGTTGTAATGTCACAGTGAGGCTGTGCTGGCACATTATGGCTGTGATGTTACAGTGAGGTTGTGATGTCAATAGTAACTGTGCTTTCACATGGAGATTATGTCATTGTCTTGGTGCTGTATTGCACTGGTGAGGCTCTACTGTCACAATGAGTGTATTGTGGCAAACTGAGGCTGTGATGTCATGGTGAGGCTATGATGTCAGAGGTGAAGCTTTACATTACAGTGATGCTTTGATGGCATGGTATAGCTGTGATGTCACAATGAGGCTGTGATGTCACTGTTACTGGGGAAGTTGTGATGTCACAGTGATGTTTTGATGTCAGTAGTGACTGTGCTGTCATAGTGTATTAGGTTCTCTAGAGATGCAGAATCGACACAATGAATATATATATATGTGTATGTATGTATATAATATAGAGAATGTATTGAGTCAGTTTACAGTATGGCCGAGGTAGTCCAACGATGGCTACCTGTAGCCAAGGAAGTCCAACGATGGCTACCAGTAGCTGCTCAGTTTGGTCGTCAACACCCTGAGTGATGGCTGAATGCTGGAGAATTCCTAGTCTTTAGTCTAGTCGACAACAACTTGGTGGGTTGGAAGCCTACAGTGCTGAAGAAATCTGATGGCTGGAAGGAAAAGTGATTCTTAGCACAGCTTCAATAAGGCATCTCTTCTCCTTGGTGGATCTTTTGTGTGTGATGTAGTACTGGAAGCATCCTATGAGAGCTTTGGAGATTCTGATAAGATCTAGCATGGTACAATCCTATCATGTGGTCTCAGTTGATCCTTTCCAGAGGTGGTCTCAACCCATCTTAGTTAATACCGGGTGGTCAAGTTGACACCTAGGCTTAACTATCACAAGTCCACCCCTTGTCAACTTGATACCAAATCACATTTCCTTAGGCCATTAAAAAATCTCCAAATAAAAACAGTAAGGTTCATAATTCCTCCTAACATAATATAGCTATCCACGTACAACTGCACATGTATTATTCTTACAAGATTAATGACAATGCCCCTTGAGAAATGCTTAGTCTTTAGTGTCCTATAACACAATATCATAAGGAAGAATACATTTTATCACATAACTACAGATTAACATTACATTACATAACATAAATATATTTTTAGAGTATGTGCACATGCATAAATCTATTCTTGACAATCTGGACCAGGAGCACTCATGACAATTATAATCCTCATTTCTGTAACTGGTTATGTGGCCTTAGATGGTATTTATAACCACCTTATTCTACTACCCATTCTGTATTTCCTCCACCTTCAGCAAGCACTTCCACAGGTCTTGGTTCTTTACCTGGAGGGGTTAAGATGTCAGATCCTTCTTTCCTGGAGGATCTCATCCATTTACTGTCTTTTCTCTTTGGGTTGCTGTAAATTCCCATTGACCTTGCTCACAGGACATGGTAATACCAAGAGACTCCCTAGTGGATCTCCTACATTCCAGACATATTCTTCCTTACCACCATTGTGGAGAACCAGACCAATTTCTCTTTGGTGTTCTGGGTCAATTGCACTTTCTAACACTGTTATTCCTTTCTTAGCCTGTTGGCTCAAGGGCATCAGAAGTCCAAAATAACCAGGAGGAAGCCTTAGCTTCCAGTTCAAAGGAATAGTTGCTGTGTCTCATGGCAGAAGCATTCTCTGTCTGGACCCAAAAATTTTTTAGTTTTTTAAATTTATTATTTATTCAATTGTGCATGTATGCATGTGTGTGTGTGCATGTGTGTGTGCATGTGTGTGTAGAACCACAGACGAATTCAGGAACCACCATGGACTCCCTCCACCTTCTCCTTGCTTACTCTGCCCTGGGATTCACAGGCTCTGCTCTACCAGGAATAGAAATGCAGGCTGCCCCCACTTCTGCCTGATGTCTATACATGGGGTCTAGGATCCGAACTCAGGACCTTTTACTTGCAAGGCAGAGGCTTCACACCTGAGCCACCTCTCCAGACCCCTGGAGTCAAAACTTCTAAGCTAGTAGAATACATGCTGGTGGGAACAGGAAAGAAAAATTTTCCTAATGGGTCACTAGGGGTGATAATAAGTGAAGCTATTCCTGTTTACACCCTTGATTCCTGGACCTGTGAGTCCCAGCTATAGGAGACACAGTACCATATATTGGACGCTAGTTCAAGGCATATACTGCCTTCTGGAGAATTCTGCCCCATCCCTCCAGATTATTATCACCTAATTGATACTTGTAATTGTGCCTTTAAAAGACCACTCCACCATCTATCAAGCCAGCTGCTTCAGGATGGTAAGATCAATGAATTCCATGGTCATGAGCCCTCTGCCATACTTCTTTAGTTGTGAAATGTGTACCCTGGTCAGAAGCAAGGATTCATTCTCTGCTAATGGTGGGGAGACCATCTCCTCAGGTGAAATAAATGCATCAGAATTTGAGGGTTTAACGTCCTCATCTGTAGGAGGAATGAACCAGGTAGGCCTGTGTTTTCTGTATGGACCATATGTGGTAATGCAACTTCCCCACGCTAGAACCTGCTGCTGTGCCTGGTGCTGATGTCAAACTGCTTGACTGCTAGGACCAACCCGGACAGGACAACACACCAAAAAACTCATGCTGGCACTGATGGGATTTTGGGTGGCATATATAATCAGCCCAATATTTACAATAAATGAGCCTGCAAGCCTAAGTGCCTGCTTTGCCACTCACCTGATTTCCAGAGTCTGTTACATTGACTTCGTACCTGCTCCCGCTCCCCCCCCCCCGCCCCCAAGAGTCTCCCTGTGTCTCCGAGATTGCTACATCTGGTGCCCCAACATGGAGCTTCCACTGTGGCCCTTTCCCCCTTGTGGCACTGAATGTCGAGTACTGTGCCCCTATTGGCAATTGTTTGATAAGTTAGTCCCTTTGTGTTTAATATTTTTTAGCTTCGGGAGAGGTGAGCATGAAGGTCTCTTTCCCTTCCTCTGTTTGTCTGTCCATGTATAGGGAGGTCCACATTTTGATTGTGATTCGTCTGGCATCTCCATATAAGCGCTGGTCCCCCCAGGAGATGGAACCCAGGAGTGGTCTCCCGACCAACCCTCCTCCTCAGAGACACCATATGGGCATACGGCCATACCCTAAGAGCCACAGAAGTTCCTCACCAAGCACAAAACATTTGGGTATGATACATTCCTTGTCTTATTTGTCCCTCTTTAGACTTGTCTCTTTTCTTTAGAAAAATGGGCAAACTCCCCTCACACTGTAAGAAGCCCCAAATATGTGCCTTAAAATCTCTGCTAGTGATTAGAAGGCTCAAGGTCAAGACTGCTGGCCTAGAGGAATTTTAGAATGAGGCCATGATTTTAGCACCTTGGATCTCCCCAGAGAATATGTGGGAACCAAACCTATGGATGAGGGTGCTTTTCCTTGCTAAAAAAATAAAGAGAGAAATATAAAGTTTCTTAAATAGTAATTTGGTTTTGGCGCTAAACTTTAAAGTTTAATTTGCTTTTACTCTCTTTCATAATTAAGCTAAGCTGCTGTACTTAATTAATATAAGATCTTGTTTTAAATGTTTAAAGGTTTTCCTAAATGCTAATCTGCCTTTGATAAAGCTTTCAAGAGTAATTTTAAGACAGTTGTCGGGTAAGTTGTACAGTTGCCAATAGCCAGTAAATTGTATGTTGTTCATGTGTTTGTATGTTTATATGTTCTGTTTTTAATATATTGTGTATCTTGCATATCAACAAAAAAAATTGGCCACTTCAATTTTTTTATTTTTTTTATTTATTTATTTTTATTTTATTAATACATTTTTATTATTATTTCAGCTCATACAAACTTAATAGGTACACCAGTTCCCTCCCTCCCTTCTCCTCCCCCATATCCCCTACTCCCCCTCCCCATCCTCTCCCTCCCCATCTCCCCGTGCCTCCCGCCCCAATTCCCAGAGTCCTTTCTTGTGCATGCCTGACTCTCCTCTGGGCCCTCCTCTCCGATGATGTACAAGGACCCAGTGGCATTTCCCTGAAACCTTTCCTGTGTTCCCCTTAAGCATAGCAACACTACTGTGGCTGTCAATCCCTTGCCTCCAAGGATTTTGGTGCCTTTAGCAGATGCTAGACTTTGTGAGGTCAATAGTGTGTTGGACATTGCACCAGGCATGCAATATCCAATTATGATTGCTTGGGCCCTAACTTGTGTGGAGTATCTTGCAAATCATTGCTCCCCCCATCCTTTTGCTCTTATACTCTTACCGCCCCCTCTTCCACAAATGTCCCTGAGCTTCAGTATGGGGAGAGATTTGTCTGGCCTAGTTCTAGGTGGTTGATATAGAGTCTCTGAAGTTCTGGATAGTGGTTCGTTGATTTTCTTTTGCAGTTTTGTTGCTCCTGTGATGCCCTTCACTCCATCGTGATGGGCACTGTATATCACCCCCTGGGCAGAGACAGAAAGCTGTTAAACTGGAGTCTTATTATAAGAGCACATTCAAGGGTAGATGTAATACTTATACCCAAAAGTGGAATCGCAGGGTCATATGGCATTAGGCAATGGGAGGGGTCAATCACCCATTTGCAAAATGGTTACTTTTTATCTGCCGGACTATATGCCCTCCCCTTCTGGTGAGTTCATACCCCCTTAGTTGTAAATGATCAGGAACGAATTGTGAACTTAACTAGGTGTCATATTACTTTCTTGCAGTCCTTGATGGAGGCCTTTTTTCTCTGCCGTAACATGGTCACTTCTCTCCTTGTTTCTGGTGTGGCCCTCCAACCCCATCCCTCCTGTGCATAATCCTTGCAATTACTGTAGGTAATACATAGATTTACCTATGAGTGTCTCAAGATGGGCTGGGTGGGTTTGGTATTAGGAGCCACCAATTAGGGAGTACATACACCGCTTAATTTTCTGGGTCTGGGATACTTCACTTAATATAATTGTTTCTAATGACATCCATTTCCCAGCAAATTCCAGTAATTCATCATTTTTGATGAATGAGTAGTAGTCCATTGCATAGATGTACACAGTTTTCTTATCAACTCGTCAACTGTTGGACATTTGGGTTGATTCCATGTCTTTGCTATTGTAAACAGTGCTGCTATGAACATGGTCATGCTTGTGCTATCGAGGTGAACCTCTGCTGTATGGGGGGTGATAACCAAAAATGGAATCACAGGATCATATGGCATTTCAATCTTTAATTTCTTTAAGAATCTCCAGACGGCTCGCCAGAGTGGCTGTATGAGCCTGCATTCCCACCAGCAATGTAGGAGAGTTCCCCTCTCTGCACATCCTCTCCAGCATTTGTTGTTGTTTGTGTTGTGGATTTTTGCCATCCTGACCGGGGTGAGATGATATCTCAGGGAAGTTTTGATTTGCATTTCCCTGATGGCTATAGAAGTGGAGCATTTTTTAAGATATTTGTTAGACATTTTAATTTCATCCCTGGTAAAATTTCTCTTAAGTTCCAGGGCCCATGTTTTAATTGGGCCATTGGTTTCCTTGATGTTTAATTTTCTAAGTTCTTGTGCACTCTGGACAGTAGAGCTCTATCAGATATGTGGTTAGTGAAGATTTTCTCCCATTCTGTGGGTTACCTTTGAGGTCGTGTTACAATCTCTTTATCTGAACAGAAGCTCTTTAATTTCACAAGATCCCAACTGTTGAGAGTTGGTAGCAGTGAGTGTGCCATTGGATGTCTGTTTAGGAAATGTTGGCCTAGCTCAATCAGCTCGAGGGAGTTCCCTATCCTTTCAACTATGGTTTTTATAGTCTCTGACCTTATATCAAGATCCTTGATCCATTTGGAATTAAGTCTTGTACATGGTGACAAGTATGGGTCAAGCTTTAATCTTCTGCATGTGGAGATCCAGTTTTGCCAGCACCATTTGTTGAAGAGGCTGTTCTTTTTCCATTGGATTCTTTGGGCCCCTTTGTCAAAGACCAAATGGCTGTAATTTTGTGGGCTTATATCTGGGTCTTCAATCCTTATCCATTGATCTGTGTGTCTATTTTGGAGCCCGTACCAGGCTGTTTTTATAACTATGGATTTGTAATATAGACTAAGGTTCGGTATGGTAATACCTCCCGCAGTGTTTTTGTTACTCAGGATTGTCTTTGCTATTCTGGGTCTTTTGTGCCTCTATATGAATTTTGAGATTGTTTGGTCAACTTCTTTAAAGAATTGCTTTGGGATTTTAATTGATATAGCATTGAATTTGTATGTTGCCTTAGGTAGGATGGTCATTTTTACGATGTTGATTCTGCCAATCCAGGAACATGGGAGGTCTTTCCACCTTCTGGTATCTTCTACAATTTCTTTCTTTAGGATTTTAAAGTTTTCATTGTAAAGGTCTTTTACCTCCTTGGTTAGGTTTATACCAAGGTATTTCATTTTTTTAGGAGTTATAGTGAATGGGATGGTTTCTCTCAAGTCTTTTTCACTTCTTTCATTCTGGGCATGTAGGAAGGCCTCTGATTTTTGCACATTTATTTTGTATCCTGCCACCCTGCTGAACTTCTCAATTAGTTCCAGGAGCTTCCTGATGGACTTTTTTGGGATCCCTCAGGTATAAGATCATGTCATCTGCAAATAGGGATAGCTTGACTTCTTCCTTGCCGATTTGAATCCCTCTTATGTTCCTTTCTTGCCTTATGGCTTCAGCTAAGACTTCAAGTACAATATTGAGGAGAAGTGGTGAGAGTGGACAGCCTCGTCTAGTTCCTGATCGAAGTGGGAATGCTTCCAATTGTTCCCCATTGAGCATCCTTGCTGTGTGCTTGTTGTATACAGCTTTTATTATATCAATGAAGGTTCCTTCCATTCCTACTGTCTCTAGCGATTTGATCATAAAAGGCTGTTGTATCTTGTCAAAAGTTTTCCTGCATCTATTGAGAGTATCATGTGGTCTTGGACTTTGGACTGGTTTACATGATGAATTACATTTATTGATTTGTTTATGTTGAACCAACCTTGTGTGCCGGGGATGAAGCCTACTTGGTCCCCATGAATAATCTTTTTAATATGTTTTTGAATCCTATTTGCTAAGACTTTGTTAAGAATCTTTGCGTCTGTGTTCATCAGAGAGATCGGCATATAGATTTCTTTTTTAAGTGAGTCTTTATTAGGTTTTGGGATTCAAACGATATTAGCTTCATAGAAGCAATTTGGTAGTGTTCCTTCCTTTGCTATTTGATGGAACAGTTTAAGGAGTATTGGTATTATTAACTCCTTAAATGTCTGGTAGAACTCTGTGCTGAGTCCATCTGGTCCAGAACATTTTTTGATGGGAAGATTCGAGATTACTTCCTCAATTTCCTTAAATGTTATAGGACTGTTTAAATAATTCACAACTTTCTGATTCAATTTAGTTAAGTTGTGTTTACTTAAAAATTCATCCATCTCTTTTGTGTTGTCAAACTTTACAGAGTATAAGTTTTTGAAATATGATGTAGTAATTCTCTGGATTTCTTGGGTATCAGTAGTGATAACTCCATGTTCATTTCTGATTTTGTTAATTTGGGTTTTCTCTCTCCTGCTTTTGGTTAATTTAGCTAGGGGTGTATCAATCTTATTGATTTTTTCAAAGAACCAGCTTTTTGACTGGTTGATTTTTTTCTATCATTTTCTTAATCTCAATTTCAGATATTTCTCCCCTTATTTTGCTAATCTCCTCTCTTCTACTACTTTTGGGATCAGATTGCTCTAGTTTCTCTAAAGCCTTAAGCTGCATTGTTAAGTTGTTTATTTCTGATGTTTCCATTTTTTTGATGTAGGCATTAAGAGCTATGAACTTACCTCTTAGGACAGCTTTCATTGTGTCCCAGAGATTTTAATAAGTTGTATTTTCATTTTCGTTCACTCTCAGGAAATCTTGAATTTCCTGTTTAATTTCTTCCTGAATCCAGTTCTCATTCAGCATCATATTGTTAAGTTTCCAGGAGTTAGTGTATTTTCTCTTGTTTGATATGTTGTTAATGTCCAGCTTTAGGCCGTGGTGGTCTGATAGGGCACAGGTTAGAATTTCAACTTTTTTGTATACGTGTAGATTCATTTTGTGGCCCAATATGTGATCTATTTTGGAGAAAGTTCCGTGTGCTGCTGAGAAAAATGTGTATTCTTTGGTACATGGGTGAAAAGTTCGATAGAGATCTGTAAGGTCCCTTTCTTTAAGGGTTTGATTAAGTTCCAAACTGTCTCTGTTAATCTTTTGACCTGTTGATCTATCCCATATTGAGAAGGCGGTGTTGAAATTCCCAAGAATTATTGTTTGGGGGGTTGATTTCTTGCTTTAGACGCTGTATGGTTTTCTTAATGAATGTGGAGAGGCACGTATTGGGTATATATATGTTCAGTATTGTGAAGTCTTCCTGGTGAATTGTACTTGTGACTAAAATGTAGTATCCATCCGTGTCTCTTATAATTTTCTTTGGTTTGAAGTCCACTTTATCTGATAGCATAATGGCTACCCCTGCCTGTTTTCTGCTTCCATTTGCTTGTAGAATTGTTGACCAGCCTTTTATTTTTAGAGCGTGCCTATCTTTTGTGGTGAGATGGGTTTCCTGCAGGCAGCAGATTGATGGATTGTGATTTTTAATCCAAGTTTGTAATCTGTGTCTCTTGATCGGTGAATTAATTCCATTAACATTTAGTGTTATAATGGACAAACTTTTTTTATTCCAGACATTTATTATGTTTAGTATTTTTTATAAGTATATTGCTTCGCTTTTAATGGTGTTATATTTGCCTTCTGTTCTACTGGATATGCCTGTTTTTTTCTTCACGCTTGAGTATCATTTCTAGCATTTTCTGAAGGCCTGTTTTGGTGGCCATGTATCCCTTCAAGTTGTCTTTGTGCTGCAAAACTTTTCTTTCTTCCTCCATCATGGCTGATAGTTTTTCAGGGTAAATCAGCCTAGGTTGACATTTTTGCTCATTCAATACTTGAAGTATGTCTCTCCAAGCTCTTCTTGCTTTTACTGTTTTGAGTGAGAAGTCATTTGTCATTTTAATAGGTTTACCTTTAAAAGTGACTTGTTTTTTCTCTCTTGAAGCTCTCAGCACCAGTTCTTTATCTTGAATGTGGAGTGTTTTAACTATTATTTGCCGTGGCGTGCTTCTGTTTTGGTCGTATGTGTTTGGGGTGCGGAATGCCTCTTGTATATGGATGGGCCGCTCTTTTTTTTATGAGGAAAGTTTTCCTTGATGATCGTTTGAAAAATTTCCTCAGGGGTGGTATTTTGAGATTCTTCCTCTGGTATTCCATGAATACACATGTTAGGCTTCTTCAGGGTGTCCCATATCTCTTGGATATTTCTCTCAAGTATCTTTTTGCCTTTAACAACGTCTTCCATTGAGCTGGTTAGTACTCCCACTTTATCTTCAAGGTCTGAAATTCTGTTTTCTGCTTCATTAGTTCTGTTGATAAGATTCTCTGTGGAGTTCTGGTTTGAAGATAACTTGTCTTGTAGCTCAGTTTTAAACTCTGTTTGTGTCTGTTTTAACTGCTCTATGCCAGTTTTTGTTTCTTGCATTGTTTTTCTCAACTCCTCCAAATGTCTGTTGTGTTCCTCTTCAAAGCGATTGATTCGATTATGTAATTCCTTCCGGATTTCCTCTTTCATAGTATTGAACATGGTAATGATCATATTTTGAAAGTGGTTATCCTGGGTAAGGCTTTCTTGGCCTTTTTCCGTGGGTTTGTTCTGGTTGGAGTCTAGGTCGCGGGGTGAGGCCTGGCTGGACCGTGCGCGTGCGTCCCGACCGGCGGAGTGGGATGGGGTAAAGGGCAATTTTTTAATTTTTTTGCATTCTAATATAAAAATTTTGGCAAGCCATTTTTAAATACATGTATGCATATTTAAAAATAAGAACAAATAATTTTAATAACATCTAAGGCCTTAAACACTTATTTTTTATATCAATCACAATTGTTTTTCTGATGGAAGTTTTCTGTCATGAAAGATTATCTTGCTTGATTTTAATATTTAATAGGACTACAAATGAAAATGCCATTTTGTTCTTAAAGGTTTTTATATGTGTTTCCAGAGTGACAAAGTCACTATGATATGGTTTAATTGAAACTGCTCATTCTTCTGAGTTATGTCATAGAATTTTATTCCATCAAATCTAGTGACCAGGAAAATATAATTGTCTTCTAAAAGATTCATTTCTTCCTTCTCCTGATGTGTATGAGTTCCCTTTTTTGGGGGACAAATCTGCTTTCTAATTCCATGTTCCTATATATACTCCTATTAAGATGGAACAGGAATTTCAAGCCTCCTCTTTAATCAGACCCCAACAGAATCAATGTAATCTCAACCCAGAGTAGTCTGTTTTCAAGAGATTCTAAGTGTATTTAGGCCAACTCAGGTCATGTTTCCCTTTTCCTTGCAAGATTTTGGCCTAAATTACTTAAGGAGTTTCTCTGAGGATCCAGATAAATTTATTTTTCAAACAAACAAAAATAAAGGAACAGACTAGTAGCTCCATTAGCAAATCAATGCTATCTCTTCATTTACATCTGAGGAGTGGTCCTACCCTAAAGATGAGATAATGCTTAGAGACCTATAGAACTTTCCATGTCCCCTACATATGTCATCTTAAAAAGACTTGTGACACCGTGCTTTTAAGAACCCAAAAAAAAGGACTAATTTAGATTGTTCTGTACAAAGAATCAAACATTTCACATAATTTGGGACAGGTTTTAAAAATGTGATCTTGGAGATTTACAAAAGCCAGAGGAGAAAGGTCTCCAATATGTAAATTACTTATTTATGGTAAATTACTTATCAATGTAAAAACTCTAGACTATCCCAGCATCAGACTGCTCTTACTTCCTTCGCTCCCAACTCAGCAGGAATCAGCCAGAGTGGTCATCGGCCTTTATCCCGAGAGCAGTCTGAGGCCTCAAATACCTTTATAGGGGAATAAGGCAGGATTAGAGTAACCATGCTGGAATGGGTCTGGTCTCTCCAGGTCTTTGAAGGTCTTTGGAATCCCAAAAGGTCATCCCCCACTGCTGGAATAATCCTGAGGGAACACTCTTGTTGAGGAACTGATTCTCAGATATTAGCTAGCCAACTTCTCTTTGAAGGGATTATGGAAATGAACTCTATATCAAGCAAAGGGCCTGATCTTTAGCTCCATCTGGACCCAAGATTAACTGGGTTGATCCCCAAGTTGAGCCAACCCTTTGCTTTGGAAAAGCCTTATCACCCTTGGCACACCTAAATAGATATCTTTGCTTAATTAACTCTTTAACCAAGTATAATGTCATCATGACCTTACAGCAACAAGTAGATCTATTAGCAAAGGAGACCACAACTGCTCAGAGACTCATTCTTGCCTCATGTGACCCTTGATATGCCTCTATTTTCTTGACATTTTATGGGGTCTCATTTCCAGGGCTTGTGAATTACTTTCTCAGTACATCAAGGGGCCTTGGCCTCAGGCCTTCCATAATTATTCATTGACTTTGGCCCAATAGATAGAACATATTAACATGACACATGTGGCTCCCCTGCTTATAGATACTGGGTTTGTAACCAGAATCTGGAAGAACTATAAAAGGCTGTTTGATCCCTCTTGGATTGTAATTTATTCTATCACAGAAGGAACAGTTCTCATATTAATTCTATTGCTTGTTTCCTTCAGCACATTTTGCAGCAGCATTCCATCAACAAGACCATGCTGTAGGTGCCTATGGTCCTTGAACATCCAAACAATGGCCCACCTAAAGTCGTGGTTTGAGCTTGGATTGCAGAGATTCATGAGACCTTGGTCTAATCTACTATCCACATATCCTGACATGCCTTCCAGAGGTGAGGTCTTTTTGAGGGCCTGTGAGACAGGACAACCTAAGGCAGGCATGGTCCGTAATGCTGGATGCCCTCTAAGGCGGGGTTAACAATGTCAGAGCAAAGAACTCTGGTTCCCGCTGGCTGTCAAATAAATAAGAAGAATATGCAGGAGGAATGGACCAGGCAGGCCTGTATTGTCTGTATCGGCCATATGCGTGAATGCAACTTCTCCAAGCTAGAACCTGCTGCTTTGCATGGTGCTGACATCAAACTGCCTGACTGAGAAGACCAACACGGACAGGACAACACAGCAAAAACGCTTATGGTGGGACTTATAGGATGTTGGGCTGGATATATAAGCAGCCCGATATTTACAATAAATGAGCCTGCAAGCCTAAGACCCTGTTTTTCCACTCATCTGATTTCAGGAGTTTGTGATGTTGACTTTGTGCCTGCTCACCCTCACCCCCAAGGACCTTTATGGGTTCCCAAAACTACTACATTCATCCTCATAATCAGTTTGGTTTCCCACAGTTCAGTATCCCACTTTTCAGGACCCCACTCTTTGTCAATCAGCGCTTTTACATTAACTTCTGACATCTTTCGAGGCTTGGATTTTAATTTACATTGTAACTCAGCCAATCTCATAATCAGAGTTTGGGTTTGATTTTCTGCAATTTGAGCCCTATTGCTACTTAGAAACTTCTACGTTGTTTATGCACATTTGGAGCTGGACAATTTCACCAGTAAAGTCTATTTTTTCCAGAGTTGCTTCTAGGTCACACATAGAGGCCTCCAGATTATTTCCACATTTTCTGAGTTGGATATTTTTGTGTCTGAGGTTTTCCTTCTCATTTTGTATTTTATCAAGAGATGCCAGTAGCAACCAACCAGCATTACTATTTTCCTTATTTTTATTTATAATATCAAAAGCTTTATATATTGAATCAGCAAGCTCCTTATTCCTCATAGGAGGTGAATCTGGACTGTTCAACACACCTACCTTCACTAATTCTTGGAACAGTTCACTCCAAACATTAACTTCTCCTTACTGCCAGGGCGGTCTTTAGCAGCTGGAGGCTACTGGTAGCTGTGGTGCAATAGTCAGGCTAGGTAGGATGTCAGTGATGAGGGTGTGATGTTGCATTGAGCTCACAGACTCATAGTGAAATCATAATGTCTTTGTGATGTCACAGCCTCACTGTGACATAAAAGGATAATTTCTAAATTCATGGACATCCTGCCTACTGAGGTGAGCGTGTGATGTCATCATGTGGCTGAGGTGTCACCATTAGCCTGTGATAAAACAGGGAGTTGATATTATTGTGAGATTGTGATATCACAGTGAGGCTGTGATATCAGTTGTGATAGACTATGACATCCCAGTTTGGCTGAGATTTCAGTGGTTAGGCTGTGATGTCAGAAGTGAAGCTTATGTCAGTGATGAGGCTGAGATATTCCAGTGAGGCTGGGATGTTACTGGTGAGGCTGTGATGCCACTGAATGTCTGTGGTGTCACTGTTGAGGTTGTCATGTGACCGTGAGCCTGAGATTTCAGTGATGAGTCTGTGGTGTCATACTGAGGGTAGGCAGGATGTCCATGGTGTCACTTATGCCATGAATTTAGAGATTATCCTGCTATGTCAAAGTGAGGCTGTGACATCACAGAGACATTATGATTTCACTATAAGTCTGTGAAATCACAGAGATTGTGATGTTGCAGTGAGGTTGTGAGGTCACTGTGGAAGATGTGATGACAGTGGCAAGACTGTTTTCACCATGAGGCTATTGATGAGTGAGACTATGAAGTAACAGATTAGACTGTGAGGTCACTGTGAGGCTGTGAGGTCACTGTGAGGCTGTGATATCTGTGGGAAGATTGATGTCACAATGCAGCAATGATGTACTATGTGAGACTGCGGTGTCACTGTTTATCATGTCAAAGACTGTGATATCACTGCTGAGACTATCACATCATTGTGAACCTGTGCTATCTGTGGTGAGGGTGTGGTATCATTACATGGCTAGGTAGGATATCAGTGGTGAGGCTGTGATTTCACAGTGTTTCTACAATGTTGACATGAGGCCATGATATCAAAATGAGGCTGTGATGTCACTGTCAGACTGTGATGTCAGTAATAACTGTGCTTTCACACGGAGACTATGTCATTTGTGAGGCTGTATTGTCTGTGAGTTTATTGTGTTAAAATTAGGCTGTTATGTCACAGTGTGGCTGTAATGTCAGAGGTGAAACTTTATGTCACAGTGATGCTTTCATGACATGATATGGCTGTGATATCACAATGAGGCTGTGATATCACAGTGCAGCTATGAGGTCAATGGTTAGCTTGTGATTTCAGACTTATGTGAGAGATGAGGCTGAGATGCTGCATCAATGATGTGATATAATTGGTAAGTCTGTGATGCCATAGTAAAGTTATGATGTCACCATGAGCCTGTGATTTCAGTGGGAAAGTATTATATCACTGGGTAAGTTGTGATATCAAAGTGAGGTTGTGATGTCAATAGCGACACTGTGGTGTCACTGGGAGACTGTGATGTTTCAGTGAGCCTGTAAGGTCGCCAGTGAGACTGTGGTGACATATCGAGGTTAGGTAGAATGTCAGTGATGAGAATGTGATATCGCATTGAGGATCTGATTCCAGAGTTGAGCCTGTGGTGTCATAGTGAAGCTGTGACGAAACAGTTAGGTTATATCATCAGAGTCGATGCTGTGATGTCACAGTTGGGCGATGACTTCAGAGGTGATTCTGTGATGTCGCAGTGAGGCTGTCATGTCAGTGAGGCTATAACCTCACAGGTGAGGCGTGATGTCACAGGAAGATGTGTTGTCATCAGTGATGCTGTGGTATCACAGTGAAGCTGAGATGTCAGTGGAGTGAGACTATGAAATCACAATGAGGATATGATTTCAGTGGTTAGACTGTGATATCAGAATGAGGCTGATGTGAGCAGTGAAGGCATGATGTCACAATGAAGCTACCATGTCACAGGTGAGGCTATGATACCACTGTAAGGCTTTGATGTCACCGTGTGGCTGTGATGACACCATGAGCCCATGATGTCACAGGGTATGGTCACAGTGGAGGCTGTGAGGTCACTGTGAGACTCTGATGTCAGTGGCAAAGCTGCTATCACAGTGAGTCTACGATATCACTGGTGATGCTGTGTTATCACATTGAGTCTGTGATGTCACAGTGAGGGTTTTGTCAGCAGTCTGTATATGATGTCATATGGGGCTATGTGATGTCATATCAGTGTCAAGGCTGATGTCACAGCGAGGCTGTGATGGCACTGTCAGGTTGAAATGTCATAGTGAGGCTGTGAGGATACAGTGTGGATATGATGTTACAGTGAGGTTTTGATGATACAGTGGTGTTGTAATGTCATTGGAGATGTTTGGATGGCACAGTGAGGCTGTGATATTAGTGGTAAGGTTGATGTCACAGTGAGTTTGTGATGTCATTGGTGAAGGTATGATGTCACAATAATGCTGGAATGTCAGTGGTGAGGAAGATGTCATCATGAGTCTATGATGTCACTCGTGAGCCTATGATGTCAGTGGTGAACATATTACGTGACAGTGACACTGGTGAGGCTGTGATGTCAGCGGTTATGCTGTGGTGATGTCACAATGAGACTGTGATATTACTGGTGAATGAGTGATGTTGCAATAAGGCTGGAATGTCAGTGGTGAGAAAAATGTCATAGTGAGTGTATGATGTCATTGTTGAGGCTATGATGTCAGTGGTGATGCTGTGATGTCACATTGAGGATGTGATGTCAGTGTCAGGTTGGAATGTCTCAGTGAAGCTCTGAGGACAAGTGTGGCTATGGTCAGTGTGAGGCCTTGAGGACAGAGTGATGTTGTGATGTCACTGGAGAGGTTTGAATGGCACAGTGTGGTTGTGATGTTAGTGATTGGCTGATGTCACAATGAGGCAGTGATGCCACTGATGAAGTTTTGATGCCACAAAAAGGCTGGAATGTCAGTGGTGATAAAGATGTTCTAGTGATTCTTTGATGACACTGGTGAGGCTCGATGTCAGTGTTGAACCTATTACTTGACAGTGACACTGGTGAGGCTGTGATATTAAAGACTGTGTTGTTACTGGTGTGGCAGTGATGTCAGAGTTCTGACTAACGTCAGTGTCAATGCTGAATTCACAGATGAGACTGTGCTAGTACTGGTGAGGCTATGATGTCACTGTTAGGCTATGAAGTCACTGTAAAGATTATATGTCACTGTGGGTTGTCATGTCAACATGAGGTGATATCACTGTAGAAGCTGTGATGTCACAGGGAGGCTGTGATGTCAGTGGCTAGACTAATGCCACAAGAAGTCTATTATGTAACAGGTGAGCCAGTGGTGTCAGTGGGCATGTTGTGACATCACAGACTCATGTTGTGACATCACAGACTCATCACCATGAGTCTGTGATGTCACAGTGAGGCTCTGAAGTCGGGGCTGATTCTCTGTGATGTCAGTGAGCCTGAGACATCAGGAGTGATGCTTTAATTTCACAGTGATGTTAGGATGTCAGTGGTGAGGCTGTGCAGTCACACTGAGGCTGTGATGTCAGAAGAGAGGTTGTGATGTAACTGTGAGGCGATGATGTTACCATGAGGTTGTGATATCACAGTGAGGCTGTGATATCAGTGGTGACAGACTATCATATCACATTTTGGCTGTGATTTCAGTGGTTAAACTGTGATTTCAGAAGTGAGGCCTATGTCAGTGATGAGACTGAGATGTCACAGTTGGGCTGGGATGTTACTGGTGAGGCTGTGATGTCACTATTGAAGCTGTCATGTATCTGTGAGCCTGAAATATTGGTAATAAGACTGTGGTCATAGCGAGCCTAGGCAGGATATCCGTGGTGTCAGTGTTGCTATGAATTCAGAAATTAGCCAATTATGTCACAGTGAGGCTATGATATCAAAGGTGAGGCTGTGATATCACAGTGAGGGTGCGATGTCAGAAATGAAGAAATCCCACAGTGAGACTGTGATATCAATATGAAGCTGTGATGTCACTATGAGGCTGTGAGTTTACAGAGAATTTGTGATGTCACGGTGAGACTGCAAGGTCACTGTGGAAGATGTGATGTCAGTGCCAAGGCTAATTTCATCATGAGGCTATGATGTAACAGATGAGTCTATGATGTAACAGGTTAGACTGTGAGGACACAGTGATGTTGTGAGGTCACTGTGAGGCTGTGATATCTGTAGGAAGATTGATGTCACAATGAGGCAGTGATGTAACATGTGAGGTTGTGATGTCACTGTTTCTACTGTCAAAGGCTTTGATGTCACTTCTGAGGCTGTCACGTCACTGTGAGCCTGTGCTATTTGTGGTGAGGATGTGGTGTCCTAGTAAGGCTAAGTAGTATACCAGCGGTGAGGCTGATGTCACAGTGTGACTGTGATATCACCATGAGGCTGTGATGTCACAGTGCAGCTATGAGGTCAGTGGTTAGGCTGTGATTTCAGAAATAAAACTGATGTGGGATATGAGGCTGACATGTTGCATTTATGATGTGATATAACTGGTGAGGTTGTGATGCCACAGTGAGGCTCTTTTGGCACAGTGTGTCTGTAATTTCACAGTAAGATTGTGATGTCACAGTGAGGTTTTGATGTCAGTAGTGTCTGCTTTCACAGGGAGACTTTGTCATTGGTGAGGTTGTATTGTCACTGGTGAGGCTGTAATGTCACAATGAGTTTATTGTGTGAAACTGAGGCTTCAGTATCACAGTGAGACTATAGGTGAAACTTTATGTCACAGTGATGCTTTGAGGGCATGATATGCTGTGATGTCAACATTAAGCTATGATGTTATTATGAGGTTCTGATGTCACTGAGGAAGTTTTAATATCACAATGATGTGATGTCAACAGCGACACTGTGGTGTCACAGGGAGACTATCATGCTTCAGTGAAACTGTGTGGTCAGTGGTGAGGCTGTGGTGCCATAGTGAGGCTAGGTTGGATGTCAGTGATGATAGTGCCATGTTACACTGAGGTTATGATTTCAGAGGTCAGCCTGTGATGTCATAGTGAGGTTGAGATGAAACAGTAAGGCTATGTATTAGTTAAGGTTCTCTAAAGTCATAGAATTCACAGAATGAATATATATGTATATGTATATACGTAGGAAATTTGTTGATTTGGCTTACAGATATGGACATTGTAGTCCAGGGAAGACTGCCAGTAGCCAAGGTAGTCCAACGATGGCTGTCAGTAACCAAGGTAGTTCCAATACTGGCTGCCAATAGCAAGCTGCTCAGTTCCGTAGTCAAGTAGGTGATGGCAGAAGGTTGGAGAACTCCTAGAGTCTCAGTCTAAATGAAAGTTAGAAGGTCAAAGAAACTGGGCAGCCAGAAGGAAGAACAATTCCTAGCACAGCTGCAAGAAGGCATCTGTTCTCTTTGGTGGCTCCTTTCTATATGATGCAGTACTAGGAGGATCCTATGAGAGCTTTGGAGGTCCTATTAGGATCTAGGGGGATATAATACTATAAAGTTGTGTCAGATGAACCTTTCCAGCGGTAATCTCAGCCCATCTTAATTAATACTGGATGTATCAAGTTGACACCCAGGCTTAACTATCATAAGTCCACCTCTTGTCAAATTGACACCAAATCACATTTCCTTAGTCCATTAAAAAAATCTCCAAATAAAAACTGTAAGATTCATAATTCCTCCTAACATAATATAGCTATCCACGTACAACTGCACATGCATTATTTTAATTACAATGCCCTTTGAGAAATGCATAGTCTTTAGTGTCCCATAACACAATATCATAATGTAGATTACAACATTTCATACATAACTACAGATTAACATTACATTGCATAACATAAATATCTTCTTAGAGGATGTGCATATGCACAAGTCTATTCTTGACAGTCTAGGCCAGGATCACTCATGACAATTATAATCCTCATTTCTATAACTGGTTATGTGGTCGTAGGTGATATTTATAACTACCTTCTACTACCCATTCTGTATTTCCTCCACCTTCAGCAAGCACTTCCACAGGTCTTGGCTCTTTACTTGGAGGGGTTACCACACCTTCTTTCCTGGAGGATCTGGACCATTTACTGTCTTTCCTCTGTTGGGTTGCTATAAATTCCAATTGATCTTAATCACAGGACATGGTAATACCAAGAGACTCCCTAGTGGGTCTCCTATATTCCAGACATATTCTTTCTTCCCACCATTGTGGAGAACCAGTCCAATTTCCCCTTGGTTGTCTGGGTCAATCGCACTTTCTAACACTGTTATTCCTTTTTAGCCTGTTGGCTCAAGGGCACCAAAGTCCAAAATAAACAGGAGGAAGCCTTAGCTTCTAGTTCAAAGGAATAGTTGCTGTATCTCATGGCAGAAGAATTCCCTGCTCTAGATCCAAAACTTATAAGCCAATAGAATACATGCTTGAGGGAATAGGAAGCAAAAATTTTAATAGGCCACTAGGGATGATAGTAAGGGGAGCTATTCCTGTTTACAACCCTTGATTCTTGGGCCCATGAATCCTGGCTGTAGGAGACACAGTACCAAGTATTGGACGCTAGTTTATGTCATATACTTCCTTTTGGAGAATTCTGCCCCATCCCTCCAGACTATTATCACTAATTGATGCTGTAACTGTGCCTTTAAAAGGCCATTCCACCATTCTATCAAGCCAGCTTCTTCAGGATAGTGGGGGAACATGTTAAGACCAATGAATTCCATGATCATGAGCCCACTGCTGTACTTCTTTACCTGTGAAATGAGTTTCCTCATCAAAAGCAATGCTGTGTGGAATTCCATGATGGTGGAAAAGGCATTCTGTATGTCCAAGTGTTGCCAAATCCCCTGGCGGGCCAGCCAGGGGGAAGAGGGGAAATGGTGGGGCCTCGTGGGTGCAAGGCGAATGGGCGAGCCAGTGACAGGGTCACCACCCACATCGTGGGAGTCAGGCGAGAAGCAGCACGCACACTACAAGTTGGCTGCAGACTCAACTTTACTCAGGAAGTGTCTGGGCTTACATAGGGTGGGAGTCCAATCAGGTGTGGCTACTCAGGGGAGGGGGGAGCAGCCACCAATCATTCAGCTGTTTACTGGGTGTCCAGGTTAGATGGCCACTTCCCATTGGTTATTCATCCCCCACCAATCATTCAGCTGTTTACTAGGTGTCCAGGTTAGATGGCCACTTCCCATTGGTTATTCATCCCTCCTTCCCATTGGTTGTTCATCTGCCCACCATTTGTTTGTCCATCCCACTGCCTGTATGGTTTCTTCTCAGGCTTATCTGTAGCCAGACCTCCTGGATTCGGGAGCTAGGGCTTAGGCCTCTCTAAATTGATAGTGCCACAATTTCACCCTTTTATTTATAAATTTTTTTCAGTGGGGACCATGATAGCTGGGGCGACCTCGAGCTGCTTCAGCTTTGTGGAATATAGGCTACTGTGCCTGTCTTAGGTTAGTCACCACCCTCGTGTGGAACCTTATCTGTCATTGACTACCAGTCATGAGACCATCGCAGGGAAGGAATCATGGTCCCAAAGGGGACTCAAGCAGTGGCAGAGAAAAGGAGGTTTTGTCAGAACAGGAGCAGGTAGAGGGGCTGTAGACAGGGCAGGTGGAGAGGCTATAGGCAGGGCAGGAGGAGAAATGATCTAGAAGAGCTGGGGAGACATAAGTCAGAATCTAACAATTGTAAGTTAGTAAGTCATAGCTTCAATAGAGGACAGCCAGGCTTACAACGGGCCTTTGGTGATCTTAGGACTATCTGAGGCCTGAATGGATGATCTGAGGACTAGAAAGCAAGCTTTGTTATTTCAGGAATATAAGAAAAAACCTTTAAGAAATCGTGTATGAAAGAAAACTTACAAAAACTTAAGTAGTTAAAGCCTTAGATGTTACCAAAATTATTTGTTCTTATCTTTAAGTATGCATACATGTATTTAAAAATAGCATGCTAAAAATTTTATATTAGCGCACAATAGAAATTAAAAAATAGAAGTGGCCACAGACACAAGACACTCAACATGTAAACACAGAACATATAAACATATAAGCACATGAACAACATTTTACCGGCAACTGTACAATTTACCAGCAACTATCTTAAAATTACCCTTGAAAACTTTATCAAAGGTGGATTAGCATTTAGGAAAACCTTATTTAAAATAAGACCTCATATTAGTTAAATCCGGCAGATTAGCTTAATTATGAAAAACATCTAGCAAGGAAAAGCATCCTCATCCATAGTCCATTCCTACATTTTCTCTGTGGGGATGCAAGGTGCTAAAAGCATAACATCATTCTAAAATTCCTCTAGGCCAATAGTCTTAACCTTGAGTCCTCTAGTCTCTAGGAGAGATTTCAAGACATGTATTTGGAGACCAGCATTGTCTGGCAAATGCAGCCAGAAAAGAGGGGGAATCAAGAGCTATAGGAAGAAGAGGAGGGAAGGGGATGTCAGCAGGGGGTTGAATGCCCCCCACATGGACCTGAGACCCCTCTTCAGAGTCCTCAACTAGGAAGGGAAGGGATCCAGATCTCGAGGAAAAACAAAGAAATAATTTTGGGTTCTCTCCACAAGTTACATTGTAGAACTAATCACTTCCTCAGTGGAGGATCCTACGATGCCTAGGAGGATGGGAACAAATAGGACCAGAAGCATATGGCCTTCCTGGACTTCCCCTTTATGGGTCAGGGAAAGCACTTCTATCTGGAACTGTGGCTCCCAGACATTTTCTGGGGAAATCCAAGGTGCTAAGATTAAAGCTTCCTCCCAAAAAACCTTCTAACTCCTTCAGCTTCTCCTACGTAAGTCTAGTAAACCCTTAAAGGAAGTCATCTGGGGGGCCTTCTGATGGGATGGTAAATTACCCATTTTGGAGAGGAAAGGTTCCCTAATGGAGCAGAAATGACTAGGAGGCTAGAAGACACAGCAAAAGTGTAGAAAATAAAAAGCAACGACTAGATCAAGGTCAAAGTGAAAACAACTCCTAAAGGGGTAACCAATGTTTAAGGAGAGACCTATTGCAGGACATATGCAGAGGTGTTTTGGATCTAAGCGTCCTGTGCTTAGTGAGGGACTTCAGGGGTTCGTTACTCCCCTAGGCCCTATGCCCCCGGTCAGGCTGATTCAATATAATCAAACCTGGGCTTCGAGTTCTGAGGGCACCAATTTCTCATATGAACACTCTGGGAAAAGCCTTAATTTAGAGGGGCTCTTTGATCATGGGGAAATCAAATGAGCAATTGGGGCTCCTTGATTATCAACAAATCAAGTTAGCGATTGGATTCCTAGCCTTGATCCTTGATCATCACTAAATCTAGTGAGCAAGTGTCCATGTTCCCAAAGACAAACAGGGAAAGGGAAAGAGGAGAGGGCCACCTGCTCACCTTCAGGCACCGTAAGTACAGGAACACAAAACTAAGGGGACCCCTCGCCGAACCTTACCAGAATGGATGTTTCGTCTACACCGAAGGCAGCACTGCCCCACATTGGTGCACCAGATGTTGCTGAATCCCTCACTGGAAGAAGGGAAATAGTGGGGCCTTGTGGGTGTGAGGCAAATGGGCAAACCAGCGACGGGGTCACCACCCAGACCCCAGGAGTCAGGCGAGAAGCAACACACAGACGATGAGTTGGCCGCAGACACCACTTTACTCAGGAAGTGTTTGGGCTTAGATAGGGTCGGGGTTCAATCAGGTGTAGCACCCCTCTACTTAGGGAAGGGGGGGAGCAGCCACCAATCATTCAGCTGTTTACTGGGTGTCCAGGTTAGATGGCTGCTTCCCATTAGTTGTTCATCCCTCCTTCACATTGGTTGTTCATCTGCCCGCCATTTGGTTGTCCATCCCACTGCCTGTATGGTTTCTTCTCAGGCTTATCTGTAGCTAGACCTCTTGGATTCAGGAGCCTGGGCTAGGGCCTACCTGAATTGATAGTGCCACATCCAAGGATGGTAGTCTTGGCAGAAGCATTACGTGCAGGAAAGACAAATCCATATCCAAAATAAGTTCTATACTGGTAAGAACAAAGCACTGCCCCTTCCATCTTGGAAGTGGTCCAAGGTAGTCAACCTGCCACCACATTGCTGGTTGGTCACCCAGAGGAATCACTCCATATTAGGAACTCAACGATGAGTCTCTGCTATTGGCAGATTTGGCATTCAGCAGCAGCTTTGGCCAGGTAAGCCTTGGTTAGTGGAAGTCCATGTTGTTGAGTCCATGCATAACCTCCATCTCTGCTACCATGTCTACTTTCTTCATGGGCCCATTGGGCAATGACAGGAATGGCTGGGGAAAAAGGATGACTATCCACAGAATGGGTCATCTTATCCATTTGATTATTGAATGTTTCTTCTGCCAATGTCCACTTTTGATGAGCATTTACATGATACAAATATCTTTGTGTCCTTTGCCCATTAGGAGAGATCTATCCACAAGCTTCTTCTCCAGATATCTTTCTTGACAATTTTCCAATTATGTTCCTTCCAAGTCCCTGACCATCCTGCCAAACCATTGGATATAGCCCATGAATCAGTATACAGTCACACATCTAGCCATTTTTTCTCCCAGGCAAACTGTACAGCCATGTGCACTTCCCAAAGTTCTGCCCACTGTGAAGATTTCCATTCTCCAGTGTCCTTCAGTGTTGTTGCAGAAAGGTGTGTAGCACTGCAGCTGTCCACTTCTGGGTGGCACCTGAATATCGAGTAGAACCATCTGTGAACCAGGCACTAATATTCTCTTCTTCAGTCAGCCGATCATAGGGCACATCCCAGGAGGCCATAGGTGCATGCTTGGGAACAGGCATTGCAAAAGGCTAAGGAACCATAGGAATTGGGGAAAGTTCTTCATGCAGCTTACTTGTGCTTTCAGGACCTGCTTGGGCCCTGTCTTGAATGCACCATTTCCATTTGATAATAGATTGCTGCTGTGCTCAACCAACTTTATAGCTTACTGGGTCAGATAACACCCAACTAATGATGGATAACTCAGGTTGCATGGTAACTTGGTGAACCATTGTCAGACATTCAGCTTCCATAAAGGCCCAATAATAGGCCAAGAGTTGTTTCCCAAAAAGAAAGAAATTGTCTGCAGATGATGGCAGGTTCTTGCTCCAAAATCCTAAGGGTCTCCATTGTGATTCACCTGTGGGAGCCTGCCAGAGACTACAAACAGTATCTCTATCTGCAATGACACTTCCAATACCATTGTGTCTATTGGATCATATGGCCCAATTGTCGAGACAGCCTGTACAGCAGCTTGAACTTGCTGAAGAGCCTTCTCTTATTCTGGGCCCCACTCAAACCTTGCAGTTTTCCAAATTACTTGGTATATGAGCCTAAGTAACATGCCCAAGTTAGGAATGTGCTGCTTCCAAAATCCAAAAAAGCCCACTAAAGTTGTATTTCTTTCTTTGTGGTTGGAGGGGCATGTGCAACAACTTATCCTTTACCTTAGAAGGCACAGCCATGCTCTACACCACTGAACTCTTAAAAGTTTTACTGAAGTAGAAGTCCTTGGATTTTGGTTGGATTTATTTCCCATCCTCTGTTGTGCATATGCCTTACCAACAAATCTAAATGCTTGCTACTTCCTGCTCACTTGGTCCAATCAGCATAATATTATCTATATAATGGGCCAGTGTAATACCTTGTAGAAGAGACAAGCGATCAAGATCTCAGCGAATCAAATTATGGCATAGGACAGGAGAATTAATATACCCTTGAGGTAACACTCTAAATGCATACTGCTGGCCTTGCCAACTGAAAGCAAATTGCTTCTGATGGTCATTATGAATAGGTATGGAGAAAAAGGCATTTGCAGGATCAATGGCTGCATACCAAGTACCAGGAGATGTGTTGATCTACTCAAGCAATGAAACCACATCTAGTACAGCAGCTGCAATTGGAGTCACAACTTGATTAAATTTGTAATATTTGACTGTCATTCTCCATGATCTGTCTTCTGCACAGGCTAAATGACAGTTAAAAGGAGAGATGGTAAGAACCATCACCCCTGCATCCTTAAGTCCTTTATGGTGCACTAATTTCTGTAATTCCTCCAGAGATACAATACTGTTTCTGATTCACTATTTTCCTTGGTAGAGGCAAGGCTTCCATTTGACCTTATGTCCCACTGTGGAAGGACAGGAGAAAGACTAATATTAAAGCTTTTTGCTATGTTGCCAAGGTCCTTCCTTAAAGTGACCTCGCTTCCCCTTCATTCAAGTGGTTCTGGATCTATAAACTGGCTCATGTCTGGAAATTGGTTGACAGGCTGTGATTCTCTGCTGCTATGATGATTCAAGGCAGCTTTTCCTTCATTTATTTTAGAATTTCTATTCTTGTACAGGTCAAATAAGAACTTTGTAAGCTTCTTATCTATTTTACTTTTGGGGACACCATGTTGATTAGCCAATGTCAAAGGTCTAAGCGAGTGAGGCCTTCATAAGTACTGTTCTGTCTGTGCTGTATATTATGGTTAGTATACTTACTTTGCTATTGGTGATTCAATGCTGGCACTTGGCCCTTACTACTCCTAGATCCACCTAGGCCCATTGAATTTAAGTCTTCCAACTAGGTGGCTGCATCTCCTTATTATTATTTCTGGCATAAGGAAAAGAGAAATTGTAGGGGCCTTCATATTTGTTAGTGCCCCTCTCACCAATTTATTAAGTACATTTCTAGTAAAAGGCATGTTATCTGGATTCTGCCATTGAGAACTGGATTTTAAAGAATGAATCCAGTCAAACATTACAATTTCCCTGAACCTCTTAATCCCATCATCAACATTAAACCAAGGAACATCCTGAATCTTGTTCCTTTTCAGCAGGCCAAACTTTAGTAAATACTTCAGCTACCCACTCAAATCAACTCCCGGTACCATTTTTTACTCTGTAAGTAGCAATGTTAAACCTAGTGTCTCTACTCAATGGGCCCATTTCTGTGAACTCACTTTTATCCAGTTTTATGCTCTTTCCACCAGTATCCCATAGCCTTACAATCCATTCCCAGGGGTATTCCCCAGACTGCTGCTTGAATGTGTTAGAAAAGTCATGCAGTTCTCTAGGGGTATAGCGCACCTCCTCATGGACAACACTTTCTATTCCACCTTTAGGAAACTCTTTAGCTTTGAGCATTGTTATATGCCTGGAAGCAATAACAGGTGAGCGTGCTGTAACTTCATTATTTTCTTGTGGCAAAAGTGAAACAACACTTCTATAGAGGTCGGGTGTGGGGATTCATTTTCTGCTGAGGGAGGGGGCACTATCTCCTCAGGTGAAACAAACCTATTAGAATTTGAGGGTTCAAGGTCTTCATCATCAGTTTTGTCCTCCCACACATCAGCATCCCACTTTTCAGGATCCCATTCTTTTCCAATCAGTGCTTTTATTTTAGTGGCCAACACCTTTCAAAGCTGGGATTTTAATTTACCTTGTACCTCAGCCACTTTAATAATCAGAGTTTGGATTTGATTTTCAGTGATTTGAGCCCTACTGCTACTGGAGAGAAGATTCTCTTCTAGGGCACACTTAGAAACTTATAAGTTGTTTATGCGCTTTCTGAGTTGGATATTTTCCTCTCTAAGATCTTCCTTTTCCATTTGCAATTTAATGAGAGATGCTAGAAACAACCAGGCAGCATCGTTTTCCTTACTCTTACTCATTTTTTCTAAAGTTTCTTATATGGAATCACTAAGCTGCTCAATCATTGTAAGAGGCCATCAATACTTTCCAATACACCTACTTTTATCAGTTCTAGAAAGAGTTCACTCCAAAAAGTTGCCATGTTCTCCTTACCACAAGGGGAGTCTTTAGTTCCTGGAGGTTCCACTGGGTCAAAAAGGAGCTGCAAATATCACAAAGCTTGCCAGCAAAATTTATTCTTATAATTCTGTTTCTCTAGAACAACTTCTGGTACCAATTTCTGTATTATTTAGTGTTCTCTAGTGTCACAGAATGTATATATCTGGCCAAGGTAGTCCAGTGAAGGCTACCAATAGCCAAGGTAGTCCAACAATGCCTGCTAGTAGCCAAAGTAGTTTCAACACTGACTTGCCAATAGCTAGTTGTTCAGTTTGGTAGTCAAGTCGGTGATGGCTGAAGATGGGAGAACTCCTAGAGTCTTAGTCTAGTCCAAGGCCAGAATGTCGAAGAAACTGGGTGGCCAAAAAGAAGAACAATTCCTTGCACAGCTGCAAGAAGGCATCTGTTCTCTTTGGTGGCTCCTTTTTATATGATGCAGAACTGGGAGGGCCCAATGAGAGCTTTGGAAGTCCTGAGAGGATCTAGAGTGGGTACAATCCTATAAAGTGGTTTCAGATTATCCTTTCCAATGGTGGTCTCAGGCCATCTTAGTTAATACCAGATATGTCAAGTTGACACCCAGGATTAACTATCACAGGCTGTAGGGTCAAAATCGATGCTGTGATGTCACAGTTGGGCAATGATTTCAGAGGTGAGCCTGTGATGTCATAGTGAGCCTGTCATGTAACTGTGAGGCTATAACCTCAGAGGTGAGGATGTGATGTCACAGTGAGAATGTGTTGTCACCAGTGATGCCATGATAGCACAGTCGTTCTGAGATGTCAATAGAGCGTGATTCTCACATCATAGTGTGCTATGTTTGTGAGGCTGTGGTGTCATGGTAATGCTAATTATCATACCAGTGGTGAAGCTGTGATATCACACTATGGCTGTGATGTCACCATAAGACTGTGATGTCACACTGCAGCTGTGAGGTCAGTGGTTTGGTGCCATGTCCTTATCCAACCAATATGGAAGACAAGGTCCCATTTTGGAAATGATGGATTCAAAGAAACATCTTTTGGAAAATGGACATGGCATTATTTAAAATAAATAAGTAAAATACTGGAATTGTCAGATCTTGTTGTTTCTGCCCAGTTCAGGCCTAAAGACTGCTCCATGGGGAATATACCAGTAATACCCATGTGCAGGTGCTAGGAATTCCTTTCTAGATAATTTAAGTTTTGCCTCTGGCAGGATGAATTCTTTTAGGAGTTGGTCGTACCTCCTACCTGTTCTTAAGTTTTTTGGGACTAAGTTCCCACTCCCTGATTTAGAGGAAAAGCCTGCTTTTAACTTTAAATCAAATATCAACTAGAGATTGTATGTCTAGTCACACACAGTAAGTATACTTCTTAGCCAGAATATATACACTGATTTTAAAGAAATTAGAGAGCAATTTCAACAGTATTAAAATATAGGTGGGTAAATTCTCCACCTATGAACTAATTCAGAAATTCTTGAAGTATAAGACTATGCCATTTTTATAGTAGAACTTTAAAAGGATGTTTGATCCCTCCTGGATTGTAATTTATGTTATCATAGGAGGACTTGTTCTTTTAATAATTATGTTGCTCAAGTGTTCCCTTCACTACATCTCTCAGCAGTGCTCCATCAACAAGACCACACTACAGGTGCTTATGGCCCTTGAAAATCCAAGCCATGACACCCCTAGAGATGCAGTTCAAATTTGGATTTCATAGATTCATGAGGCGTTGGTCTAATCTACTACCCACATATCCTGGCATGTGTTTCCAAGGTGAGGTCCTTTGAGGACCAGTAGTCAATGCCAGATAAGATCCTGTGAGACAGAATGACCTACGACCTGCTGGTCCCCCTCTGATGTGGGGTCAACAAGGTCCCAGCAAAGAACTCTGGCTCCTGCTGCCTGTCAAAATGGATGGATGTGTTGGAAGAATGGACCAGGCAGGCCTGTATTGTCTGAATGGGCCACATGCAACTTCCCCAAGCTAGAACCTGCTGCCATGCCTGGTGCTGATGGCAATCCGCCTGACTGAGAGGATCAATCTAGACAGGACAACAGCAAAAGCTCATGCTGGGATTTATAGGATGATGGGCACACATATAGTTATTTGTAATGAAAAACATGTTCCTTATTGAAATCAAAAGAAGCTCACTTCTCCTCTGTGTATTTTAAAAATGCAGTTTCTGTTAAAACAATGACAACTACATGGGCTCAGCCTCATGGCTGTTATAGATTTGCTAGATTTGGAAATACTGGGAGAATGGTTCTGTTATATACCTTCATCCTCAAGTAATGGCTTAGGTTCTTGAAAAAATGTCCAACCTGAAGGTGATTTTGATTGTCTGGAGAATACCTGTCTCTTTGCAGGTTCAAATACTTTACCCCAAAATTTTGTGTATAAAAGCTGTCACAAAGTTTCAATAAAGGGAATCCAGATTCACTCAGCCTAGAGAATTGTGTGCTTCTGTTCTCCATCAGCTCTATCGTTGCCTCACCTGGTCCAGTGGAGCCCTGGCTTCAAGGCTGTGGCTCTGGCCTGAGGCAGTTTGGCTGTGATTTCAGAAGTGAGACTGATGTGAGATATGAGACTGAGATGTCACATTGACGATGTGATATAACTACTGAGGCTGTGATGGGATAGTGAGGCTCTGTTGACACAGTGAGGTAGTGATGTCAATAATGACTGTGGTTTCACAAGGAGACTATGTCATTGGTGAGGCTGTATGTCACTATTGAGGATCTAATGTCATGATGAGTTTATTATGTCAATCTGAGGCTGTGACATCACAGTGAAACAATAATGTCAGAGGTGAAGCTTTATGTCAGAGTGATGCTTTGATGGCACAGTATGGCTATGATATCACTGTGAGGTTATGATGTCACTGAGGAAATTGTGATGTCACAGTGAGGATGTGGTGTCAATAGTGAAACTGTGGTGTCACAGGGAGGCTGTCATGTTTCAGTGAGTTCATGAGGTATTTGGTAAGACCAGTTCCATATTGAGGCTAGGGAGGATGTCAGTGATGAGGGTGTGATGTCTCATCGAGGCTATGATTTCAGAAATGAGCCTGTGATGTCATAGTGAGGCTATGATGAAATAGTGAGGCTACAATGTCAGAGTTGATGCTGTGATGTCACAGTTGGGCCATGATTTCAGGGGGGAGCCTGTGATGTCAGACTGAGGCTGTCATGTAACAATGAGGCTGTAAACTATGAGTTGAGGCTGGGATGTCACAGTGAGGCTGTATTTTCACCAGTGATGCCGTGACATCACAGTGACACTGTAATGTCAGTGGAACAAGACTATGACATCATAGTGAGGATGTGATTTCAGTGATTATACTGTGATATCATAATGAGGCTGATGTGAGTAACGAGGGTATGATGTGACAGTGAAGCTGGCATGTCATTATTGGGGCTGTCATGACTGTAAGGATCTGATGTCATGGTGTGTCTAAGGCGTCACCATTAGCCCGTGATGTCACAGGGAGCTGGTTAATGCACAGTGGTAGCTGTGAGGTCCCAGGAGGCTGTGATGTTAGTGGCAAGGCTGAAGTCACAGTGAGGCTGTTATGTCAGTGGTGATGCTGTGATGACACATCAAGCTTCTGATGTCACAGCAAGGCTATGTCAGAGGTGTTCATGTGAGGTCACCATGAGGCTATTATGTCAGTGGCAAGGCTGATGTCACAGTGAGGTTGTGATGTCAGTAGTGACTGTACTTTGACAGGGAACAAAGTCATTGGTGAGGCTATACGTCACTGTTGGGACTCTAATGTCACAATGAGTTTATTGTGTCAAACAGAGGTTGTGATGTCACAGTGAGTCTATGATGTCAGAAGTGAATGTTTATGTGACAGTTATGCTTTGATTGCATGATATATGTGAAGTCACTGTGAAGCTATAATATCAGAGGTGGGGCTATGATGTCATAGTGAGGCTATGATGTCATAGTGAGGCCTTTATTTCACAAATGAGGCAATAATGCCACAGTGAGGCTGTGATATCATTGTGAAACTGTGATGTCACTGTGAGGCTGTGACTTCACAGTCAGGTTATGATGTCACAGTGATACTGCGAAGTCACTGTGGAAGATGTGATGTCAGGCTGTGGCAAGGCTGATTTCAACCTGAGGCTATTATTTAACAAATGAGTCTATGATGTACCAGGTTAGGCTGAGAGGTCACAGTGAGGCTGTGAGGTTACTGTGAGGCTGTGATATCTGTGGGAAGACTGATGTCACAATGAAGCAGTGATGTAACATGTGAGACTGTGGTATCACAGTTTAAGATGTCAAAGGCTATGATATCACTGCTGAAGCTGTCATGTTACTGTGAACCTGTGCTATCTGTGGGGAGTCTGAGGTGTCGTGCTAAAGCTAGGTAGGATAACAGTGGTGAGGCTGTAATGTCACAGTGTGGTTGTGATGTCACAGTGTAGCTATAAGGTTAGTGGTTAGTCTCTGATTTCAGAAGTGAGACTGATATGAGAGATGAGGCTGAGATGTCTCATTAACAATGTAATGTACCTGGTGATGCTATAATGCCACAGTGAGGTTATAATATCAACATGAGCCTGTGGTGTCCCTGATGAATTTGTGATATCATGGTGAGCCTGTGATATATGTGATGAAGCTGTGGTGCCATAGTTAGGCTAGGTAGGATGTCCGTGATGAGGGTGTGATGTCGCATTAAGGCTATGACTTCAGAAAAGAGCCTGTGATGTCATAGCGAGGCTGTGATGAAATATGAGGCTATAACATCTGAGTCGATGCTGTGATGTCATGGTTGGGCAATGATTTCCACGATGAGCCTATGATATCACAGTGCGGCTGCCATGTCACAGTGAGGTATGATGTCAGTGGTGAGGCTGTGATGTCACAGTGAGGCTGGGTTGTTAAAACTGTGTTGTTAAAAGTGATGCCATGATATCACTGTGAGGCTGAGATGTCTTTGGAGCATGACTATGACATCAAAGTGAAGATGTGATTTCAGTGGTTAGGCTGTGATATCAGAATGAGGCTGGTGTGGGTGATGAAGGTATGATGTCACAAGTAGACTGACATGTCACCGGTGAGGCTATGATGCCAACATGAGGCTTTCATATCACTATGTGGCTGTGTTGACATCACTGTGACCCTGTGATATCAAAGGGTGATGGTGATGTCACAGTGGAGGCTCTGAGGTCACAGTGAGACTATGATGTCAGTGGCAAGGCAGATGTCACATTATGGCTGTGATGTCACAGTGAGGCTATGTCAGAAGTGTGTGCAAGGTCACAATGAAGCTATTATATCTGTGGCAAGGCTGATGTCACACAGACTGTGATATTACAGTGAATCTGTGAAGTTATTGTGAGATGGTAAGATCATAGTGAAGCTTTGAGGACACACTGTGGCTATGATGTCACAGTGAGGCTCTGATGACACAATGGCATTGTGATGTCACTGAAGAGGTTTTGATGGCACAGTGAGGCTGTGATGATAGTGGTGAGGCTGATGTCACAATGAGGCTGTAATGTCACTGGTGAAAGCGTGATGTCACAATAGGCTAGAATTTCAGTGGTGAACCTATGACATGACAGTGACACTGCTGAGGCTATGATGTCAAAGGCTGTGTTGTCATTGGTGCAGCAGTGATGTCAGTGTTCTGACTAATGTCAGTGGTGATGCTGATGTCAGTGGCGATGCTGATGTCACAGGTGAGTCTGTGCTGTCTGGTGAAGCCGTGATGACACACTGAGGCTCTGAAATCCCTGTGAGGATTCTATTTCACTGTGAGCTGTCGTGTCACTTTGAGGTGATATCACTCTGGAAGCTGTGATGTCACAGTGAGACTGTGATGTCAATAGCAAGACTGAGGTCACAATGAGGCTATGCTGAAACAGGTGAGCCTGTGGTGTCAGTGGACAAGTGGTGAGGTCACTGTGAGGCTTTGATTTCACAGCGAGGCTCTGATGTCAGGGGTGATTCTATTAGAGGTCAGTGAGGCTGTGATGTCAGGGTGATGCTTGGATTTCAACAGTGAGGTTAGGACGACCGTGGTGAGGCTGAGGCTGTGATGTCAGCGGACAGACTGTGATGTAATTGTAAGGCAGTGATGTTTCTATGAGATTGTGATAATACAGTGAGGCTATAATATCAGTATTGATAGAGTATGATATCACAGTTCAGCTGAGATTTCAGTGGTTAGGCTGTTATGTCAGAAGTGGGGCTGATGTCAATGATGAGGCTAAGATGTCATAGAGAGTGTGTGATGTCGTAGTGAAGCTGTGATGTTACTGTCAGCTGTTGAGATCACAGTGAGAATGTGAGAACACAGTGTGGCTATGATGTCACAGTGAAGCTCTGATGACATAGTGATGTGTGATGTCACTGGAGAGGTTTTGATGGCACAGTGAAGCTGTGATGTTAGTGGTGAGGCCGATGTGGCAAGGAGGCTGTGCTGTCCCTGGTGTATGTGAGATGTTACAGGCTGGAATGTCACAGATGAGAAAGATGTCATAGTGAGTCTATGATGTCACTGCTGAGGCTATTATGTCATTGGTGAACCTATTACCTGACAATGAAACTGGTGAGGCTGTAAAGTCAAAAGCTGTGTTGTCACTGGTTTGACAGTGATGTCAGTGTTCTGACTAATATCAGTGGTGACACTGATGTCACAGGTGAGACAGTGCTGTCATTGGTGAGTCCATAATGTCACAGTCAGGTTGTGACATCACTGCAAGGGTTGTATGCCACTTTGGGCTGTCATGTTGCTGTAAGATGATATCACTCTGGAAGCTGTGATGTCACAGTGAAGCTGCAATGTCAGTGGCAAGACTGATGTCACAGTGAGGCTATGAGGTAACAGGTGATCGTGTTGTATCTGTGAGCAGACTGTGAGGTCAATGCGAGGCTGTGATGTCACAGTGATGCTCTGACATCAGAGCTTATTCTATAAGATGTCAGTGAGGCTGTGACATCAGGGATGATGCTTGGATTTCACAATGAGGTTAGGGTGTCAGTGATGAGTCTGTGCAGTCACACTGAGGCTGTGATGTCAGAGGAGAGGCTGTGATGTCACTGTGAGGCTGTGATGTTACCATGAGGTTGTGACATCATAGTGAGGATATGATATCATTCGTGATAGATTATAACATCACTGTTCTGCTAAGATTTCAGTGGTTAGGCTGTGATGTCAGAAGTGAGGCTGATGTCAGAAATGAGCTTGAGATGTCACAGAGACTATGGGATATTACTGGTGAGGCTGTGATACCACAGCGAGGCTCTGGTGTCACTGTCGAGGCTATCATATGACCGTGAGACTGAGATGTTAGTGATGAGACTGTAGTGTCATAGCGAGGCAGGGCAGGATGTCCATGATGTCACTGATGCTGTGATTTCAGAGGTTATCCTGATATGTCTCAGTGTCACTGTGATGTTAGAAATAACGCTATAATGAAGCAGTGAGGTTAGAACATCAGTGGTAAGGCTGTGAGGACACAGTGTGGCTATGATGTTACAGTGAGGCTATGATGACACAATGATGTTGTGATATCACGGTGGAAGCTGTGAGGTCACAGTGAGATTGTGATGTCAGCTGCAATGCCGTTTCACAGTGAGTCTATGACATCATTGGTGATGCTGTGATGTCAATGGTGAGGATTTGATGCCAGTGGTGAATAGGTGGCAGTGACACAGTGAGGCTGTGACAACAAAGGCTGTGTAGTCACTGGTGTGTCAGGGATTTCAGTGTTCTGCATAATGTCAATGGCGATGCTGATGTCATAGGTGAGGCTGTGCTGTCACTGGTGAGGCCGAGATGTCACACTGAAGTTGTGATGCCACAATGAGCCTATGATATCAGTGGTGATGCTATCATGTCACATTGAGGCTATGTCAGTGGTGTGTATGTGGTGTCACCATGAGCCTATTATGTCAGTGGCAAAGCTGATGTCACAGTGAGTTTGTGATATCACAGTGAGGCTGTGATGGCACTGTCAGGTTGTAATGTCATAGTGAAGCTGTGTGGACACAGTGTGGCTATGATGTCACTGAGAGTATCTGATGACACAGTGATGTTGTGATGTCACTGGAGAGGTTTTGATGGCACAGTGAAGCTGTGATGTTAGTGGTAAGGCTGATGTCACAATGAGGCTGTGATGTCACTGGTGAAGGTGTGATGTCTCAATAAGGCTAGTGTGTCACTGGTGAGAAAGATGTCATAATGAGTCTATGACATCACTGGTGAGGCTATAATGTCAGTGATGAACCTATTACATTCCAGTGAAACTGGTTAGGCTGTGATGTCAAAGGAAGTATTGTCACTGATGTGGCAGTGATATCAGTGTTCTGAATAATGTCAGTGGCTATGCTGATGTCACGGATGAGGCAATACTGGCACTGATGAAGCCATGACTTCACACTGAGGTTTTGATGTCACTGTGAAGGTTGGATGTCACTGAGGGCTTTCATGTCATCGTGAGTTGATATCACTCTGGAAGGTGTGATGTCACAGTTAGGCTTGGGTGTTAGTGCCAAGTGTGATATCACAATGAGGCTATGTGTAACAGGTGAGAATGTGGTATCAGTGTGGAGCAGTGAGTTCATCATGAGGCTGTGATGTTGCAATGTGGCTCTGATGTTAGTGCTGATTCTGGTGAGATATCAGTGAGGCTGTGATGTCAGTGGTGATGCTTGGACTTCACAGTGAATTTAGGATGGCAGTGTGAGGCTGTGCAGTCACACTGAGGCTGTGATATGAAAGGAAAAGCCGTGATGTCAGTAGTAAGACAGGTCACAATGAGGCTATGATATAACAGGTGAGCCTGTTATGTCAGTGGGCAGGTTGTGAGGTCACTGTGAGGCTGTGATTTCGCAGTGAGGCTCTGATGTCAGGGGTAATTCTATGACATGTCATTGAGGTTGTTACCTCAGGGGTGATGCTTGGATTTCACAGTGAAGTTAAGATGACAGTGGTGAGGCTGCGCAGTCACAGTGAGTCTGCGATATCAGAGGAGAGATAATGATGTTTCTGTGAGATTGTGATACTACAGTTAGTGATCAGTGTTGATAGAATATTACATCACAGTTAAGCTGAGATTTCAATGTTTAGCTGTGATGTCACAGTGATGAGGCTGAGATGTCACAATGAGTTTGGGATGTTACAGGTGAGGCTGTGATGCCACAGTGAAGCTGTGATGTCAGAGGTGAGTCTGTGATGTCACAGTGAGGATGTGATGTCAGAAATGAGAATATAATGCCACAGTGAGTCTGTAATATCTCTGTGAAGCTGTGATGTCACTATGAGGCTGTGACATCACAGAGAGGTTTTGATGTCACAGTGAAGCTATGAGGTCACTGTGGAAGATATGATGATGTCAGTGGCAAGGCTGATTTAACCATGAGACTATGGTGTAACAGGTGAGTCTATGACGTAACAATTTAGATTGTTAGGTTGGATCACAGTGAGGCTATGTGGTCATAGTGAGGCTATGATATCTGTTGGAAGATTGATGTCACCATGAGGCAGATGTAACATATGAGGCTGTGATGTCACTGTTTAAGCTGTTAAAGGTTTTGAAGTCAGTGCTGAGGATGTCACAGATAGCTTGTGCTACCTGTGGTGAGGCTATGTTGTTATGGTAAGGAAAGGTAGGATAACAGTGGTAAAGCTGTGATGGCACATTGTGGCTGTGATGTCAATATGAGGCTGTGATATCCCGGTGAGTTTGTAATTTCACAGTAAGGCTATGATGTCACAGTGAGGCTGTGATGTCACAGTAATGCTGTGCTTGCACAGTGTGGCTGTGATGTCACAGTGAGATTGTGATGTCACAGTAAGGCTGTGCTGGCACAGTGTGGCTGTGATGTCACAGTGAGATTGTGATGTCACAGTAAGGCTGTGCTGGCACAGTGTGGCTGTGATGTCACAGTAAGTTTGTGATGTCACAGTGAGATTTTGATGTCAGAAGTAACTGTGCTTTCACAGGGAAACTATGACATTACTGAGGCAGTATTGTCACTGGTGAGGCTCTAATGTCACAGTGAGTTTATTGTGTCAAACTGAGGCTGCGATGTCACAATGGGTCTAAGATGGCAGTGGCAAGGCTTTATGTCACAGTGATTCTTTCATAGCTTTTATGGCTGTGATATCAAAATGCGGCTGTGATGTCACTGTGAGGTTGTGATGTTACTGGGGAAGTTGTGATGTCACAGTGAGTCTGTGAGGTCACAGTGGGGCTGTGGTATCTGTGGGAAGATTGATATCATGAGGAAGTTATGCAACATGTAAGGCTTTGGTGTCACTCTTTATGATGCCAAAGACTATGATCTCAATGCTGAGACCGTCACGTCACTGTGAGCCTGTGCTATCTATGGTAAGCCTGTGGTGTCATGGTTAGGCTAGGTAGATAGCAGTGGTGAGGCTGTCGTGCCACAATGTGGCTGTGATTGTCACCAAGGCTATGGTGTCACTGTTTATGATGTCAAAGGCTATGATGTCACTGTTGATGCTGTCACCTCACTGAGAGTCTCTGCTGTCTCTGTTGAAACTATGGTGCCATGGTAAAGCTAATTAGGATACCAGTGGTGAGGCTGTGATGTCACAGTGAGGCTGTGATGTCAGAATGAGGCTATGAGGTCCCTGGACAAGCTGTGAGGTCACCGTGAGGCTGTGATGTTGCAGTGAGGTTCTGATGTTAGGGCTGATTCTATAAGATGTCAGTGAGGCTGTGACGACAGGGATAATGCATGGATTTCGCAGTGTGTTTAGGACATCTGTGGTGAGGCTGTGATGTCAGAAGAGAGGCTGTGATGTCACTGTGAGGCTGTGATATTATTGTGAGGTTGTGAAGTCACAGTAAGACTGTGAAGTCACAGCGCAGCTGTGATGTCAATGATTAGGCTTTGATTTCAGAAGTGAGATTGTTGTGAGAGATAAGGCTGAGGTGTCATATGGAAGCTGTGATATAAATGGTAAGGCTGTAATGCCACTGTGAGATTATAATGTCATCATGAGTCTGTGGTGTCCATTGTGAGGCTGTGCTGCAACAGAGTAGCTGTGATGTCACAGAGAGGTTGTGATGTCAGTAGTGACTGTGCTTTTACAGGGAGACTATGTCATTGGTGAGGCTGTATTTTAACTCCTGAGGCTCTATGTGACAGTGATGCTTTGATTGCAGGTCATAGCTGTGATGTCATTGGGAAAGTTGCGATGTCACAGTGAGTTTGTGATATCACAGTGAGACTGTGATGTCAGTGCCAAGACTGATGTCACAAAGAGGCTATGATGTAACAGCTGAACCTGTTGTGGCAGTGGGCAGGCTGTGAGGTCACTGTAAGACTGTGATGTAGCAGTGAGGCTATGACTTCACAGAGAGGTTGTGATATCACAGTGAGACTATGAGGTCACTGTGGAAGATGTGATATCAGTGGTAGGGCTGATTTCATCATGAGGCTATGATATAATAGGTGAGTCTATTATGTAACAGATTAGACTGTGAGGTCAACACTTAGAGATTGGGTGTCAGGTGAGTAGGAGCAGGCAGAGGATGAGTTTGCTGCAGACTCATTATTGAGTGGCCCATTACTAACACCATCTCCATTAAACTTGGTCTCTATCATTTCCTGCTATTGTGGTTCCAGGATATGCAATTCTTCCATCATTTCTACCGCTGCCACTGCTCCACACTCCTCCCAGGACAAGTCCCGATCCATGGCGGAGGTTTCCGCTTTGCTACCATTTTCCATTCTTTCTCTTCTTTCTGTAAATTTTTCCTTTCCTGTTGCTTGATAAGGTTTTGGAAAGTAATTAGTCACTTCCTCAGTGGAGGATCTTTTAAGGCTTGCAATGATGCAGAAGAGGATGGGAACAAAGGGGGCAGGAGGCATATGGCCTTCCTGGACTTCCCTCTTATGGGCCAGGAAAAGCACTCCAATCCAAATCTGTGTGTCAAAGGTATTTTCTGAGGAAATCCAAGGAGCTAAAATTAAAGCTTCCTCCCAAAATTAGTCTTTGGTTTCTAGTAAGAACCTTAAGAACAGTCAGATGGGGTGCCTTCTGATAGGCCAGTATATTACCCATTATGGAGAGAAAAGGTTCCCTAATGGAGCAGAGATGAATAAGAGGTGAGCTGACAAGGCAAAAGAGCGCAAAAAGTAAACAGCAATTACTAGAACAAAGCTGAAAATGAAAACAACTCCTAAATGGGTAACCATCATCCAAGGAAAGACCTAGTGCAGGACATATGCAGAGCTATTTTGGATCAAGCATCCTGTGCTTAGTGAGGGACTTCAGGGGCTTATTATTCCGCTGGGCCATATGACCCCAGGTCAGGATTGACAGATTGATAGTTCTTTCTCGATTCCATGCATGGTGGTGCATGGCTGTTCTTAGTTGGTGGAGTGATTTGTCTGGTTAATTACAATAAAGAACAAGACTCTGGTGCTCCAACCTGGGGTGGTGCCACCTTCAGTATAGACGAGACGAACACTCTGGTAAATTTCAGTGAGTGGCCCCTTTGGTTTTGTGTTCCTGTGCTTACGGTCCTTGAAGGTGAGCAGGTACCCTCTCCTCTTCCCCTTTTCATGTCTGTCCATCATTGTACTCTTAAAGTTAGGAATGCATGGGGCTAGAGAGGTGGCTCAGGGGTTAAGCCTCCACCTTACAGGCGGAAGGTCCTGAGTTCGGATCCCAGATCCCACTTATAGACACCAGGCGGAAGCGGAGGCAGCCTGCGCTTCCAGTCCTGGTAGGGCGGAGCCTGTGAATCCCGGGGCAGAAGGAGGTGGAGGCGTCCATGGTGGTTCGCGAATTCGTCCATGGTTCTACACGTACACACACACACACACACACACACACACACACACACACACACAGACGCATGCGCGCACATACACACGCACATGCGCACAGTTGAATAAATAATAATAATAAAAAAATTTGAAAAAAAAAGTTAGGAATGCATAACTATCACAATGCATAGCGCATCATCACTATGATGTCAGTGGTAAATTTACTACCAGTGACACTCATGAGGCTGTGATGTCAAAGGCCGTATTGTCAATGGTGTGGCAGAGATGTCAGTGTTCTAACTAATGTCAGTGGTGACACTGATGTCACAGGTGAGACTGTGCTGTCACTGGTGAAGCTCTGATGTCACAGTGAGACTGTGATGTCAGTGGCAAGACTGAAGCCACAATGAGGCTATGATATATTAGTGGGCAGGTTGTGAGGTCACTGTGAGGGTGTGATATCACAGTGAAACTCTGTTGTCAGGGTTGATTCAATGAGATGTCAGTGAGGCTGGGACATCAGTGGTAATGCTTGGATTTCACAGTGAGATTATTATGTCAGTAGTGAGGCTGTGCAGTCACACTGAGTATGTGATGAAAGAGGAGAGAGTATGAAGTCACTGTGAGCCTGTCATATCAATGATAAGGCTGTGTTTTCACCAGGAAACTGCTGGCACATTGTGGCTGTGATGTCACAGTAAAGTTTTGATGGCACAATGAGGCTGTGATGTTAGTGTTGAGGCTCATGTCACAATGAGACTATGATGTCATTGGTGAAGGTGTGATGTCATGATAAGGCCAGAATGTCAGTAGTGAGAAAGATGTGAGGCTCTGATGTCAGGGCTAATTCTATGAGATGTTAGTGAGACTGTGATGTCAGTGGTGATGCTTGGATTTTGCAATGAGGTTAGAACATCAGTGGTGAGGCTCTTCAGTCACACTGAGGCTGTGATGTCAGAAGAGAAGCTATAATGTCACTGTGAGGCAGTGAAGTTACTGTGAGATTGTAATATCACAGTGAGGCTGTGATATAAGTAGTGATAGACTATGACATCAGTTTGGTTAGACAGTGATGTCAGAAATGCAGCTGATACCAGTGATAAGGCTAATATGTAACAGTGAGGATGGGCTGTTACTGGTGAGATTGTGATGTCACTATGAGGCTTTGAAGCCACCATGTGGCCGTGGTGTCGCCATGAGCCCCTAATGACACAGGAAGTGGGCGATGTCACAGTGGGGGATGTGAGGTCACATTGAGACTTGTATTAGTGGAAATGCTGATGTCACAGTGAGGCTATGATGTCAGGAGTGATACTGTGATGTTACATTTAGTGTGAGATGTCACAGTGAGGTTATGTCTGAGGTGTGTATGTGATGTCACGATGAGGCTATTATGTCATTGGCAAGGCTGATTTCACAGTGAGTTTGTGATGTCCTATCTGTGGTGAGGCAGAGATGAAACGTGAGTCTGTGGTGTCACTTTTTGTGATGTCCAAGGCTATGATGACATTGCTGAGACTGTCATGTCACTGTGAGCCTGTGCTAACAATGGTGAGCCTGCCATGTCATGGTAAGGCTAAGATGGATACCATGATGAGGCAGTGATGTCACAGTGTGGCTGTGATGTCATAGTGAGGCTGTGATGTCACAATGAAGCTATAATCTCAGAGTCGATGCTGTGACTTCACAGTGATTCAACCTTGTGGCTGTGGTGTCACCTTGAGCTTGTGATGTCACAGGGACTTGGTGATGTCACATGGAGTCTATGAGGTCAGTAACAAGTTTGTGATGTCAGTGGCAAGGCTGATATCACAATGTGACTGTGATATCACCAGTGAAGCTGAGATGTAACAGTGAGCCTGCGATGTCACAGGACAGCTGTGTTCAGTGTTTAGGCTATGATTTCAGAAGTGAGACTAATGTGAAACATGAGGCAGAGACATCGCATTGTGAATGTGATATAACTGGTGAGGCTGTAATGCCACATTGAGATTATGATGTCACCATGAGGTTGTGGTGTTACTGGCGAAGCTGTAATATCACAGTGAGCCTGTCATATCCATGGTGAGGCTGTGATTTCACAGTGTGGCTCTGCTAGCACAATGTGGCTGTGATGTCACAGTGAAGTTGTGATGTCACAGTGAGGTTGTGATATCACAGTGAGGTTGTGATATCAGTAGTGACTGAGATTTCACCGGGAGACTATGTCATTCGTGAAACTCTATTGGGACTGGTGAGGCTCTAATGTCATAGGGAGCTTATTGTGTGGAACTGACGCTGAGATGTCACTGTGAGGTTATGATGTCAGAGATGAATGTTTATGTGACAGTAATGTTTTGATTGCATGGTATGGCTGTGATGTCACTATGAGGTTGTGATATCACTGGGGAAGTTTTGATATCACAATGAGACTGTGATGTCACACAGGCTGTGAAGATTCAATGTGTCTACGATGTCACAGTGAGTCTCTTATGACACAGTGATGTTGTGACGTCACTGTAGAGGTTTTGATGGCACAGTTATGCTGTAATGTCAGTAGTGAGGATGATGTCACATTGAGGTTTTGATGTCACTGCTCAGTGAGTGATGTCAGTGTTATTGATGTCGCAATGTGGCTAAGATGTAACAGGTGAGCCTGTGGTGTCAATGGGTAGGCTGTGATACCACTGTGAGTCTTTGATATCACCCTGTGGCTGTGGTGTCACTGTTAGTCTGTGATCTCTCAGGGATTTTGTGATGTCACGGGAGAGGCTGTGATGTCACTGTGAGGTTATTATGTAACCATGAGTTTGTGATTTCAGAGTGAAGCTGTGATATAAGTGGTAATAGCCTATTATATAACAGTTTGACTGAGATTTCTGTGCTTAGGCTGAGATGTCAGAAGTGAGGCTGATGTCAGTGATGAGAGTGAGATATTGCTTAGGCTGGGATGTTGCTGGTGAAGCTGTGATGCCACCTTGTGAGGGTTTGATGTCACCGTGTGGCTATGGTGTCACTGTGAGCCCATGTTTACACAGGGAGTTGGTGATCACAGTGGAGGTTGTGAGGTCACATTTTCTGTTCTGTCACTTTCAAGGCTGATGTCACAGAGAGGCTATGATGTCAGTGGTGATGGTGTAAAGTTACACTGAGGCTGTGATGTCACAGTGAGGCTATGTCAGACATGTGTATGTGATGTCACCATGAGGCTATTATGCCAGTGGCAAGGCTCATGTCACTGTGAGTTTGTGATGTCAGAGTGAGGCTGTGCTGACACAGTGTGACTATTATGTATTGTCACTGGTAAGGCTTTAATGGCAGAGTGAGTTTATTGTTTCAAACTGAGGCTGCAATGTCTCAGTGAGGCTATGATTTCAGAGGTGAATCTGTGATGTTATAGTGAGGCTGTGATGAAAGGGTGAGGCTATAATGTCAGAGTCAATGCTGTGATGTCACAGTTGGGCAATGATTTCAGAGGTCAGCCTGCGATGTCATAGTGAGGCTGTCATGTCACAGTGAGGCTATAACCTCAGTCGTGAGGCTGTGATGTCACAGTGAGGCTGTGAGATGACAGTGAGACTATGATGTCAGTGGCAAGCTGATGTCAGTGAGGCTATGATGTCAATGGTGATGCTGGGATGTCAAATGGAGTCTGTGATGTCACAGTGAGACTATGTCAGAGGTGTATATGTGATGTCACCATGAGGTTATTATGTCAGTAGCAAGGCTGATGTCACAGTGAGTGTGTGATGTCATAGTGAGGCTGTAATGTCAGTGAGGCTGTGAGGACACAGTATGACTATCATATCACCGTGAGACTCTGATGACCAAGTGATGTTGTGATGTCAATGGAGAGGTTTGGATGGCACAGTGAGGCTGTAATATTAGTGGTGAGGCTGATGTTACAGTGACACAGTGATGTACTGTGTAATCTATGGTGTCACTGTTTATGTCAAAGGATGTGATATCATTGCTGAGGCCGTGATGTCACTTTGAGCCTGTGCTATCTATGATGAGGCTGTAGTGTCCTAGTAAGTCTAGGATGGATACCAATGTGATATAACTGGTGAAACTGTGATGCCACAGTGAGGTTATGTCATCATGAGGCTGTGGTGTCACTGGTAAGGCTGTAATATCATGGTAAGTCTGTCATATTAGTGGTGAGGCTGTGATGTCACAGTGAGTCAGCACTGGCACAATGTGGCTGTGAGCTCACAGTGAGGTTATGATGTCACAGTGCGGTTGTGATGTCAATAGTGATTGTGCTTTCACAGAGAGTCTATGTCCTTCGTGAGGCTGTTTTGTCACTTGGGAGGCTCTAATATCACAGAGAGTTTATTGTGTCAAACTGAGCATGTGATGTTACAGAGAAGTTATTATTTCAGAGGTGAATATTTAAGTGATAGTGATGCTTTGATTTCCCAATATAGCTGTGATGTCACTGTGAGGTTTTTGATGTCACTGGGGAATTTGTGATGTCACAGGGAGGCTGTGATGTTGTAGTGAGGCTGTGATGCCACTGGGAAAGTTGTAATTTCACAGAAAGGTTGTGATGTCAAGTGAAGCTGTGAGGTCACTGTGGAAGATGTGATATCAGTGTCAAGGATGATTTCACCATTAGACTCTGATGTAACAGGTGAGTCTATGATGATGGAACAAGTTAAACTGTGAGATTACAGTGAGGCTCTCATGTCAGGATTGATTCTATGAGATGTCAGTGAGGCTGTGACATCAAGGGTGATGCTTGTATATCACAATGAGATTAGGATGTCGTTGGTGAGGCTGTGTATTCACACTGAGGCTGTAATGTCATAAGAGAGGCTGTGATGTCACAGTGAGGCTGTTAGGTCACTGTGGAAGATGCGATGTCACAGGCAATGCTGATTTCACCATGATGCTATAATGTAACACGTAAGTGTATGGTGTAACAGGTTAGGTTGTAAGGTCACAGTAAGGCTGTGAGACCATTGTGAGGCTATGATTTCTGTGGGAAGATTGATGTCATAGTGGGGCAATGATGTAATATGTGAGGCTGTCATGTCACTGTTTATGATGTCAAAGGCTATGATTTCACTGATAAGCTTGTCACACCACTGTGAACCTGTGCTGTGGTGAGACTGTGGTGTCATAGTTATGCGAAGGAGGATACCAGGGGTTAGGCAGTAATGTCACAGTGTGGCTGTGATTCCACTATGAGGCTGTGATGTCACAGTAGGTAGTGATGTCGCAGTGCAGGTGTGAGGTCAGTGGTTAGGCTGTGATTTCAGATGTGAGACTCATTTGAGATTTGAGGCTGAGATGTATTGATGATGTGATATAACTTGTGAGGCTGTGGTGTCACTGGTGAGCCTGTGTTATCACTGCGAGCCTGTCATATCAGTGGTGAGGCTGTTATGTCACAGTAAGGCTGTGCTTGCACAGTGAGGCTGTGAAGTCCCAGTGAGGTTGTGATGTCATAGTAAGGCGGTCATGTAACAGGGGAGGTTGTGATTTCACAATGAAGCTGTGTTTTCACCACCGATGCCATGATATCATAATAAGACTGTGATGTCAGTGGAGGGAGACTAAGACATCACAGTGAGAATGTGATTTCAGGGGATAGGCTGTGATATCAGAATGAGACTGATGTGAGTGATGAGGGTATGATGTCACAGTGATGCTGGCATGTCATGGGTCAGGAAGTGAAGTCACAGTGAGTCTGTGATGTTAGTAGTAAGACTGATGCCACAATGAGACTATAATGTAACAGGTGAACCTGTGGTGTCATTGGACAGACTGTGAGGTCAATATGAGGCTGTGATGCCACTATGAGACTTTGATGTCACCGTGTGGATGTGGTGTTACCATGAGCCCATCATGTCACAGGGAGTTTGTGATGTCACAGAGGAGGCTGTGAGGTCACAGTTAGACTGTGCTGTCAGTGGCATGGCTGATGTCATAATGAGGCTATTATATCAGTCATGATGCTCTGATGTCACACTAAGTCTGTCAGAGATTATGAGAGGTGTCAGAGGTGTTTATGTGTAACAGTTACTCTTAACTATTGCTGTGAGAGAACACTCAAAGGCAATAAAGTTAAGGGAGAAAGGGAGATTTATTCAACTTATGGTTCCAGAAGGAAGGCACAATTTCTCATGGCAGAGGCGACATGGTTGGCTAGCCAAAGCTGGAGGAGGCTAAGTCACCGCAGACATCTTGGAAGCTGAGAGCTGCAGACTGCTTTCAGCAAAGGCAGACTTCTATTGGAGTTAGGGTGGGACTAATCCATCTCAAAGCCCAGCCCTTGTGACTGCCTTCGTCCAGCAAAGCTCCACCTCACAAAGTGTCATGACTTGCCAAACACATGAGACTGTGGGGACACATTTCAACCTATAACAGTATGTGATGTCACCATGAGGCTATTACATCAGTGGCAATGCTGTTGTCACAGAGAGTTGGTGATTTCACAGTGAGGCTGCGATGTCACAGTCAAATTGAAATGTCAGAGACTGTGATGACACAGTGTGGATACGAGGTCAGACTAAGGCTCTGTTGACACAGTGATGCTGTGACATCATTGGTGAATGTATGAAGTCACAATAATGCTGGAATATCGGTGGTGAAAAAGATATCACAGTGAGACTATGATGTCACTGGTGAGGCTATGATGTCAATGGTGAAAATATGTGACAGTGACACTGGTTAGGCAGTGATGTTAAGGCTGTGTTGTGACTGATGTGAGAGATGCGAGACTGATGTGAGAGATGAGTCACAGATGTCGCATTTGAGGATGTGATATAACTGGTGAGTCTGTGATGCCACAGTGAGGTTATGATGTCCTATGAGGTTGTGGTGTCACTGATGAGGCTGTAATATCACAGTGATCCTCTTCTATCAGTGGTGAGGCTGTGATGTCACAGTGAGGTTGTGATGTCAGTAGCAACTGTGCTTTCACAAGGAAACTATGTCATTGGTGAGGCTGTATTGTCATTGATGAGGGTCCAATGTCACAGTGAGTTTATTGTGTCAAACTGAGGCTGTGATGTCACAGGTGAAGCTTCCTGTCATATTGATGCTTTGATATCACAGTATGGCTATGATGTGACAATGAGGCTGTGATATCACTGGAAAATGAGATGTCACAGTGAGATTGTCATGTCAATAGAGATACTGTGGTGTCACAGGGAGGCTGTCAGGTATCAGTGAGCCTGTGAGGTTAGTAGTGAGGCTGTGATGTCATAGTTAGGCTGGGTAGTATGTCAGTGATGAGGGTGTGATGTCACATTGAGGCTATGATTTCAGAGTTGAGCCTGTGATGTCAAAGTGAGGCTGTGATGAAACAGTGAAGCTATAACATCATAGCCAATACTATGATGTCACATTTGGGCAATGATTTCAGAGATGAGCCTGTCATGTCACAATGCAGCTATAACCCCAGAAGTACAGCTACAATGTCACAGTGAGGCTCTGTTGTCACCAGATGCCGTGATATCACAGTGATGCTATGATGTCAGTAGAGTGAGACTATGACCTAACAGTAAGGATGTGATTTCAGTCATTAGGCTGTGATATCAGAATGAGGCTGATTTGAATGATGAGGGTAGGATGTCACAATGAGTCTGCCATGTCACTGGTGAGACTGTGATGCTACCTGAGGCTTTGATGTCACCATGTGACTGTGGTGTCACCGTCAGCCTGTGATGTCACATGGAGCTGGTGATGTCACAGGGAGTTGGTGATGTCATGGTGGAGGCTATATTGTCACAGTGAGTCTGTGATGTCAGTGGCAAGGCTGATGTCACAGTGAGACTATGATGTCAGTGGTGATCCTGGGATTTCACATTGAGGCTGTGATGTGACAGTGAGGCTATGTCAGCGGTGTGTATGTGATATCACAATGAGACTATTATTTCAGTGGCAAGGCAGTTGTCACAGTGAGTTTCTGATGTCACAATGAGGCTGTGATGTCACTGGTGAGGTTATGATGTCAGTGGTGAAAATATTATGAGAGTGACACTGGTGGAGCTGTGATGTCAAAGGCTGTGTTGTCACTGGTGTGGCAGTGATGTCAATGTTCTGACAAATGTCAGTGGCAACACTAATGTAGAAGATGAAGCTTTACTTTTACTGGTGAGGCTGTTATGTCACAGGGAAGATGTATCAGTGGTAAGACTAATGCCACAAAGAAGCTATGATGTAACATGTGAGCCTGTTGTGTCAGTGGGCTGGCTGATATCACATTGAGGCTATGATGTCAGTGGTGATGCAGTGAAGTCACATTGAGGCTGTGATGTCACAGTGAGGCTGTGTCAGAAGTGTGTATATGATGTCACTATGAGGCTATTATGTCAGTGGCAAGGTTGATGTCACAGAGAGTTCATCATGTCACAGTGAGGCTGTGATATCAGTGATGATAGACTATGACATCACAGTTCATCTGAGATTTCAGTGATGTCAGAAGTGAGGCTGATGTTAGTGATGAGGCTGACATGTCACAGTGAGGTTGGGATGTTAGTGGTGAGGCTGTGATGCCACTGCAAGGCTGTGGTGTCACTGTTGAGTCTGTCATGTGACCGTGAGCCTGAGATGGCAGTGATGAGCCTGTGGTGTCATAGCAAGGATAGGCAGGATGACCGTGGTGTCATTGATGCTCTGATTTCCAAAGTTAGCCTATTATGTCACTGTGAGACTGTGATGTCAGATTTGAGACTGTGATGTCACAGTGAGCCTGTGATGTCAGAAATGAGGCAATAATGTCACAATGAGGCTGCGATATCACTGTGAGGTTGTGATGTCCATGTGTGGCTGTGATATCAGAGAGAGGTTGTGAAGACACTGTGAAAGAGGTTATGTCAATGGCAAGGCTGATTTCACCATGAGGCTCTTGTGGCTAGAGCCTGGGCTCCCGAATCCAGGAGGTCTGCCTATAGACAAGTCTGAACAAGTTCAGACATACCCCAGACATGTTCCAGTAGAGGAACCATACAGATGGAGGAATGTACAACTTATGGAAATTAGGGATGAACAACAAATAGAAAGCAGACATCTAACTTAGACACCTAGTAAACAGCTAAATGATTAGTGGTTGCTCTCCTCCCCCTGAATGGAGAGGGAGCCATACCTTATTGGACTCTGACCCTATATAAGCCCATACACTTCCTGAATAAAGCTGACCCTGCAGCCAACTCGTTCTCTGCCTTCTGCTTCTCACATGACTCCTGGGGTCTGGGTGGTGACCCCGTCATTGGCTTGCCCATTTGCCTTGCACCAACAAGGCCCCTGCTATTTTCCCTCCTTTCTCCAGCTGGCCAGGTGGGGATTCAGCAACATCTGGCCTTCCAATGTGGAGTGGTGCTGCCTTTGGTGTAGACGAGACACCCACTCTGGTGGCCCCTTTGGTTTTGTGTTTCTGTGTCTATGGTGCCTGAAGATGAGCAGGTGACATCATCAAATCCCTGTGACATCACAGGCTCACAATAACACCACAGTGACACGGTGACATCACTTCCTCACTGCAATGTCATAGTCAAGCTCCAATGGCATTTCAGGATCACTGAGGTATCACAGCATCACTTGTGACTACACAGCTTCACTGTGACAGCTCAGCCTCATTACTGATATCAGCCTCACTTCTGACATCGCAGCCTAACCACTGAAACCTCAGCCAATGTCATAGTCTATCACCACTGATATCACAGCCTCACTGTGATATCAGAACCTCAGTTTCTAGCCTGCATGGTGACATAAGGCTTTACCTCTGACATCATAACCTCACTGTGACATAGCCTCAGTTTGACACAATAAACTTACTGTGACATTAGAGGCTCACCAGTGACAATACAACCTCACCAATGACAGTCTCCATGTGAAAGCACAGTCAACTACTAACATCACAACCTTACCACAGATAGGACAGGCTCACAGTGACCTGACAGCCTCAGCAGTGACATCATAGCCTTGGATATCATAAACAGTGACACCGCAGCCTCACATGTTACATCACTGCCTCATCATGTCATCAATCACTGTGACATCACAACATCACTGTGACATTACAGCCACACTGTGCCACTATAGCGTACACTGACCTTACAGACTCACTATGACCTCAGAGTCTATATAGTTACATCATAAACTCATCTGTTACATCGTAGTGAGCACTGACATTAGTCAGAACACTGACCTCACTGCCACACAAGTGCAAACACAGCCTTTGATGTCACAGCCTCATTGTGACATTACAACCTGACAGTGACATCCTTTATCCAGAAATTGTGTGTCAATTCTGCATCTCTAGAGAACCTGTCTAATACACTGTGACACTACAGTGTTGCTATTGACATCACAACCCTCTAGGTGACTCTGATGTTGTTTTGACAAGGACCACCATCACCAAAGTAGTCCAACTTCCACAGTAACATCACAGCCTCATTGTGACATTACAATAGTTGGGCATGATTTCAATTGACATCACAGCCTCCAACATGACAGTACCAATTCTCTGTGACATCATAGGCTTATGGTGACACCACAGCTACACAGTGACATCACAGTCTCCTGTTGGCATCATAGCCTCATCAGTGACTCTGACATCACAATCTTATGGTGACATCACAACCACACTGTGACATTACAGCTTCACTACTAATATCACAGCATCACCACAGATAGCACAGGCTCACAGTGAAGTGACAGCCTCAGCAATGACATGATAGCCTTTGACATAATAAACAGTGAAACCATAGCCTCACATATTATATCACGGTATCACCACTGACATAGTCTCACTGTGACACCAGCCTTGCCACTGACATCATTGACTCACTAACATCAGTGATATGAAATAGGCTCACCCACTGAGGCTTTGATGTCACTGTCTGTGGTGTTACTGTGAGACCTTTGTGTCACTGATGCTATGATTTCAGAGGTTAGCCTGTTATGTCACAGTGATACTGTGATGTCACAGGCAAGGCTTATGTCACAGTGAAGCTATAATGTCAGTGGTGACACTGTGATGACACATTGATACACTGATGTCTCAGTGGTGCTATGTCAGAGATGTGTATGTGATGTCAACATGAGCCTATTATCTCAGTGGTGAGGCTAATGTCATAGAGAGTTTGTGATGTCCTAGTGAAGGTGTGATGTCCCAGTGAGGCTGTGATGTCACTGTCAGTTTGTAATGTTACAGTGATGTTGTGATGTCCGAGTCAAATTCGGATGACACAGTGATGTTGTGATGTCACTGGAGAGGTTTTGATGGCACAGTGAGGCTGTGATGTTAGTGGTGAGGCAGATGTCACAATGAGGCTGTTATGTCACTGATGAAGCTGTGATGTCACAATAAGGCTGGAATGTCAGTGGTGAAAAAGTTGTCCTAGTAAGTCTATAATGTCATTGGTGATGCTATGATGTCTGTGGTGAGGCTGATGTCACAATGAGGCTGTGAGGTCACTGTTGAGGCTATGATGTCAGTGGTGAACATATTATGTGACAGTGATACTAGTGAGAGCGTGATTTCAAAGACTGTTGGCACTGTTTAGGCAGTGATGTCAGTTTTCTGATTAATATCAGTGGCAATGTTGATGTCAGAGGTGAGATTGTGTTTTACAGGTGAGGTTGTGATGTCACACTGAGTCTGTGATGTTTCTGTGAGACTGTCATATCAGTGGTGAAGCTGTGATGTCACGGTGAGGCTATGATGTCAGTGGTAAGACTGATGCCACAATGAGGCTCTGATATAATAGATGAGCCTGTGGTGTCTGTGGGCAGACTGTGAGGTCACCATGAACCTATGATGCCACCGTGAGGCTTTGAAGTCATCGTGTATCTGTGGTGTCTCCATGAGCCCGTGATGTCACAGGGAGTTGGTGATGTCTCGATGGAGGTTGTGAGGTTTCAGCAAGACTGTAATGTCTGTGGCAAGGCTGATGTCAGAGTGAGGCTATGATGTCAGTGGAAATGTTGTGATGTCAGATTGAGGCTGTGATTTCACAGTGAGGCTAGGTCAGAGGTGTGTATGGATGTCACCATGAGGCTATTATGTCAGTGGCAAGGCTGATGTCACAGTGAGTTTGCGATGTCACAGTGAGGCTGTGATGGTGGTCACAGGTTGTAATGTCACAGTGAGGCTGTGAAGACACAGTGTAGCTATGATATCTTAGTGAGGCTATGATGACACAGTGATGTTGTGATGTTACTGGAGGGGTTTTGATATGACAACGAAGCTGTGATGTTAGTTGTGAGGATGATGTCACAATAAGGCTGCGATGCCATTGGTGAAAGTGTGATATCACAATAAATCTAGAATGTCAGTGGTGAGAAAGATGTCCTAGTGAGTCTATGATATCACAGTAGAACTATGTCAGTGGTGAACCCATTATGTGTCTGTGACACTGGTGAGGCTGTGATGTCAAAGGATGTGTTGTCACTGGTATAGCAGTGATGTCAGTGTTCTGATTAATGTCAGCGGCAATGCTGATGTCACAAGTGAGGCTGTGCTGCATTGGTGAGACTATGATGTCACACTGAAGCTGTGATGTCAGCATAAGGTGATATCACTCTGGAAGCTGTGAGTCACAGTGAGGCTGTGATGTCAGTGCCAAGACTGATGTCATAATATGTCTATGATGTAACAGATGAGCCTGTGGTGTTAGTTGGCATGTTGTGAGGTCACTGTGAGGCTGTGATATCTATGGGAAGATTGATGTCACAATGAGGCAGTGATATAGCATGTGAGGCTGTGAGGCTGTGATGTCATAGTAAAGTTGTTATGTCACATTGAGGTTGTGATGTCATAGTGACTATGCTTTCACAGGGCGACTATGTCATTGGTGAGGCTGTATTATCACTGGTGAAGTTCTAATGTCACAGTGGTTTTATTGTGTCAAACTCAGTCTGTGATGTCATGGTGAGGCTATGATGTCAGAGGTTGTGTTTACATGACAGTGATGCTATGATTGCACAGTATGGCTGTGATGTCACTGTGAGGTTGTGATATCACTGGGGAAGTTGTGATGTCACAGTGAGTTTGTGAAGTAACAGTGAGGCTGTGAGGGCACAATGTGACTATGATGTCACAGTGAAGGTCTGATGAGAAAATGATGTTGTGATGTCACTGGAAAGGTTTGTATGGCACAGTGAGGCTGTTCCACTAGTGGTGAGGCTGATGTCACAATGAGGCTGTGATGTCACTGGTGAAGGTGTGATGTCACAATAAGGCTGGAATGTCAATGGTGAGAAAGATGTCATAGTGAGACTATGATGTCAGTGGTAAGACTCTGATATCAGTGGTGAACCTGTTATATGATAGTGATACTGGTGAGGCTGTGATATCAAAAGTTATGTTGTCACTGGTGTGGCAGTAATGTCAGTGTTTTGACTAATATCAGTGGTGATGATATTGTCATAGGTGAGGCTGTGCTGTCACTGATGAGTCTGTGATGTCACACTGAGGCTGTGATATCACTGTAAAGGTTGTATGTCACTGTGGTGTGTCATGACATCATGAGGTGTTATCACTCTGGAAGCTGTGATGTCACAGTGAGGCTGTGATGTCAGTGGCAAGACTTATGTCACAATGAATCTATGATGTAACAGATGAGCCTCTGCTGTCAATGGGCAGGCTGTGAGGTCACTGTGAGGCTGTGATCTTGCAGTTAGGCCCAGATATCAGGGCTGATTCTGTGAGATGTCAGTGAGGCTTTGACATCAGTGGTGATGGTTGGATTTCACAGTGAGGTTAGGACGCCAATGCTGAGTCTGTGCAGTCACAGTGAGACTATGACGTCTGAGGAGAGGCTGTAGTGTCACTGTGAGCCTGTGATGTAACCATGAGGTTGTGATATCACAGTGACGCTGTGGTATCATTAGTTAGGCTGTTTGTCAGAAGTGAGGCTGATGTCAGTGAAGAGGCAGAGATGTCATAGTGAGGCTGGGATATCCTTGGTAAGGCTGTGTTGCCAGAGCAAGGCTGTGCTATCACTGTTGTGGCTGTCATGTGGCTGTGAGCCTCAGATGTCAGTGATGAGGCTATGGTGTCCTACCAACGGTAGGCAAGAATTATGTGGTGTCACTGATGCTTTGATTTCAGAGGCTTAACCTGTTATTTCATGATGAGGCTGCAATGTCAGAGGTGAGTCTGTGATGTCACAGTGAGTCTATAATGTCACAGTGAAGCTGTGAAGTCAGTGTTATGCTGTGATTTCAGAAGTGAGACTGATATGAGTAGAGAGGCTGACATGTATTGATGTTGAGATATAACTGGTCAGACTGTCATGTTAGTAGTGAGGCTGTAATATCATTGTAAACCTCTCATATCAGTGGTGAGGCTGTGATGTCACCATCAGGCTGTGCTGGCACATTGTGGCTGTGATGTCACAATGTGCTTATGATGTCACAGTGAGGTTGTGATGAGACTATTTCATTGGTTAGACTGTGTTTTCACTGGTGAGGCTGCAATGTCACAGTGAGTTTACTGTGTCAAACTGAGGCTGTGATGTCACAGTGAGTTTATGATGTCAAAGACAAGGCTGATGTCCTAGTGAGTTTGTGATGTCACAGTGAGGGTGTAAGGACACAGTGTGGCTATGATATCACAGTGAGTCTCTGAGGACACAGTGATGATCTGATGTCACTGGAGAGGATTGGATGGCACAGTTGGGCAGTGATGTTAGTGGTGAGTCTAATGTCACAAAGCGGCTGTGATTTCAATGGCCAAGATGTGAGGTCACAATAAGGCTAGAATGTCAATGGTGAAAAAGATGTCCTAGTGTGTTTATGATGTCACTGGTGAGGCTCTGATGTCAGTTGGTGAACCTATTATATGACAGTGACACTGGTGAGGCTGTGATGTCAAAGGCTGTGTTGTCACTGGTGTGGCAGTGATGTCAGTGATCTGACTACTGTCTGTGGTGATGCAGACGTCACAAATGAGGCTTTGCTGTCACTGTTTAGGCTATGATGTCACAGTGAGTCTGTGAAGTCACTGTACAATTGTGAAGTCAGTGGTTAGGCTTGGATTCCAGAAGTGAGACTGAGGTGAAAGATGAAGGTGAGATGCATTTATTACGTGATTTAACTGGTGAGGCTGTGATGCCACACTGATGTTATAATATCACCATGAGACTGTGGTTTGACTGGTGAGCCTGTAATATGTGTAATATGGTGAGCCTGTCCTATCAGTAATGAGGCTGTGATGTCACAGTGAGGCTGTGCTGCCACAGTGTGTCTTTAATGTCACAGTGAGGTTTTGATGTTAATGTGAGGTTGTGATTTCAGTAGTGACTGTGCTTTTACTGGGAGACTATGTCATTGGTGCGGATGTATTGTCATGGTGAGGTTTTAATGTCACAGTGATTTTACAGTGTCATACTGAGGTTGTGATATCACATTAAGGCTATGATGTCAGAAGCGAAGCTTTATGTCATAGTGATGATGTGATTATATGTTATGTCTGTGATGTCACAATGAGGCTGTGAGGTCATTGTGAGGTTGTGATGTCACTGGGGAAGTTGTGATGTCACAGTGAGGTTATGAAATCAATAGTGACACTGTGGTGTCCCAGGGAGGCAGTGCTGTTTCAATTATCCTCTGAGGTCAGTGCTGAGACTGTGGTGTCATAGTGAGGCTAGATAGGATGTCAGTGAGGAGGTTGTGAAGTCACATTGAGGCTATGATTTTAGAGGTGAGCCTGTGATGTCATAGTCAGGCCGTGATGAAACTGTGAGGATCTACCATCAGAGTCGATGCTGTGATGTCACAGTTGAGCAATGTTGTTGGAGGTGAGTCCGTGATGTAATAGTAAGGCCATATGTCATTGTGAGGCTATAACCACAGAAGTGAGGCTGTGATGTCAGTGGAATAAGACTATGATATCACAGTGAGGATGTGATTTCAGTGGTTAGGCTATAATACCAGAATGAGGCTGATGTGTGAGATGAGGGTATAATGTCCTGGTGAGGTTATGTTAGAGATGTGTATGTGATGTTACCATGAGGCTATTTTATCAGTGGCAAGGCTAACTCACAGTGAGTTTGTGATGTCACAGTGAGGCTGTGAATACACAGTGTGGCTATGATATCACAGAGGGTCTGATGACACAGTGATGATTTGATGTCACTGGAGAAGTTTGGATGGCACAGTTAGGCTGTGATATCAGTAGTATGGCTGATGTCACAATAAGGCTGTGATGTCAGAGGAGAGGCTGTGATGTCATTGTGAGGCTGTGATGTTACCTGGAGGTTGTGACATAGTTCAGCTGTGATTTCAGTGGTTAGGCTGTGATGTCAGATTGAGGTTTTTGTGAGTGATGAGGATATAATATCACAATGAAGCTGGCATGTCAGTGGAGAGGTTTTGATGCCATGGTGAGACTTTAATAACACCATGAATCTGTGTTGTTACCATGAGCCCGTGATGTTCAGGGAGTTGCTGATATCATGGTGGAGGCTGTGAAATCACAATGAGACTGTGAGGTCACAGTGAGACTGTGATATCACAGTGCAGCTGTGAGGTCAGTGGTTAGGCTGTGATTTCAGTTGGGAGACTGATGTGTGAGATGAAGCAGAGATATCGCATTGATGATGTGATATAATTGGTGATGCTCTGATGCCACAGTGGGGTTATGATGTCAACATGAGACTGTAGTATCAATAGTGACGCTGCGATATCACAGTGAGCCTATCATATCCGTGATGAGGCTTTATGTCACAGTGAGACTGTGCTGGCACAGTGTGTCTGTGATGTCACAGTGAGGTTGTGATGTCACAGTAAGGTTGTGATGTCAGTAGTGACTGTGCTTTCACAGGGAAACTCTGTCACTGGTGAGCCTGTATTTCATTGGTGAGGCTCTAAGGTCACAGTGAGTTTATTGTGTCAAATTCAGGTTGTGATGTCACACACACAAATTCAGGTTGTGATGTCAGTGAGGCTATGATGTCAGAGATGTATGTTTACCTGGTAATGATGCTTTGATTGCACAGTATGGCTGTGAAGTCACTGTGAGGTTGTGATGCCTCTGGGGAAGTTATGTCACAGTGAGTTTGTCATGTCACAGTGAGGCTGTGAGAACACAGTGGGGCTATCATGTGACAGTGAGGCTCTGATGAAAGAGTGATGGTATCACTGGAGTGGTGACTGGAAAGCACAGGGAGGCTGTGATGTTAATGAGGCTGATGTCAAAATGAGGCTGTGATCTCACTGGTTTAGGTGTGATGTCACAATAAGGCTTGAATGTCAGTGGTGAGAAAGATGTCATAGTGAGTCTATGATGTTACTGGTGAAGCTATGATTTTGTTTGTGAACCTATTATGTGACAGTATCCCTGGTGAGGCTGTGATGTCAAAGACTGTGTTGTCACCAGTGTGGCAGTGATCTCAATGTTCTGACTAATTTGAGTAGCTATGCTGATGACAGAGATGAGGATGTGCTGTCACTCATGGGGTTGGGATGTTACAGTGAGGCTATGCTATCACTCTGAGGAGTGTATGTCACTGTGGGCTGTCAGGTCACTATGAGGTGATATTACTCTGGAAGCTGTGATGGCACAGTGAGGCTGTGAGGTTACTGTGAGGCTGTGATATCTGTGATAATATTGGTAGCACAATGAGGCAACTATATAACAGGTGAGGCTGTAGTTTCATTATTTATGATGTCAAAGGTTATGATGTCACTGCTAGGCTGTCACGTCACTATCAGCTTGTGATATCTGTGGTGAGGCTGTGTTGTCATAGTAAGACTAGATAGGATACCTGGTGAGGCAGTGATGTTACACTGTGGCTGTGATGTCTCCATGAGGCTGTGATGTCACAGTGCAGCTGTGAGGTCAGTGGTGAGTCTGTGATTTCAAAAGTGAGACTGATGTGAAAGATGAGGCTAAGACATCGCATTGACAATGTGATATAACTGAGGAGGGTGTCATGCCACAGTGAGGTTATGATGTCACAATGAGGCTGTGGTTTCACTGGTGAGGCTGTGATACCATGGTGGCCCTGTACAATCAGTAGTGAGGCCGTGATGCCAGTTAGGCTGGGTTGTCACATTGTGTCGGAGATTGTGATTTCACAGGGAGGTTGTCATGTCAGCAGTGACTGCTTTCACAGGAAGACTATGTCATTGGTGAGGCTGTTTGTCACTGGTGAAGTTCTAATGTCACAGTGAGTTTATTGTACCAAACTGAGGCTGTGATGTCACAGTAAAGCTATGATGTCAGAGGTGAAGCTTTATGTAAAGTGATGCTTTGATGGCACAGTACAGCTGTGATGTCACAATGAGTCTGTGATGTCACTGTGAGGCTGTGATGTCACTGGGGAAGTTGTGCTTTCACAGTGAGATTGTGATATCAATAGTGACATTGTGGTGCCCTGGGAGGCTGTCATGTTTCAGTGACTTGTGAGGTCAGTGGGGAGACTGTGTTGCCATAGTGAGGCTAAGTAGGATGTCAGTGATGAGGGTGTGATGTCGCATTGAGGCTATGATTTTAGAGGTAAGCTTGTGATGTCAGAGTGAGGCTGTGATGAAACAGTGAAGCTATATGACCAGAGTCAATGCTGCGATGTCACAGTTGGGCAATGATTTCAGAGGTGAGCCTGTGATGTTATAGTAAGGCTGCCACATCTCCCTGAGCCTGTGCTGTCTGTGGTGAGGCTGTGGTGTCATAGTAATTCTAGGTTGGATACCGGTGATGAGGCTTTGATACCACTGCGAGACATGGATGTCACCATGTGTCTGTATTACTGTAAACCTGTGATGTCATAGGGAGGAGAAGCTGTGAGGTCAGAGTGAGACTGTGATATCAGTGGCAAGGCTGATATCACAGTGAGGCTATGATGTCAGTCGTCATGCTGTCATGTCACATTGAAAATGTGATGTCACAGTGACACTATGTCAGATGTGTGTATGTGATATCACCATGAGGCTGTTATGTCAGTGTCAAGGTTGATGTCACAGTGAGTGTGTGATGTCACAGTGAGGCTGTGATGGCAATGTCAGGTTGTAATGTCACAGTGAAGCTATGAGGATACAGTGTAGTTATGTCACACTGAGACTCTCATGACACATTTATATTGTGATGTCCCTGGAGAAGTTTGAATGGCACAATGAGGCTGTGATGTTTGTGGTGAGGTTTATGTCACAATGAGGCTGTGATGTCAGTGGTGAAGGTGTGATGTCACAATAAGGCTGTGGTGCCTAGTCAATGGTATCACTGGTGATGCTCTAATATCAGTGGTGAACCTACTATGTGACAATGACATTGGTGAGGCTCTGATGTTAATGGCTGTGGTATCATTGGTGTGGCAGTGATGTCAGTATTCTGACTAATGTCAGTGGAGATGCTGATGTCACAGGTGAGGCTGTGCTGTCACTGTTGAGGCTGTGATGTAACACTGAAGCTGTGATGTCACTGCAAAGGTTGTATGTCACTGTGGGCTGTCATGTCACCACGAGGTGATATCAGTTTTGAAGCTGTGATGTCACAGTGAGGCTGTGATGTCAATGGTGAGACTGTTGTCACAATGAGGCTATGATGTACCAGTTGAGCCTGAAGTTTCAGTGGGAAGGTTGTGAGGTCACTGTGAGGCTGTGATGTTTCAGTGAGGCTCTGATGTCAGGACTGATTCTATGAGATGTCAGTGATGCTGTGACATCAGGGGTGATGCTTGAGTTTTACAGTGAGATTAGGGCATCGGTGGTGAGGCTGTACAGTTACACTGAAGCTGTGATGTCAGAGGAGAGGCTGTGATGTCACTGTAAGACAGTGATGCTACTGTGAGGTTGTGATATCACCATGAGGCTGTGATATCAGTGGTGACAGACTATGACATCAGAGTTCGGCTGACATTTCAGTGGTTAGGCTGTGATGTGAAAAGTGGGACTGATGTCAGTGATGAGGCTGAGTTGTGACAGTGAGGCTGGATGTTATTGGTGAGGCTTTGATGCCACAGCATGGCTGAGGTGTCACTGTTGTGTTTGTCATGTGACCATGGGCCTGAGATGTCAGTGATGAGGCTATGGTGTAATAACGATTTTAGGCAGAATGTCCATCCTCTCACTAATGCTATTACTTCAGAGGTTAGTGCTGCGTCTTTATCCAACCATGCTGTCTTGACAAGGTCCAACATGACAGAATATTGTTTCAAGGAAAAAATTTCTGGATAAAGGATATGATATTATTTGATATAAATAAGAGAAATAAGGAAAATATGGGGATAGTCAGGCCATAGTGTTACTGCCTGCCTTAATGTTACTATCTGCTTCTGGCCTAAAGCCTGCTGGCTGGAGACATCTAAATTGGCAATTGCAATCTTACCGCCCCCTCTTCTGCAAATTTGTAAGAGCAAAAGGATGGGAGAAGCAATAATTTGCAAGATTCTCCGCACTAGTTAGGGCTGAAGCAATCATAATAGGATTTTGCATGCCCTGCGCAATGTCCAACACACTATTGACCTCACAAAGTCTAGCATCAGCTAAAGGCACCAAGATCCTCGGAGGCAAGGGATTGACAGCCGCAGTAGTGTTTCTATGCTTAAGGGGAACACGAGAATGGGTTCAGGGAAATGCCACTGGGTCCTTGTACGTCATCGGAGAGGAGGACCAAGAGGAGAGTTAGGCATACACAATAAAGGACTCTCTGGGAATTGGGGGGAGGCACTGGGGGATGGGGAGGAAGGGAGGGGGAGCAGGGAGTTCGGGGGAGGGGGAGGGAGGGAGGGAACTGGTCTACCTATGAGTTTGTATGAGCGGAAATAATAAAAAATGTATTAAATAAATAAATAAATAAATAAATTGGCAATTGCTAGATCCAAGGGACTCTCCCTCTGTAAATTAAATTTTGCCTCTGGCAGGAAGATTCCTCCCTCTGGAATTTGAGTCTACCTCTTGTATGTTCTTAAGTCTTTTTTGTTGTTGTTGTTGTTTTTCCCAGGACTAGCTAGTTTACAGTCCCTCCTCCTCACATTTGATGTTTATACATAAACCAGGGAAAATCTACTTTGAAACATTCATTGTCCCTTTGTTTTTAGCAATGGAGTGTCATGCCTGCTTTAACTCTACCTGGAGACATAATGTCTGTTCCAACAGAGCAAATATATGTCACCTCTGCTCTTCCTTTGTTATCAGGAATGAATACCTTTTACATAATCCTGTAAGGAATTTAGTCCTAGTTTTCTTTGATGTTTTCCCTATAGGCCTGGTGACACATCCCCTGGCATTTACTCTGGATTTTCTAAAGTATTTAAACTCTGCTCAATATTTCAATAAGGAGTTCAGATTCACTCAGGCCAGAGAGCTATCTGTGTCCTACATTCGATGAAGTCCTCCACCTTGTCCAGGGGAGCCTTTGATTTGAGGTTGCAGTTGGACTGCAGCATCTGGCACCCGAACCTGGGACCCTTGACTAGATAAGTCTTTCCTTTTCTCTTTTTTTCTCTTTAAGTCTTTCAGGCAAGGATAAGATCCTGTCAGGATGCAGAAGACCCCTTAGTCCAAGTGGAGCTGAGTTAAGATGACAGGTAAGGATATGATTCCATCAGAGTACAGAAGACCCTTTGGACAAGGGTGGAGCCAAGTTTAAAAGATGGGTAAGAATCATGGGCCATACTGAGTCTAAAGAAAAGACATTTTATTGGCATAACTAAGCAAATGTACAAAAATGTTGTCCTTGATTTCTAGAGGAAGGAATCTTAGACCTGGAAATTTGGAAAAAGATAGGAAAAGAGATTAAAAAAAACTATTATCATGTTCATAGACTAAAAAAGGTCCCAATTGTTACATTTTCTCTATGGAATTTAACGATAGATTCTTTAGATCCTAGTCAAGAAACAGTAAGCATAGCACAGGAAACTAAGTTAGAGGAGAAGACCTCTCTAACTTAAAAGAAAATAATGATTAAAAATTATGAAAACTTAATTAATCCTCAATGTGTCATTAACAGTAAGTATAGAGGAGGTGTTGGAACCGAAGTTCCTTTTGGGCCCCTTACCCAGATCCCCGAAGGAGACACGAGGACCACCGGGTTGCTGTAAAGGCAAGAGGCAAGCTTTATTAAAACTAGCGCGCCAGGATCGTCTCCCTGCTCAGGCAAAAGAGAACGGCCCCGACTGGATTTGGGGCAAGGTTTTTATAGGAAAGCAACTGCATTGAGCAAATACATTCTGTAAAAATTTCCACTACACACAGGGAAGTTGAGTTGGTTCACAGATGTTCTGGCTGATAACCTTGCCCTGGGCGGTTCCCGGCACGCCCAGGGGGAGAAGTCCAAAGGGCGAGGCAGGCTCTGGTCAGCACGCCTGCAGTGAGTTGGCGCCGGCGGGAGATTTGAATTTTGCGCCGGCGGGAACTTGGGCTTCACAGCGGGAACCTGGGTTCCACATTCCCCCCTTTTCTTTAGGCACACTCCAATCATGGAGTGTCAGTTACAGTTCTTGTGGTAAATTTCTGGGAGGATTGGAGTCAGTTCCTCAGCAGGGGTGTTCTTTCCAGGTGATTCCAGCAGCAGGGGACGTCTCTTCAGAATTCTAAAGACCTTGAGAGACCCATCCCGGCATTGTTGCTCTAATCCTGCCTCATTTTCCCATAAACCTATTTGAGAATTCAGACTGCTCTGGGGATAAGGGGCGATGATTCGATCTGGCTGCTTCCTGCTGACTCAGGGCGAAGGAAATAAGTGCAGTCTGATATCCTCATCTATGAAATGCTAGGATGGTCTAGAGGTCTTTTATAGATGACCCTATTACTTTAAGGTCCATCTAAAAGAGACAAAACACAGGTTAAACTTTCAAGGTCTACACAAGGATTAGACCATTGTAATTGGGAAGGCACATGAGATAAATCAAACAAGCTCAGCAGTCTTGCTGTGGGTATAAGCAAGCAGGAGTTAGTAAAAGAACACATTTACAAGGTGTAAAAGCCAAGGAGACCTTTTTCCTCTGGCTACTATAGATCATATTTTAAAACCTGTCCAAAACAATGCGAACTGATTCTTTGTACAGAGTAATCTAAATTATCTTCCTTTTTTATTCTGAAAAATAAAGCAACATAAGTCTTTTTCTTTTGGGGGACCTCTTTATTTTTAGGAAGGACATTTTTCCAAGAACCTATCCCATTGCTTGAGGATAATGGCACTTAACAGAAATATTTTCTCAGTATTTGCAAATCTAGCCAGTCTATAATGCTGCACCAGATAGCCAAGAGGCTGAGCCCACATACTTGTAACAGAGACTGCATTTTTTTTTAATATACAGAGAAGGATTGAGCTCTTTTTGATTTCAGAAAGAAACATATTTTACAATTAACTATAGGTGTCTCCAACATTTTATAAGTCCCAGCGTGAGCTTAAGCAATATAATTATTAAAAGAATAATTCCTCTTATGATAGCATCTTTTCATTTTTCTGCTTTGTGCTTAAATCCAGGAATTTTGTTTGGATTTTAGGCACAGCATCTTTAACATTCTTGTTTGCAAGTCCTAGGTAATGATCTATCTGCACTTGGGATGTTAGTCATAAATAACAGGAATACTGACGAGTGAAATCAGCTAAAATCAGTGGTGTCAGGCCGTTGAGCAAGGCACCAACATAAGTAAACACCCATATTAACACTGCAAACTTCAGAGAATCAACTAAATCATCAACTAAGAAAAGGCACCTGAGTTCTTTTATGGTGCAGTTCACATGACTGAGAGCAGAATCAATTCCTTGGATCTAGCAACATTAGATTCCAAATATGTCCTGAATGGGTGGCCTTTATCTGATTTCTGGATTGCTTGGGTCATACTCTTATATACTCTAAAGCTGATAGTCACAGAGAGCAGGGCCAAGGCAATGTAGGCCGTCACACTCACAATGCTGAATACTGTCAAGGAAAGCAGCAGGAACAAGCTGGCATCAAACACCACTCCAGTTTTCTTAATCTCTCTAGTAGAGGAGGTCAACAACCACGGAGCCCAAACCCCTGTGGCCAGGGTGGAGAGGGGTGCGGCAGGGGCAGAAGGGGTCTAGGCGGGCTCGGCCTGGGGGCTCACGCCAGCCCGGGGCAAAATGTAAATTACCTAGGAAAGAATGATTAGCACCTGTCCCTGGGCGTTATTGTGACATACCAAGAAATTCCTAGCACCTGCCCATGGGGTTACAGTGACCTTCCCCAGGGAACAGGCTTTAGGCCTGAACTGGGAAGAAACACCAAGACCTGACAATTTTTATATTTTTTATTTCTCTTAAAGCCATGTCTTTTTTCCAGAAAATGTTTCCTTGAAATAATATCTTATCAGGTTGGAATTTTTTTTTTTTTCATCAGAATGGTTGGATAAGGATGGAGCATTTAGGGTCTTTAAACTGCAGACTTTTGTTACATGCTATCTGGCATTTTCTGTAATCCATGATTTTCTCTTCTAATACCTTTGGTGCGTCTAAAACCAATTTTATAACAGTGCTAAAATATTTTATTCTATTATGCCTAAACCTTGAATATTCGGGCACTAAGGCATGTCTCAGTAGTTACCTTGTGAGTGCAATGAGCCTGTCATTTTCTTGATCTTAAACATTTTAGTAAAATCAAAAGTTGACAAAAGCCTAGGAAGGAAGTTGAGCACTAGAATTTTGTGCTCCCTTGTCTATTAACATAGAAACAAAGAGGCTTCCCATTTGCACGTTAAACCCAAGGTTTTCATGAGATGCTCAACCTGGCACTTTTGGGCTTCCTTTTGCTGGATATCAGAGGCAGACTCCTTTTCCATCGGAGGGAAGCTATGAGCTTCAGGCCATTACATTGATCTCCACCGGGGTGTTCGACCCCTGGGCCCTGGGGTTCAGGGGGCAATCTTTCCTCCAGTGGAAATTCCCATGTTTGGGACATAGGCCATATGAAAGCTTCCTGTGCTCACAACCGTCTCAAAGCGCCCAGTCTGGTCATATTCGAAGCATCTTTTTCCACCTTTCCCCTGTCGGGAGGGGTCCTGGGTTGATCTGCTTGGGGTGCCTGTTTAACCTATCCCCTAAGGCAAATGTCAAGTTCTGATTTCTTTGCTTTCTGATTCTTTCTTTCTTTTCTTTTTTTTTTTTTTTTTTTTTTTTTTTTTTTTTTTTTTTTTTTTTACTAAGTCCTAGGTCACCTGTCCTATTTTTAAAGTCCTAGGACAAACAGAAACAAAGGATTCTACCTCCAAGACAGAAATGAAAGCTTCCTGATGGTGCCAACCTCTCCCTTACAGATGATGGGGACCTATTTCCCTCAACAGATGAGAGCCCTGTTGTCCGCCACATGAGAGTTTACTTCCCCCTGACAGATGAGAACTTTGGCTGACATGGAAGCTAAATGAAATTCCTGTCTGTTTCACCTTAGTCTTGAGGGCATTGAGAGGCAAAGCTTTTCCTGAGTTACTAGCTGGTGCTTTTGGTACAAATGTTTATAGCCTCTTAACTTTCTAGTTGGATGGTATTATAATTTAAAGATCTTCCTGGGATCATCTCTTGTCTAAGATGTATACAGGGCATGGCTGAGAATATGCTATGACTTGACCCTCTTTTAGGTTGGTAGAACTAAGCATTCACAATTTCTAGATAGTCCCTGGACACAGGAAGGGGAAATCTCTCTCTTTTGGCTTCAATTAGTGAACCTGGACTTGAGGAAAGGATGCGTGGCTTAGCAGAGTTCTGATAATCACTATACACAGTGTTGTCAGCAAAGACATCCACTGACACAGCCCGTGGTGTGGTCTGGGGAGGCCAGCACTCCATCCAACGCCACCAGAGCCCCACCCGATGACACTAAAAGGGGAGAGTCCATGGTCCACACATGCCTGAAGCTTCCTGTATTCCCTATGCTATTTAAACAGCATAGTCATTGTCTCAGACTTGAAACACTTTCTTTCAGGGCAAACATTTTTAGGAATTCCCTTCCATTGACTAACAAAAGCTAAAGTTACATTGATCCCCACTGTACTACGTAGACCAAGAGCTAGAGTCACATTGATCCCCACCACACGACGCAGACAGACAAAGGTTGGGAATCCCTCCAGGAGGGATCATTCAAGTACCAGTCTGGCCACACTCTTTGCAGAGTCATGGGTGATAACTTAGCCATAGTGGGTTCAGCTGTTTCGTGACTTGCGATCGGATTCTAATCCGATCCCACCCTAGACCATATGTTATCACCATGGAAACGCAGAACTGGCCCAATCGAATCCCGTGGCTTTAAGAGATCTTAGGGATCTCGCCGTGGGACTACAAACTCGAGCACAGAGGTGTTACAGGTTTCCCACCTCAGGCCGACATTCACTCACACATTCATACAGAGGTTAAAACATTCCCTCCCTCATTTTGTAGGTGCCCTTTTCCTCCCCCTCCCGGAGAGACCTGTTCCAAAAGGTGAGCAGAGGTTGGTCTAGCACAGTCTCTTTTACTGTAAAGTCCAAGATTTAGAGAAACTCCCTAGTTGGCCTTGAGTCTGTTCCAAGCTGCAGCTGAGGCGGGGCCTCGGTTTCTCCTGTTGGTCTGATGCTGAGCAGAGCCCTGCTCTCTGGGAACCCACTTCCCAGGGAGCAGATGAGGGCCCTGTTAGGGGTGCTGTCTTATTTAATCAAAACAAACAATTGAAATACATTTGAGTACATGAAGCTTAATTCTTAATTTCTAATTTCTGAGGCTCAATATCTTTTGTTTTAGGACATTTCCTTTAACCATCATCTCTAATTTTTAGTCTTCTCATAAACCTAACATTCCACAAGCCTTCACAACATTCCATAAACCTTCACCACATACTTTAACATTTTTTAAGTAACCAACTCATAAACCTCCTGCACATCTAACTACCATACATATTTTCTTTCATACTTGATGGTTTTCTGTTGTTTACCCTTTAAAAAATGTCCTTTAAAAGAGGCAATAACAGTAGACCTCATCTTAAAAATCATTATATCTCAATTAAGTTAGCAAGATTGTAACAGAACACAGGAGTACACCTGGAAACAGGAAATTAGCATACATACCAGGGGAATGAAGAAATTCCAATGAATTTCTCAGAAATCAGTTTTCCTTTCTGGTTGCTAGATATGTTGGTATAACATATGGGAAAACAAACTTTTAAATGAATTACAAAGTGATGTTATTAGATCCTAGGTAAAAATACAATATCATCTTTTGTGAAGCTTCATAGAAATCAAGATAAAACAAAATATTTTAGTCAGTATGTACTCAGGCCTTTTATGTTGTTCTTAAGTGTGCACGTGCATTTAAATTGAGCATGCCAAATAATAAAAAGTCAAAAAAACCAAGATGTAATTATAAGCGCGCAATAATTTGAAATGTCCATAGCTGTGTTATTTTGAAACATAAAACACACATATTATGGAAAATCCAGATAACTAAGCACATCAAAACACTTAAAGTAACTCTTAAAATGAGATCATCATAAACACAGCACAAAAAACGACAGACAGTTCTTCTGGCCCCTCCAGCACAGGGGGGCAGAGGCTTTCTTAAAACAAACATTTGCCGCCCTAGAAAGTGGGCCATTCATCAGAACAGAGGGTGGTAAACTTCATCCCCCAGGAGGCCGGCTGGTCTGGAAGGCCGGCCACCCTGAGCGGCAGAAAACCTGCCAGTTTCCTTTCCTGATATCCCTAACGTCCGTCCGATGGTTGATAGTCAAGTCAAGGGGCGTTGATTGAGTCTGTCTCATTATATATTGAATTTCTTGAATGCAAAAATACCCTAGAAACACAGAAAACGACACAAACACGAACCCAACAATTATTTGCTGCACCGGGTCCCTAAGCGCTTGCTCGAGCGGTTTCTCTCCCAGGAAGAAAGTGAAAGTAAAAGAAGCCGGCAACAGAGGAGTTCGGAGGCCCGCTGCAGTTCAGGTACGTCCTCCTTCTCCAAAAAGTCTCACCATGAGCCCAGTTGGGAAAATCCCATCCAACTGCGGCTTACTCGACAGGGTTGGGTTCAATTGGGAATATACCGTCCAATTGCCCAAGCCTTATGGGGGTTCAGCTGGGAATATACCGTCCAACTGAGCCCAGATGGGAATATACCATCCAACTGCGGCTTACCCCCTGCTGCCCCCGGGGTCAGGGCGTCCCCTTTGCCCCCCTGCGAGGTCTCGGACACGTCTGTCCACCTCTTGACGGGTACAGCCCCAATTTCGTCCCACCTAGGTGGCCTGGAAAAGAAACTGACACGAGAGACCACAGACACAATGCACACGACACAGGACAATTCAGGAGCTCCACTTACCTCCAACCCTGGTCGTCGGCTCCTCCGAGTTGGGTCAGGGGCATCCCGGACGAGCCCCCATATGTTGGAACCGAAGTTCCTTTTGGGCCCCTTACCCAGATCCCCGAAGGAGACACGAGGACCACCGGGTTGCTGTAAAGGCAAGAGGCAAGCTTTATTAAAACTACCGCGCCAGGACCGTCTCCCTGCTCAGGCAAAAGAGAACGGCCCCGACTGGATTTGGGGCAAGGTTTTTATAGGAAAGCAACTGCATTGAGCAAATACATTCTGTAAAAATTTCCACTACACACAGGGAAGTTGAGTTGGTTCACAGATGTTCTGGCTGATAACCTTGCCCTGGGCGGTTCCCGGCACGCCCAGGGGGAGAAGTCCAAAGGGCGAGGCAGGTTCTGGCCAGCACGCCTGCAGTGAGTTGGCACCGGCGGGAGATTTGAATTTTGCGCCGGCGGGAACTTGGGCTTCACAGCGGGAACCTGGGTTCCACAGAGGAAGCAGATGATGATGTCCTATCTCATCTTCCTCTGAGGAGACTGATTTAGAGAAGGAAGCAGATAATGATGTCCTGTCTCCTTCTGAGGAGACTGGTTTAGGGAAAGAAGTGGACACTGATGTTCTGTCTCCTTCTGAGAGACTGATTTAGGAAAAGAAGTGGACAGTGGTGTCCTGTCTCCCTCTGAGGAGACTGATTTAGAGGAAAAAGCAGCACCTCAACATAGTGAGGATGATGGGGTATTTCTACAGACTTCAAGGCCATTTCTCCTTGAGAGTCCTAAGAAGCCTCCCATAGAGATA